>CM032335.1:23122986-23642986 GCA_019022515.1 Quercus aquifolioides | reverse complement strand
ATTTAACACATCTAATGAGAATGCTCTTGAGGAGAATTTTTTTTCTAAATAACAATAAATATTAAAAAATTTAGTTAGTTGTCAAGTTGAAAAGGAAAATGGAAAAGTAGCATTTCGAGTTTTAGAAACTCGAGTTCCAAGATAAAAATCGAGTTTTTAAGCCTCGATTTGTAAGCGGATCGGAAAAGTGGGAAAAAAAATCCACGTGAAAATCGAGTTTTAAAGACTCGAGATCCATAAAATGCAGAAAAACGCCGCTATAGGACTTAAAAACGTCACTATAGGGCTTAAAAATTGAGTTATAAAAATTTTTTGCAGGAAAACGCCGCTATAGGGCTGTAAAACGTCACTATAGGGCATAAAAACGCCACTATAGGGCTCCCTGAACATGGTATTGAACACTTGTAAAAAATTTTTGCAGAAAAACGCCGCTATAGGGCTTTAAAACGTCACCATAGGACGTAAAAACGCCACTATAGGGGCTATCAAACTAAATTTTTTTTTGCATGGAACTCGAGTTTTTAAAACTCGAGATTCGTGTGGCATTTTCAGTCCCAGTACACTCGCAAAGCGAGTTTTTGGGACTCGATTTGTAATAGGGATCTCGAGTTTATAAAACTCGAGATGCTAGTTTTCTATAATCTTCAAGCCATTATCTAACTTACTATATACTTGCACCCCACACAGCCCCTCTGCCCATTCCCCCCTCTTGAGGATGCTCTAACTCTCTTGATTTCTACACATCTTACTTTTAAATTTTTTCTCATCTTTATTTTCACTTCTTTCTTTTATGCTTTGTGACTTTTGTCTTCCCTTTGTCTGCGTCTTTTTCAAGCCCAATGCCAGTAGATCTACCACCTCTTCTCAAATGTCAACTTTAGCTTTCTCACTGTGGTGTTTTGTTTTTCTTTTAGTTGTAGTTGCATTGTTTCTCTTTTAGTTTTCTCACCGACCCAACCCAGCTCCGCCGATCTCGCTGCCCACCTAGCCCATCCCTTCCCGACCCGCGAAGCCCAACCTCCAATCCCAACCTGCTAACGCCGACCAGCCCAAACCGACGCCGGTAAGGAGCTGGTCTTCCCCTTCCCCTTCTTCCCTTTCCATTTTCTTTTTGCTTTTTTTTCTTTGACCATGGCTGAAAATTATTTTCTTTTGTTGGTTTGTGTTTTGATTAATTTTGGGTTTGAGGATATGGACTCTTTTTGGTCGTGTTTCTGCTATGGGGATTTTCTGATGTTTGTTTAGGATTTGGTATTTGAAAGGTGCGATTTTTAGCTTGGATCTGTGTTTGATTTCAAAGTGGGTTTGGATGTGGGTTTCAGGTAGACTAAGGCAAATGAGTTTTTGAGCTTGTGCCTTTGTTTTCCTTGAATAGGTTGTGTGTTCAATTTGGGTTAGTTTCGTTGAAGGAGATGTTTTGTTTGTGTTCTTGTATTTTGGAGCATTTTGTGTTTGAATTTGAATTTGCTGGGATTGTATTTTTGTTTTGAATTTCATAATTTAATTAAAATTGAAATTTTATTTTTAAAAATTTGAAAGCATTAATAAAAAAATTAAAATTTTTTACTTAAAAAAATAAAAAAAACTTTTGATTAATTTTTGGTAATCAAAAGTTATTTTTTGTTGGTGGTTTTTGGCTATAGTGGCGTTTTGAAATGCCTATAACCTACTTTTTTATAAAAAATAAAAGGGTCTTTAGCCGTGTTTCAAAACGCAGCCAAAATAGGTCTATAGCCGCGTTTGTAAAACGCAGCTATAGGTCACAGCGTTTTAGCCGCAGCTATAAACCCACAGGAGCTATAGTCACGGTGATTAAGCTGCACATGTAAATGTGGCTATAGACCAAATGGGCCTATGGCCGCGTTTTTATAGTCTATAGCCGCGTTATACTATAGCTCTTGTTCTTTAAGAGAGAACATTTGGACATGTCATAATTTTAATGTGACTGGTGGTAAGTGGTGGAGAAAAAAATATTTTCAAGTTTTTGAATTTAACCCAAGTGATCATTGTTTTAAATTATATATAGATTAGCAGAAACATTTTATTTAATTTTACTGATCAACTGTTAATGACTATTTAATTTATAAATTAAATTATTTTGTTAAGTACACACCCTATTGAAAATTTCATCTTTTTAGGTGTAGTTTATCAAGTCTAATTTGTTTTGTCCTTATCAAAATAAGTTATACTAAACATACACTTGTCTTAAGTTGTTTGATAAATCAGAATACATATACTTATCATTTAAGCAGCCTAACACCACTTAAGCATGCTTTTGTTAGAATCCATCAATATAGACAATTAGCTTCTTTGATAAAGAAAATAACAAAATTGGAAGAAAAAATGGACAACATTTTTTATGCCAGAAGCATGCCTAGCAGGCTGTAAAATTATATGGTAACAAAATTGAAGGTGCAGAGCCAGTTCTCCAAGACTAAAAGCAATTAAATCAAAGCTAGCCATATGCAATTAATATTTAGGAAAATTAGTATTTGTGTTCCTTTGGTTATTAGAAAAAACTAATTGCAAGTCATTTGAGGAAATATGTCAGTTCATGTTAAATTTAATTGTGTTCAATGTAGTTAATTGAGTAGTTACAAACAGTCCACATAACTTAAATATAAATTCTTCAATTAATTTCATTTATGGCTGACTTAATCACCTATGCTATGTATATATACCACCGGAACCACTGTCACAACCATAACCTTGAGTTCATTCATACTTAAAAAGAAAAAAGGAAAAAAAGAAAAAGAAAAAGAAAAAGATGGCAGCCTCTAATGGAAGCAACAAATTTATGTTTATTGGCCATTTTTTAATACTTCTTATTTTGGCACTTTTCTTTGTTCCCTCAGATGGCCGAAAGGTTAGCATGGAGGCTCTAAATGCAGGGTGGGGACTCGCAAAGAGTTTATTCGAATTTGTAAAAAATCTCGTTTCTCCAGATAAGGATGGAAAGAAATGAGTACTTTGTACGATGGAATGGCAAGGGTGATCAAATAAGAAGAGAGCATGTCGACACTCTCAATTTGATTAATTAGGTGTTCATAAGGATAAATTATCTTTATGACTTTTTATTTTTTATTTTTTATCATACTTATTTCTTCTTCTTTTTTCTCACAATAAACTTCATTAATAACTCTATTTTTTATTTTTTTTATCATACTTATTTCTTCTTCTTTTTTCTCACAATAAACTTCATTAATAACTCTATTTTCTCTTTACCAATCTTGTTATATTTAGTATGAATAAAGTTACTGAAATTGTCCCTTTTTTTTTTTTTAAGGTGTTCAGGCATGAGTCCTTAATTTCTAAATAAGAAATTTTCTATCTCTACCATATATATATATATATATATATGGATTTTATTTTCAATTTAATTTTATTTAAGAGAGGAGGCACATCAAATCCACAACATGTGTCATAAGAGCTAAAGGGGTAGGTGCTATTAGGCTACAAGGCCATTGATAGTCATTCTTTTAATTTTTATGGATTGTGGACAAATAATGTTTCTCATCATGTATATGAGATAATTATCTATCTTTTAAGTCTCCTCTTCTTTTAGACTGTTTATGCCAATCAAACGTGATGTTATATTTATTATCAAATATATGATTTTATTATTTGATACTCTTGTTTAGTCAATTAATGTTAAAAAAAATCAATTAAAAAACCCTAATATTTAATTTATAAGACCATAATATCTACTTTAAAATTAATGAGAAAAATAGTACATAATATTGTTGAAAAAAAAAAAAAAACTTTGGATCAAATGTAAAAATTATTGGGTTGATATGGAGACATGCTACAATAATTGCCCTGTCCCATCTCAACCCAATGGGTTCCTAGGAGTGTTTTGTCCTCATCACATTAACATTTCAACCAATGGAATTGGCACATTATAACATGGTCGTTCTTATTCCTTCCCTATGCCTATAGCAGCTAGCTTCTGCAAAAAGCCAAAAACAGATGTGGAAATGAGGCATGCCAAATGCTTAGGACAAAAAAAAGAGAAAAAAAAAGAGAATAGACTATAGACTTGTGAGCGAGTTGCTTCTTGTGTTACCAAGTCACATTTACTTCTTGAGTTTGTATGGTCCGTTTGGATACAATTTATTGTTACTGAAAATACTGTAGCAAAATAATATTTAAATGTATGAATAGTACTGTGGGACCTATTTTTAATATTTTTTTAATGCGTGAATAGTGTTGCTACAGTGCATAAACAGTAATAATTGTCTCATGCACAGTAATTTTACTGTTCATGCACTGAAAAAAAAAAAAAAAAGTTCCGAAACGTGAATTTTGAAAACGCAACGCAACTTTCAGTGTTATCCAAACCGGCACTATAAGATGCTTTGTCATGGAATTGAAAAGGGTAAAAAAAATAAAAAAAAATGAAAAAACTCCAAATTAAAGAGCTGTTCCTACTTCCTATTAAAGGTTTAGAAAGCTGTTCAACATAGGAGAATCAGTATCAATAAATTGTGGAAAATAAGGTCAGCTAATTTTGAAAAGGGATCAAAGTTTTTACCAAGAAAGCGTTAGCTACATATTAAATTTATTTTAACATGTATGAATGTTGTGAACTTGTGAGACAATAAACTTCCTACTCCTAGTGACAGCAAAAGAATGCTTTTTTTTTTTTTCTTTTCTCCATTTTGTTATTATTATTTTTGTAATTTTTGGCAGCCAAAATTTATAATCAAATATTATCCTCACTTTTCGTCCAATTCTTTTACCATTATGGTCTTCAACGAGGTGGGATCCGAAATGACTTGTATTATTTTCACACAAAAAAAATCTTTATCATACATTCTAACCTTTGGTTTCATATACTACTTTCGATATAAATAAAAGAACAAAAAAAAAAAAAAAATACAAAAATTCTTAAGTTTATAGTTCGGTAATCAATTCTAATAGTTTACAAGTCTAATAATTCTATAAAAGAGTAAAATAAAAACGCATTTACATGTTATACATAAAACATCAAATAAAGTTAAAATTGTTTATAAATTAAGAGTGATTTTGAATTAACTTTTTGTTGAAAGTTGGCAAAATTATAGTTAATTATACTTAAGATTTTGTCATCCTTACATAACAAATAAGTTAAAAATTTAAAAGAAAAAAAACTAAGGTAAATTACCATTTTGGTCCCCATATTTGCCATGTGTTTTAAAATGTTCTCTAACGTTTTGTGATAAGGAGAAATCATAGCACACAAGGCACCATAGGCTTAACCCGTCAGCTTACGCTCAGATTTGAGTCTGCAACTCAGGCTGACGGGCTAAGTCATGAAGGAGGCTGACCCTAAAGCTGACGAACCGGGATATGCTGACGGGGAGGGAAATCCACGAAGAACTTATAGGGCTGATTCCAATGAAAGGCTGACGAACTCTTCATGGCTGAAGGGAATGAGACAAGCTGACGGGCCTGAGGCCGACGGTTCTAATAAAATCGTGACTTGGCCACCACGCATGAATAATAAAACCCTGACTTGTACTCCACGCTCAATGTTAGAGTCCTATAAAGAAAGAATTCCGCAATCTACGCTCATAAGGATTCCTATAAGGAAAAGACTTCTACTCCAAGAAAGAGAGGTCAACCCTCTACTACTATAAAAGCCCCAATACCCTCACAAATCGAGGTACGCATAATTAACCCCTCTCTAGCACTCTAGAGTTGAAAGAAGTTCTAACTTGACCTTCGGAGGGTATTTGGCCGGCACCACACCGGTGCTCTCTGTTAGGTCTTCTCATTTTTGTTGTGCAGGTGTCGTTTCGAGCGTACAAGCATTGTGCAACTCACTGGTGATATTTTCAGCATCATTAGTTGGCGCCGTCTGTGGGAAACACCGTAAGCCATACTATCGTTTTCCGGACTAAAGGGTTGCATGGTACTCACTCGCTCGATGGCAACCACTAACGACGTTCAAGGAGAGGAACCACCCACGACTGCCCTCAAAAGACAAGTTCGGACCCTCGGTGCCGCCGTGGAGCGTCTCACCAAACAAAACCACGACTTGGAAGAACAGCTGCGCCAGAAGAATGCAGCACTGAACGACCAACAAGTAGATCAGGAAGGGACCAGCACTCCAAAGAAAAATCAGGAGAAACCTAAAGGCAGCCACGCCCCAAGCAAACCGGAGAGGCAGAACTTGAGCATGCCATCCCTCACGGATGCGACTCCACCACATATTATTGCAGAAATGCAGGCAATGAGGGAACAGATGGAGGTTATGATGAACGCGCTTAAAGGGCGAGTTTCCAGTGATCTTGACGATTTAGTCAACCGCACCAACTCGCCCTTCACTGCGGCCGTGAACTCCTTCCCCTTACCCCACAAATTTCGCATGCCGCATATAGACAGCTATGACGGAGTGAAGGATCCTCTGGACCATCTAGAAACTTTCAAGACCCTAATGCACCTTCAGGGGGTAGCAAACGAGATCATGTGCAGGGCCTTCCCCACAACATTCAAAGGCTCCGCAAGGGTGTGGTTCAGCCGACTGACGCCCAACTCCATCAGCACCTTCAAGGAACTAAGCGCTCAGTTCACCACACACTTCATTGGGGGCCACAGGTATAAGAAGTCCACGGCATGCTTGATGAGTATCAAGCAACGAGAGGACGAGACGCTGAGATTCTACATAACGCGCTTCAATAAGGAAGCGCTATCGATCGACGAAGCCGATGATAAAATACTTGTAGTAGCCTTCACAAATGGGTTGCGAAAGGGTAAGTTTTTGTTCTCCCTATACAAAAACGACCCGAAAACCATGTCGGAAGTACTCTACAGGGTCACTAAGTATATGAATGCTGAGGACGCGCTGCAGGCCCGAGAAGAGAAACCAAGAAAAAGGGAGAGGCAGGATGATGCACGACAAGATCAAGGGCGGAAGAGGTCGAGAACAGGGGATCGAAGAGACGAGAGGCGTTCTAAACCTCCGGGAGGAAGGTTCACAAGCTTCACCCCGATAGATCAAGTCCTAATGCAAATCAAGGACGAAGGGGCTCTGACCTTCCCTGGAAAGCTGAAGGGAGATCCCAGCAGGCGTTCTAGAGACAAATACTGCCGCTTCCACCGAGATCACGGCCATGACACAGCCGATTGTTATGACTTGAAGCAGCAGATTGAGGCCCTCATAAGACAAGGAAAACTACAGAAGTTTGTAAACAAGGAAAAAACAAATCCACCACCTCAGGAACAGCCCCCCCGACGGGATAATGACCGCCCTAGACCTCCCATTGGCGACATAAGAATGATTGTAGGAGGGACGGCTACCGGGTCATCCAAAAAGGCTCGAAAAACGTACCTCAGGATGGTCCAGAATGTCCAGCTGACGGGCTCAGTACCAAAAATAGCACGAAGAGAAAGCCCCGTCATCGGGTTCTCCAAAGAAGATGCACGACGTCGTCACCATCCGCACGACGATGCGCTTGTTATCAGCTTGCAAGTGGGGGACTACAACTTGCACCGGGTGTTGATCAACAATGGGAGCTCGGCGGACATCCTGTACTACCCGGCATTCCAGCAGATGGGAATCAGCAGAGAACAATTAATTCCGACGAATGCCCCACTCGTCGGTTTTGGAGGAACGAGGGTGTTTCCCCTGGGCATGGTCACATTGTCTGTAACGGCAGGCAACTAAACTCGGCAGATCACAAAGGACGTGACGTTCCTCGTGGTCGACTGTTCGTTCGCCTACAATGCTATCTTAGGGCGACCCACCCTCAATTCATGGAAGGCGGCGACCTCGACTTATCATTTGATGATCAAGTTCCCTACCGAATACGGGGTAGGGGAACTACGCGGAAATCAGGTGGCCGCATGCAAGTGCTATGTGGCTATGATGGAAATGGATGATCAACTCCAAGTCATGAGCATAGAAGAACAGCAAAGTACGACGGAGCCCGTCGAGAAGCTTGAAGAAATATCCCTTGACGACTCCAGACCTGACCAAACAACAAAGATTGGGACCCTTGCAAGTCCTATGGTCCGACAAACACTTGCAACCTTCCTCAGAGAAAATCGGGACGTATTCGCCTGGAGTCACGAGGACATGCCAGGAATAGACCCTTCAGTCGTGGTGCATAAGCTGAATGTATCACCCTCTTTTCCACCCGTTCGGCAAAAGAAGCGAGTGTTTGCCCTCGAACGGGATCGAGCCATAGCTGAAGAAGTCCGCAAGCTACATGAGGCAAACTTTATTAGAGAAGTTTACTACCCTGACTGGCTAGCCAATGTAGTGATGGTCAAGAAAGCTAGCGGGAAGTGGAGGATGTGCGTGGATTTCACCAATCTAAACAAAGCGTGCCCAAAAGACAGTTACCCCCTCCCGAGGGTCGACACTCTAGTGGACTCTACAGCTCAACACCAGCTTTTAAGCTTCATGGACGCTTTCTCCGGTTACAACCAAATCAAGATGCACGAAGCCGATCAAGAGAAAACTTCGTTCGTGACTAGCCAAGGCCTCTTCTGTTACAAGGTAATGCCGTTTGGTCTAAAAAATGCGGGCGCAACATACCAAAGGCTTATGAACAAAATGTTTGCACCATAGATCGGGAGAAATGTCCAAGTCTACGTAGATGATATGCTGGTGAAAAGCCGAAAGGAGAAAGATCACTTGGAAGACCTCAGGGAAACATTTGACACTCTTCGCTCTTACAACATGAAGCTGAATCCGGAAAAGTGCGCCTTCGGGGTGACGGCAGGAAAATTCCTAGGATTCATGGTTTCCTAAAGGGGCATCGAAGCCAATCCGGACAAGATCCGAGCTATAATAGAGATGGCACCACCAAAAAATGTGAAGGAAGTACAAAGCCTTAATGGCAAGATAGCAGCACTAAATAGGTTCGTCTCAAGGGCAACGGACAAGTGCTTACCCTTCTTTCGCACACTGAAGAGATCTTTTGAGTGGACTGCCGAGTGCCAACAAGCGTTCGAAGAATTGAAAACTTATCTCTCTTCCCCCCCATTGCTGAGTCCCTCGCAACCGGGTGAAGAACTTTTTCTCTATCTTGTCGTCTCCCCAGCCGCCGTCAGTGCCGCCTTGATCAGAGAAGAAGAGAAAGTGTAGAAACCTGTGTACTATACCAGTCGGGCACTACGCGGAGCCGAAGAAAGATATCCGCCCATGGAAAAACTCGCATTTGCGCTGGTTATAGCAGCACGCAAACTAAAGCCGTACTTTCACGCCCACACGATGATCGTCCTAACTGACAAGCCCTTGCGACGGGCAACGAGCAACCCTGAAGCTGCTGGGCGATTGGCACTATGGGCTATAGAATTAAGCAAGTTTGACATCCAGTACCGCCCACGAACTGCCATTAAAGGACAGTTCGTTGCAGATTTCATAGCTGAGTTTACAAATGGCGAGGACAGGGGGGCAGAAGAATCTCCCCAATGGAGCATACATGTAGATGGGTCCTCCAACAGGCAGGCTGGGGGAGCCGGCGTCGTACTACACTCACCCGAAGGAGACATGGTCGAGTGTATGATCCGCCTTGAGTTCCCTACCACCAACAACGAGGCAGAGTACAAAGCTCTGATAGTAGGGCTTGACCTCGCCAAAGCTGCAGGAGCCGAAAGAGTAATCATTCACTGCGACTCTCAAGTCGTGGTCAACCAGATAAATGGGGAATATGAGTGTAAAGGCAAAAGGATGAAAAAATATCTGGACCAAGCGAGGTGGAGGGTAAACGAGCTGAAGGCCGAAATTACACAAATCCCCCAAGGAGAAAACGAGCAAGCTGATCGCCTAGCCAAAGCCGCTTCAGCTGAATATATGGCCACCCTTGGTAACGTACTCTCTTTCGTTCAGCTCTCTCCATTTATAAATTCTGTCGATGTACAGGAGCTTGGTTCCGAAAGCAATTGGACGACGCCATTAGTTTTCTACTTAAAGAACGGTGTATTACCGGACGAAAAGGAGGCTGCAAGAAAGCCGAAGGTCTAAGCAGCGAGGTTCGTCCTGATAAGAGATGTCTTGTACAAAAGAGGCTTCTCCCGCCCCTACCTACGATGCTTAGGTCCTGAAGAAGCAGATTACGTCATGAGAGAAGTGCACGAAGGAATCTGTGGAAACCACTCAGGGTCGAGGTCATTAGTACACAAGCTAGTACGAACGGGGTACTTTTGGCCAACCATGCAGAAGGATGCCGAGGCCTATGTAAAGAAATGCGACAAGTGCCAAAGATTCAGCAATGTCGTCAGACAACCACCTGAAGAACTTACCCCAATGACGGCGCCATGGCCGTTCGCTCAATGGGGACTGGACATCATGGGACCATTTCCTACGGCAATACGACAAATGAAGTTTCTAGTAGTAGGCATCGACTACTTTACGAAATGGGTAGAAGCTGAAGCCTTGGCCACCATTACGGAGAAGAACGTACGCAGTTTCGTTTGACGATGTATCATATGCAGATTTGGCATCCCTAGAGTCTTAGTCTTGGACAACGGGAAACAATTCGACAACAATGCCTTCCGGGACTTCTGCTTGCAACTAGGGATACGAAACCACTACTCCTCCCCTGCCCACCCTCAAGCCAACGGACAGGTCGAAGTCACGAACCGATCCTTGCTGAACATTATCAAGACTCGGCTCGAGGGGGCAAAGGGTATATGGGCTGAAGAGTTGCCGAGCATACTTTGGGCCTACAGGACGACGGCAAGGACACCAACAGGGGAGACACCATTCCGACTAACATATGGGAACGAGGCAGTCATCCCAGCCGAAGTCGGCCTCACAAGCTACAGGGTGCACAACCATGACGAAGGGAAAAATGACGAGGCCATACGTCTGCAGCTCGATCTGGTGGACGAAGTCAGGACAGCGGTAGAGCAAAGGCTCGCACGGTACCAGGACCGCATGGCCAAACACTACAATTCCCGGGTCAGGCACAGAGACTTCCAGGTTGGAGACCTCGTTCTAAGAAAAGTCATGGGCGCAGCAAGAGACCCAACCCAAGGAAAACTCGGCCCGAATTGGGAAGGACCTTACCGAGTCACGGCGTGGCAGAGGAAGGGCACATACCATCTGGAGACACTGGACGGACGGAAGCTGCCGCATCCTTGGAATGCTGAACACTTGCGAAAGTACTATCAGTAGAGGCGATGACGTGAAGAACAACACCCCTCTTTTTTATTCTTAGTCCACTCAGATTTACTGTTTACTTTAAGTATTCGTTACAATAAGCCCAACGGGCATGTTTTTTTTTTACTTTGGTTTTGCTACAATAAGCCCAAAAGGGCAAGTTTTTGTTTTTGAACTACTTTTCATATAAATGCATGGCAATAAGAGGAATTTATTCAGAACTACTGAAGTTTCTACTTACAAATTTAAATTCACAAAAATGGCCAAGTCCACAAGTTGGACAAAGCAATAAGGCTGACGGTCTAAATAAAAGACTGACGAATTAGCCATAGTCCACAAACTGGACGAATCTATAAGGCTGACGGTCTAAATAAAAGACTGACGAATGGGCCAAAGTTCACAAAGTGGACGAATCTATAAGGCTGACGGTCTAAATAAAAGACTGACGAATTGGCCAAAGTCCACAAAGTGGACGAATCTATAAGGTAACGGTATAACAAAAGGCCGACGAATTGGCCAAGTCCGCAAGATGGACGAAGCTATTAAACAGACGGTCTAATAAAAAAATGGTTAAAGTCTGTAAGTATAGACGAAAGCTACGAAGCTGACGGTCTCACATGAGTGACCTTATCTCAAAAGGTATTCAAAACCTGGTAGACAACCTTGTCCCGGGATAATAGGATTTTACTAAAACTCCTATAAGCATCAAGCTACAAGCCCACGAAAAGGGCAAGCCTATTTGACCCATAAAACGGACGGAGTCAATAAAATGACGGCCTCACCAAAATGATCGTCTACCCGTAAAAAGGATCAAATATTGACGGCCTTATTAAGCAAACGGTTACACTAGAAAGGATCAAAGTAAAGTCAAAAACCGACGGTTTAATAAAGCTGACGGATCCACTAAAACTAAACGGGACCATAATCATGATTCCGTTCTTTCAAGATCACAACCTACAACTAGACCAGCCCAACATCGGATAAAAGAACAAAAATTTCCTAGCGAGAAAGTAACGGGTTTATCAAGTTGACGAAGTCATAAACACATTAGATTACAGTAAGGCTGACAACCTCGGCCTGCTAAGAAAGTAAATTTAGCTTAAACAAACATGAAAATGATGTGCACAGACAAAAGTAACGGCACATAAATAGTCGAAGGCAACGACATTTCAACAAGTCAAAACCCAAAAGGGCACTTGGGAAGTTGCTTAAAAAGTTACAAATGAAGGCCCAAGGGGCACTTAATAAAACTGTTTGCAAAATAAAAATGAAAAAGAGACGTCAATTACAAGGGGGCGTCATTCTACTTTTTCTGAGCAGGGGTATTTTCCCCGTCAAGCAGCTCCACAGAAGGGTTGGGGGTAGTTGTTGGAGGGTTCGCAACTGGTTGGGCCAGGACGACGCCACTATCTTCAGCCGGAGGAGCGTCCGCAGAATCATCACCTTCAATGTAGACGGCGTCATTTGCAGGCGTCATTGGCGGAGCGTCATCCAACGTGATCCCAAATAGATCCAAGTCTGGGAAAGCCGACGCGACCTGCTTAAGGCAGTCATCAAATCTAGCACCGTAATATCCCCCGTAGGAATCGATGAAAGAATCTGACGCCTTAAACTTTTGGACCGCGTCAGCCCCAACCGTCTCCACCTGGTCACGTAGAGCCGTCAGTTCTTGTTCCAATTTCTCATTCTGACGGTCCGCCTCTTCCAGCTTCTGCTTTACCTCTTTTAGCTCGGCGTTCAGGAGGCGGACGGCCTCCTTATACTGCACCTGTTGGTTCTGCATATTAGCATTATGCTTACTAACACGAGTGACAACTCCTTCCTTGGCCACACATCGGTCCTGGAGCGCTTTTACACGTACCAGAGCCTGAGAAGGGCACAACCGTCGGTTTAAAAAAGAAAAACAAACGAAGGAAAATAAGGGAAGTGAGGTAAGGAAGACGGCTTACCCGTGTGAGGTCAAATAAGGCCGACGCCCCCAAATCCTCCGTCCCCAGCAGGGCACAAGGATCAATGTCCGTCGGCTTTATGAACGATTCTATCTCCTCAACGGCATAATCCTTGTGTGTCAGAAGGCAACGAGGTCCCTTAAGGATGGGACCAGAAGAAGTCATCACCCCCTTCCCAGCCCCATGAGCTGACTTGGGAGGTGACTTCTCTGGGGCCTTGTCCCCAGGGGTGACAGCCACCTTATTGGGTGGACGGATGTCCTTCTCGTCATTTTTCCTCTTGGAGGAACCCTTCGTGACGGCCTTGGGAGCTGACGAAGACACCAACTCCCCCTTAGCCCTCTTCTCTTCCTTCTGACGAGCAGCTGCAGCTCTTATACGTTGCCTTGCTGACTCCATTTCTGCAAAAAAATGAGACACATTAGAAAAACTGACGGTGACAACTGAAAGTAACTGGACAACAGAAATAGTTACTTACGACGGTGGGAAATTTCTTCTAACTTAAGAGCTTCTGGCGACGGTTTCGGACCCCCACAATATGCGAAAAGAGCGTCAAGAGTGATTAGGTGACTGCACTTTTGCTCTTCTAGAGGGATCTCGAGAACCCGACGGATGAAGTCCCCTTGCTCGTCAGTAATAAGAGGACGAACAAAGGCTGAAAAGAAAAATAAAGCTGACGATGTTAAGATAAATAAATAAAGTATATGCAAAGATAAAGTGAAAACCGACGGGGCAAAAAGCTGTAACCTGAGTCCCTGGCGAAGGCCCAGGTGTTATCAAAATAGCCATGAGGGATTGTTTCCCATTCCTCCTGACGGCACACCCAGTCCCTCCCCTTAACAAAAAAGAACATACTTTTCCAAACTCTATTAGAGTCTGGCATCTCAGACACTAACTTCAACTCCTTCTCCCTGACGGCGAAATGGTACATCCCCTTAGAAGAAGAGAGGTGCTGGGGTCTATAGCAATAAAATAATTCGTCTAGGGTTAGTTGACGGTGTCCTCCGCTTAGACGACCCCATAGGATCTCAGCACTTATAAAGATTCTCCACGAATTTAGGGCAATCTGGCTAATAGACAAACCCAGAAAGTCAGCCAGCTGACGATGTAAGGCCGTCACGGGTAGCCTGAGCCCCGCGGCGAACATGGCGTCATACATCCCAACGTCTGCGGTTCTCCTCGTATAGCACTTTTCATTCTCCTTAGGGAGACGAATTGGGATGTGGTCTGGGATTTGGTAACGGACGCGTAACTCCTTAAAAACCTTTTCACTCATTGACGGTAAAAATTTGTTAACGGCCCATTCCTCGGGAAGGATGAAGGGACGGTTGCCTCCAGGACTTACTGAAGTTCCCTCACAGGACTCCTCGTCACCTCCATCCCTGTCACTGCTACTCTCATCCTCCTCCTCAACATTACTCTCCCCCCTTTCTACTCCTTCCTGACCTTCATTACCATGACTCCCTACTTCCTCGACGAGAGATTGGGCAAACAACTCTCTCTCTGACGATTGGGAAGAGCCCCCGAACTCATCCCCTGAACCAAATACTTCGTCGTAGCCCGCTCCGTCGCGGACCGACGACTGATCACCCGACGCGTCACTTGACATCTGACTACCTACAAGTGACGAATTGGTTCTAAGCACCTAGAATGACGGCCTCACTATAAAAAATTAATTAAAATAGAACATGCAAAAGAAAGAAAAAGGACTTACAAGTTTTTTGAAATGAGTGACGGTTTTTCTAGAAGCAACGGAAGCAGCTCAAGTGTTAACGTTGAGAGGTTGACAGAATAGAGGTGACGAATCTTCTCTCCAGGAATCGTTAAAAATATAAAGGCAGAAATGAAGAGGAGGTGGGTTATATATAAGGAAGAAAAGGCGCGGAAGACGAAGCGACGCCCTCATCTAGACGCGGAGCCAACCCGAGCGCGCCACGTGTCCGAGCATTTAATATTAGCTGCTCGAAGTGTCAGCTTTGAAATATTTTCTCTCTCCTGGCCAAAGCAACAGATAATGACGAAAGAATACTCCATAATCCGTCAGTTATAACTGACGAAGATATGGAGTAGGGGGCAACTGATAAGGAGAAATCATAGCACACAAGGCACCATAGGCTTAACCCGTCAGCTTACGCTCAGATTTGAGTCTGCAACTCAGGCTGACGGGCTAAGTCATGAAGGAGGCTGACCCTAAAGCTGACGAACTGGGATATGCTGACGGGGAGGGAAATCCACGAAGAACTTATAGGGCTGATTCCAATGAAAGGCTGACGAACTCTTCATGGCTGAAGGGAATGAGACAAGCTGACGGGCCTGAGGCCGACGGTTCTAATAAAATCGTGACTTGGCCGCCACGCATGAATAATAAAACCCTGACTTGTACTCCACGCTCAATGTTAGAGTTCTATAAGGAAAGGATTCCGCAATTTACGCTCATAAGGATTCCTATAAGGAAAAGACTTCTACTCCAAGAAAGAGAGGTCAACCCTCTACTACTATAAAAACCCCAATATCCTCACAAATCGAGGTACGCATAATTAACCCCTCTCTAGCACTCTAGAGTTGAAAGAAGTTCTAACTTGACCTTCAGAGGGTATTTGGCCGGCACCACACCGGTGCTCTCTGTTAAGTCTTCTCCTTTTTGTTGTGCATGTGTCGTTTCGAGCGTACAAGCATTGTGCAACTCACTGGTGATATTTTCGGCATCATCATTTTGAATGTGTCAATTTAGTTCTTACTTAACATTTTGGTATTGTGTCAAAAATCAAAATAGTCAATATCATTAGGTGGAGGATGAAAAAAGATGACGTGGTTAACAGTGATATTAAAATATTATTTTTTTACCACCTAAATTGCCACTAGACTACCACACGACATTAATTTAAAAATATAATAACATAAAATATTTGAAATTAGTTTATTTTAGAGATTTTCATTTTTGTTCCTTTGCCTTCTCTGGAACCAAACGGGGTTTAAAAAACAAGAATTCAAAATACAATAATATGGCTGTTTTCTCTTCAATTCGACTTCTTTAATTTTAGTGTTGAAAGAAGAATTAATTCGCATTCTTTGTCATCCAAATACTAAAATAGAAATTAAAGCTTTGTATATAGGCCAGGCAGGACTAAGAAGGTTTGGTAATTTCATGCGAAGTGGAAGTATTGACTTATAAGGTTTGGTAAATTTTACTTATAAGTATTGACTTATAATGTAGTCTGTTAACATCAGGAATAATGTGATAGTTCATTTTACTTTTAAGGCTAAAATATGCAACTTTGGAGTATGTGTTTGGGATTTGTGGAAATGTGATAGTTTGTGAGTTTGGCTTATGTTGATGGAACGTGTTTGTGAGGACTTATGAGTATGTATCGTTTTCCTCAAAAAAATAAAAAAATAAAAAAAAAGAAGAAGAAGAAGAGTATGTATCATTAGTCGTAACAATTATGAGATTTTGTCAATATCATTTGTGATTCTTGTGGATATAATTTGTATTATTAATAACGTACAAATCTTGATTGATATAGATATAGATATGAAGTACATGTGGATTTCAATTAATTTAACTAGTAATATTTTATGTTGTCGAATAACTAACTGAATTTGAATAACATTTTGGTTTAATGATAAAGCGTAATTATTTTATAATAAACTCCATAAATTTAATGAATATTATTTTGTTTGATGCACTCTGTTAAGCCCAAATTTCAACAAATTAACCTGGCTCTACCATGTATAAGTTAAAACTAGGGTTGTTCAAACACCAAGTAAATTTGCCTAACCTGGCCCAACCCTCAGTCCAATGTTATAATGACCCAAGAAACTTTAAAATAATGTTTTGGATGAAATATATAAAGTAACCTGGCCCAAAGCGGTAAAGTTGACTAACCTGGCTCTTGATGCAATATAAAAAATCTTTATAGGAGGATAGAGTGCAATAAAATAATGTTTTAAATGAGTAATACTATTTTCACAACATATCTTAAGTAGTAGAGTGTACTGGTTGTAATATAAGTCCACTGTTGACATTATTTTTTTATTCATCAATAATAGTCTACCACTAAGAATTTGTTGTGAGCCTAACATTTCTCTTTTTTCATTTGGTGTTGCGCCTATAGTATAGATCACCTTGGCTTAAATCCATTGAACCCTTCTATATCTGCTTATAGAAATATCAAAATTCTGCAAAAATCTCACATGAAAATGCTTCTTGTGGATGAAATTATTCTCTAGAAAATATTATATATTGAGGAAATATATTCTGAGTTCATAAAATTTTTGGCTAAGATTTGTATTAGTATGTAGTTTTTTTTTTTTGGGTTGTTGAGGAAAGTATGTAGTTAATATATCTGAGTTCATGCATACACTAGCAGCTAGCTAACCTTTCCAGATAAACTGTTTAAAGATTTTCATAAAAAAAATACTGGTTGCTATGACAGTATACCACTTTCGAAAGCAAAGTTAAAAGAGAATGTTGCTAGTACCTAGCTAGTAAATAGTACTACACTAGCAAGTTGTAGCAACCATATATACCAAACTAATAAGTATACCGAAAGATATGTGGAATAGAATGCACATCACAAGGGTGGATGTTTGGAAGGAAAGGACATAAATAATAGTAGTCACATAATGGATTTGACTCAGGAGGTGCATGATGTTATCTTCCTTCTCTCTCAAACAACAACTAATAAAAATAATGACCTTAATTATTCAGTCACGTCCTGTCACCACCAAGTGCTTTTCTTGTCATGCGTAAGGCTATCCTTTGACTTTGGAGGACTCTCTCACTCTCTTAGTTAGAAGGAAGGAAAGATTAATGCTAATAATACAATATTTTTTTTTATAATTATTGTAATTGGAGTAATATGACTAATATCACTTTTATCTGGGTTTATTATTGACAATTTGACACTAATTTTGCTTTTATTACCAAGTTATGATAACATATAAGTGATATATGTGGACATCTTTTAGAAATATTGTACCTCTAACATAACCCGGGAAGGAAATGCAGGTCCACATTAAGTCATAAAGTAGCAACAAGGACTTTTTTTCCTTGGATTCCATACGTTAATCAAGTCTCTCTCGAACATGGCTAATGAGTACGTTGTCTGGAACATTCATTGCTTAAAAGGGACTTTCAAAGCTTGACTTCACCACAAGTAAACGACCTATCCATTTAATAAATGTTCTAACATTTCTAATCCCTATGAATCACAGGAAAGCTCTCGTTTCTATATTGCCACAAGTACTAGCTAGGTCCAAGATTGTTTTCTAAACCATCCCAACGAATCCGTGAAATATTTTAGTTCGACACACATTGTCGTTTATCCTTTGTGCTCTTACATTTGCATTCCTTTCCTGCCATCGCTCAAACTACTTGGCATGCAAGCAGGTACTTGTTTCAATATTGGAAGTAAAATAGTTCAGCTTTTCTTTTGCTTCTAACTAGCAATAGCAATGAAGTTTGGGACTTGGAAGTCTTCAAGTTCCATAAGGATGCTGTGCTTTTGAGGTCACCAATTTGTTTCAATTTTTGACTCGTTATCTTCGTGATGACAATAAGAAAAGAATGGTACACAGTTTGTTGAATTCTCTTTTTATTCTCTATTTTTAATTTTCTCTCCTTTGTTTTCTGTGTGTGGTACTTCATCAGCAAAAAGAGCTTATTTCTTTACATGAGCTCCTAGAAGTTCCATTTCTTTTTGGTCTAATGCATCTTTTTGTTTTTGTTTTTGCAACTAGTAAAATACTGATGAAGGTAAGAGGACTAAAATGAATTTTTGAAGGAATGAATTTCTTTGACTTTTTACTAAAAAATAATAATAATAACAAAAGGTATATTGCTTTTGAAATCTCTAATATCATAGGGATAACACGAATAAAAATCACTGTTTCTTAGTGTGTTTTATTCTATGTTTCACCAATCATAGTTTATTACTTTTTTTTTTCATTAAAAAAAAACCAAAAAAATAAAATCAAACACGTTAACTCATTGTAATTTGTGAAGTATAAAGTGAAATGCTCTTACTATGATAGATAACTTTTGTTTGGACAATGCAGTCTCTTCAATACGTGGTTGTGATTGTTTTCTAGCCAAGAATATTCTTTTAGTCATGGCCATTTTTACGGGTTCTCTGTCTTGTGACAGTCAAATATCCTCCACATAATTCAGCTCTTGATAATGATTGCGTGAATAACATGCCCGGCATCAAGGCATTAGAGTACACATCAATTAGAGGCTTATAGTTGTTCCCTGCTAGATATTACAATTTACATTTTACAAGCTTTCATCGTGGCAGGAAAGAAAGCAACAAAAAGCTATCTTCTTTTATTGCCAAACTTTATTAGTATATTCTAGATGACCACTTGCTTGCCTTCTACAGCTATAAAGAATAGAATGCACATGTGAGTTTGCAAAACTTTGCAGCAAAGCATTGCGTTATCATTATTATTATTTTCTTGTCATGATACATATGGCTAGTAAAGGTGCATGTTTAACTTTTTACTTTTTTTAATTTTTAGTTGTAAATATTCACGTTTGAGTAGTGTGATTAGTTTAATAGTAACATTTTGTATGAAATATAATGACATGAGTGAATAGTTAATATAACATATAAAGTTGTGTCAAAACTCATAAGTTTAAACTTTTAGCTTAAGTCGTGTTCCTATATATTATATTAACATCTCAATTAAAGTCTCTTTAAGATGTTCTCTCCTTAACAAGTGGCATTAGAGTAACCAATCAATTAGCCAAACTTTTAATTTTAGAGTAACTGGTAATTAATTCATAATTCACACAGGATACAAAAAAAAAAAAAAAAGGAAACTTTGGAGTCCTTAGTTTTTAATTTGGAGTTGTAAGGATAGTTGTAATAATTCAAATTTCAAAGGATTTTGAGATGGGGCATAGGATATTGAGCATCACATGCTTTGGTTCCTTAGGCTTACTTTTGCTATCAAATGGAACATACAAACAATCTATTGAAGAAAAGAAAGAAAGATGGAAATAAAGAAACAATCTACTGAAGCATAATCATAGGAACTCAATAAACTACAAAAAGCTATATCTTATTTATTCTAAAACTAATTCATGAAGTTGAACATACAAACACAACTGTGATCGACCACCTGGCTGACTCCATAAACAGCACATGTACGCTGTAAGTCCTTAAACTACACAATAAAGCCCTTAATTTGTACTTATAAAAAGAAATAACAAAGCTCACTACACACAAACCATGCTCCATCTATTACACTCAGCTAGCTTCATAGTACCCTCCAAGGATATCTTCATCATACAAAGAAATACAATTTTTTTTCACTAACTATTTGGTAGTATTAACTTAATACTAGCTAGTAGGAGAGCCAGAATCTCACCAACTGTTAAAGTTACACTGTCTTAGTTCATTATGTACAGAAATTTGAAACATTACTTCCCTTTTTTTCTTTTCAAATTCAATATTCTATGATCAGCATAGTAGATGTCACTTCCACAACTCAATTTGACCACTAGAGCTTGACATAGACACACTTTCCGGCACCATTTCTTGCTTATCCATACGTCTGACAAATACGTTGGTGCTGTTTGATGTGTGATAGATGTTGTTGGTACCAGTTGAGTAGCCATTTTGCTTGGATGCATCCTCATGGCTTAGTTGAGAAGCAACAAATTTGTCAAGCACTCTCCAATCTGTGACTTGATCCACTGCTTGCCCATTGCAATTATTGTTAGCATAAGCCACATAAAAGTTTTGTTCATGGGGTTGATGTTGAATTTGTTCCTCCTGTGAGAGTGATGAGGATTGCAAAGTGGTGGCATGGTTGATGTCTATAACATATGGGGCTAAGGAATTGGAGCTTATAGTGGGAGCTGATTGGAGCAACTTTGGGCTGTCTAAGAGTGGGAGCTGAAGGAAGTGGTCGTGTGGAGCATGGTATGGTACCAAATCTAGCTCTTTCTTGCAATAAGGGAGCTGGTACACCAAATTAGACTGGGAATTATGCTTAGGTGAGTCTAAATCAGGCATGAATGAGACTTGATCATCGTACCAACAGGGTGATCCCTGCTCGTTTACTTTACGCACTGTTGCTATCCTTTTCTTGAATACCCTGCAGACCACCCAACCTTCCTCCTGCTGATCAGTTGCACAAAAAGATTACATGAGTAATTTTGCTGCAATATATACTTTCCTTTCAGATGATGAACACCATTACATAGGTTAAACCAAAAGAAAGTAGTACTCATTTCATTACCCAAAAGACAAACCGAAATTGAACAAAATGGTTTGCTGTTTTTCTCTCAAAATCTGTTAGGACATCAGGATTCCAAATAACAACCTAATTTTTGCTTTAAAAGAGTGAAGATAGAGATTCAAACCCTGATTCTTGTCATAGTAAGAACTGTATGATACCATGCACTTAATTACAATACTCTTAGATAGTATCTAATACACCTATAAATATGCCAATGTTGCATATTATATTAAAACATAATAAAGTGTTAAAATACATTGAAGAGATGAAAAAAAAATTCAATTTGTGGGGGTTGCTCAATTCGTAGAAAGATTGGTTCAAAATATGTTCAAGATTTTCCTTTCTAGTTCTTATGGGGAAGATTGAAAGTTAGTAGAGAGAACACTTATACTGCATTTGAGCTCCTGCTTATATATATATATATATATATGCACCAATATTCCAAACAACTGAACATGAAATAATGTTTCTGAGATAATTAAGTAGTGTAAAGTACTAAAAGGTCAGTAGTCTATAATTCATTGAAATATGGCTGAAACATATAAGTAATGCAAAACCTAAAGCAGTCGTAATAATAAAAAAGTATTGTCTCTACCACTTGGTATCCATGCAACAAGATATGGCCTATATTTTTCTAAAATAACCCAAAAACTTCAAGAAAATGTGAAAAGGTTTGCTATATTCAAAAGGAAAAGTATGGTGATAAGAGTGATGTCAATATTTTTACAACTGTTATGATGGTAAGTTATGATTGGAGCAACATTACTTTTTACATGGCTCATCATTAACATTACTTTTATTAATACTAGTTTCAAGTCTCAATATGTCACTTTAACAATTATTAAAAAAGTTGTGAAAATTTGTTAATTCCTGAACTTATTGTGGTGATAAATAACTCAATATACTTCAAATGGATATAGATAGCCTAATGAATTTTTAAGTTATATTGCAATTCTTACAACGAGTTCTGAAACTAAGAAATTGGCTGACATTCATAAGAGGGACCATAAATTAAAAGACCAAAACTATGCATGAGGACAGGTAGTTTATGTTGAATTTTCTACGTAATACAAAGGAAAACATATTTTTAAAAGGTACATGAGCATTTGAAGTTAATGAAAGTTAGGAAATTTAATTAAACTCCTAGGGTTTTGTAGTACTTGCCTGTGGAGTCCCATTTTCTTCAGTTTCAAGCCGGTATTCATGCATAATCCAGTCTGATTTTTGTCCATTTGGAGCTCGACCTTTGTAAAAGACTAAGGTCTTCCTCATTCCAATTAAGTCATGCTTAGAGTATATAGCTTTGTCTCTTCCTGTTGCTTTCCAAAACCCTGCTGTTGTGGCTCTATTTGTGCGAGTTCCTGTTGGATACTTCTTATCTTTATGGCTAAAAAAGTACCAGTCATTTTGCTCTTCTGTTCCTATCCTGCATAGCTCTTTCCAAATTTTGCAAGAATGTACAAAAATAACAAGATTTATTTGATTGTCTAATTTCATAAAAAATAATTTGGAAATTGAAAATTTTATGAAATCAGTACTATATACCTTGAAGATCCCATGGCTCAATTTTGTAGAGGTCAACATCTTTAATGACATCTAGGTCAATCCTTCGTGAAGAAATTTTTTTCCTAAGGTAATAATCAACTAGTTCTTCATCTGTTGGATGAAACCGAAAACCGGGTGGAACATGAGAAAAAGTATTCATATTCTCCCCACTTGCGTCTTGAGTCCTGCACTGCATAAATTAAGCATACTCATAAGCATGTTCCTTTCATTCCAAATTTATCAATTATAGAAGGTTGAATATTAATTGGATGCAATCAAGTTCATTTGATTTCAGGCATCTCCTTTACCCAAAGATACATTACACATTACTTTTGACAATGACTTTTAGGTTAAATTACTCTCTTTTTTTTTTTTTTTGTGTTTTTAATGGAGATATTCAATATTGATACCCTTCACTCCCACCAAATGTGTACAAAAAAAATGATACATTACTTTTGAGTATAACAATAAGGAGTATCTTCCTCTATCTCATTAGGTACATCAACACAAAGCAAAGTATTCAATGACCACAAAAAAGGTAATATCACATTGAAAGGATGTGAATTCAAGAAAGATTATGCATAGGCTACTGTTGTAAGAGTTATTGAAGTGATTGCTCTATCTTTTCATTCTTCAGTTGGTACTGGTAACGAAGGACTTAGATATTATAAGATGTATTATTGGCTCTCATAGCAGAGCTTATTTGCCAGGAAAGGAAAAACAAAATCAAAGAGATGGTAAAAATGAAAAAAAAAAAAAAAAAAAAAAAAAAAACCCTAGGTAATGCATGAGATATACTAACATTGTAGCCCTTTCACATGGTGGTAAAATCAGTATAGTACAATGTGTATCATTACCCCAATAAAAGTCTTCTTCCTTGAACAAAATGTGTAACACAAGATTTTTTTTTCTAAAGGAAATTATTGACTAAATTTCACAAATTGGAATCTTGTTTATTATCTTGTCCCCATCATTAGTTGATATTCAAACTTACATTTCAAGATAATTTCGTGTAAAGCCTTGAAGGAATACTACATGTTTTTATCATCATAAGTATGTTGTATCAAATGCATAAGTTTCTTCTAAAGATTTAGATGGAAATTCTACATTGACTAATTCTTGTCTCCAATGTCAATTCTCATAATTATTCTGAAAGGAGCTAAAGAAATTTGATTATCAGCCAATTTGCAGTTGCATAAAAATATGCCACAACTAATTTCAGCTAATAGATTTTCAATTTTTGGTGATAACTTATATCAGATACAAGATGCATGAGAGTCCATTTATTGAATAATAAAAAGCAAAACCAATCTAAAAAGGACTGTCATGAATATGTTGAGCACATTGAGTCCTTATTCATGGGAAGACTTTATAAACAAAGTGCATAGATTATTGTATGCGCACCATGACAATAAAATCGAAACAGATATGAAAAAATTGTTGAATTAAATTTGCTAATCATCCATATTATCAGAATTGCCACTAAGGGTTATGGAAAAATTTGAATTAGTTTCATAGTCGCTTCCAAGGGATAGATCTAAGAAAAAAAAAAGGCAGAAAAAGGCAGAAGGACAATTCCTAAACTATCCAAATTGCTCATATTCACTTCTTCAAATGAATGGGGGGAAGAGGTATAAAATGTTATGTTTCACCCAATATTCAAATCAAGGGAGTAAATTAAATGACAATATCTCACAAGGGAGGTAACACAATGGTTGGAATTCTGAATTTAGCATGACATCAAAATGGTAGTTCATAAAGGTTCATTATCAAAAGAGAACTAATTAAACCTAAAAATATAACAAGACATATTGAAGTAAAGTATTAGCAAGCATAGTAAACTTGTGTTCCCTTTTACTTTACCAGGTTATTTATAAGACAAGTATATTTAATATTCTACTTTTACAATTGACATAAAGTATACATATCCATGAGGCATCTGATGCAGTGCAAGTCAATCACAATCGAAGGCAGATAAAATAATTTTTTATTGAATCTTATAATGTTTCGTAACATCGTATGCAAAAAATATTTTTAATGAAGCTATGATTATAAAATCCAACTTATTCTCTTTTTTGCATAATCATATAATTTGATTGATTGTATGCGAGCCTTTGTAACCAAGTAGGAATTCCGCATTTAAAGCTAGACTCAATCCATTAAAAGTCCTTTATCTTAATTTATCAATAGATATTGACAATATGAGCAATAATATTTCCTATATATATATGATGAAGTAAGACTTCCAAACAAAATAAAATTATACTGATATAGACTGGAACTTGGGGTTAATATTTTGTCCATAAGATCTCTAAAAGTCATTTTCAGCATGAGGAAAAATAGGGGAATAAGAATGATCTCTAAAAGACATTTGACTAAATGAAGGAAGAAGGGAATATTATTTCCCATGTAATAATGAAAAAGTGGCATGTAATTATTAACTATCAACTATAGCTGAATGATCTTAAAAAAAAAAAAAACTCTTTTGACCTTCCTTTGTCATGAATCATCCATAGCTTCCAATCTTCTCTTTACTACTACGTTAATAAAAAGATAATTTCTTGATGGAAAACATAATACATAGATCAACATGAAATTTCATATTGTGTGTGTGTGAAACATTTATCTGATTAATTGACTAAGCATGTGATATGTTGGGAAACTCATCATAGATGTTTCTAAGACAATAGACATTTCTAGCATTAGAAGGAAAATACAAAGTGACATCCAATTATGAGGGTCACTCATTGTTGTTCCCACCACAATGGCTGGAGAGCAACGAAGAAAAAAGAAAATACAGACCAAAGAGAAGGAAAAAATGAATAGGAGATAAGAAGTGTATATGATGAAAGAAGAGAATGCTTTTGATATTATTTCTTTGTTTAACAAATCAATAGCTATGTGGTAGTAGAAGAGAATTCTCCTTGACATTTTAGATCTGCAAGTCAAGATTCCTGATCCAAATACGTGCTGTCCAACCTCATACACATTCAAGTCTCACACACAAAGATCCATTGTATCAAATTTACCCCATAAAATGTAAAACATCAAAAAGAATAAGAAGAAGAAAAGAGAGCTCACAGATCAAGCAAGAATAACGGTCTCTAGCTCTTGTTGTAACCCACAGATCTGAGGTGACTAAGTGGATGAGTCAATCTTTCACCAACAACCAAGAAAACCCTTTTTCTCCAAAAGTAGATTGAGATTTATGATCTGGGTATTCTCTCTCAACTTCACTGGAGGAAGCTCCTAGCTAGAGAGCTAGAGCTAGATCAGACAAGAAACAAAGACAACAAAAATACAAAAGAGTTGTATTTTTTAAGTACTTCCTCGGGAATTGAACCCCCAACAGCTTTTGTACCAAAAAACTGTCTCAAGGCTGTCGTGTTTTCTATGACCGAATCCCGAGGCACATCAAAATAAGGAAAGGCTGAGGAATGGAAGAATATTTATAAAACAAGTAGGGTTAAATAAGAAGCACAAAAAGACAAAGACAGAAACAAAACAAAAAAAGAAACCCTAATGACAAAAATTGGAGAAAAATAAGGATTATCTTATAGCTATAGCTTGTTTTCTATATCATTGTCTCTCATTATCGAGATAAGCTGAATTGGTGGGAAAGCTTTTTGGGCGGGAAAAAAGGTGGCGCAAAAATTGGCTGAAGGGAGAGAGAGCTAAGGAATGAAGGAATGCTCTCTCTGCTGCCACCTCTACCCTCAACTGATAGAGACCCAACCGAGAGTTACAAGAGAAATATCGATATGTTTCTCTTTCAAGGCTCTCTCTCTTGTGCTGTGTGAAACATATATGTGAAAGAGAAAACTTCTTTCGTGTCGTCTGTGCTTAGTGTGATATATTTTGTTCAGGAAGAAAACAAATGGAGAAGTAAGAAGGAACTAAACGGCACAGACCAATCAGCAATATTAAAAGGACTCTAGAAAGACTCCAAAAGGAGAGAATAAAATAGAAGGATATTGGTGGTGACGTAATGAAGCAGCCACCAGCCAAAAAGTCACCTACAATACAAACCCATTTCTCTCTCTCCCTCTCTCTCAAAATGGGGCATGGTGGACCTCACTAGCGAGAACTCCATTCCTAGTCCCTACCATTTCCACCATCTCTTTGAAGTCTTAACTGTAATAAAATTGGGATGATGATGTTGAAGATGATGGAGGGGTGGTCATGACCATTAATTGGTCTCATCGATGACTCGTGCAATCTTGGTCCAACATCAACATTTGGAGTTTGGACATTGATGACAGTGTCTATACCTATATAGTTGTTGATCTTTTGTCCTTTCCAGATTAATATAGGTAAACAAGGTTGCTAATTAGTGCTATTATAGTATTATATCACTCTAATAATTACCGTAAATTTGGGATAGGATATCCCATCATCAAACTTTGTGTTTGAAACTTTGAAATTTGTTTTGGTTTTTATGGCCTATTGAAGTCTGATCAATTTTAGTGATTGATTAGCACGAATCAAAATTCTATATCCCCATGTATATGTTCCGTTGACTAAAATTTGTTACATGATCTATTATTTTTCTTCTAGAATCACCAAAATTAACACACACACACACACAAAAAAATCATATACAAACCATATTTTAATTTTTGGATCATAAAGTAGAACATTTTTAATGGGATAAAACAATTTTGTTCGATTATCACAAATAGTCGTATAGTGTGCTAAAATATGGTTGGGAAAAAGAAATTTATATTATCCTTATTTCTTGGGGTGTTTTTTCCCATAAATAAATAATTATCTCAAGGGATAGAGATTGACATAATTGAATTAACCACCTCCACTTCAAAAAACATATATGATCCATGATCGAATGAGTGTGTTACTAATTACAATTATTTCTTATTTCCTTTAATCTTACCTCTTTCTTTTTCATGTAACTAAAGATATCTCATTCTACTAACAATCTATACCAAAAATGGATTTTACCCCCTGATAAACTGATTTGACTTACTTCTTGTTCTTCACTATTTATGATATGTAGAACAAATATATCAAGCAAAAATCAACATCTTGTAAGTCACAGTTTTGACAGAATTGATATATTGACTGCAGATTCATTGTTAGGTAAAACCAAGTGCATCACAATCTAATGAGTCCTTCTCAAAAGGTGGTAGTCTAAATGGTCCCTAGGAGAAACATATATGCCAAAGTCATTTTGAACACAATATTTAGGTAGTGATAAAAGAAAACCAACCTCAACACTTGTCAGTTGGTAACCTTGGTTTAGAAAAACATCCAAATGATTGCTGGTGAAAACAAATAAGCACTCTCCTATCAAGTATCAACTAAGAAGTAATTAATTTCACTACCAATGTTACCCCCTTCCCTATAACTATAAACCTATCTCTATATTATGTAGCATATACTTTTATTCAACGTACCAAATTTTGCTCTTGAGCAATACGTTTCCACCGTCATAATTATACATTACATTATATTACACTATTACTATCTCTCTCACTGAGTCGACTATTTCGGAGCCCCAAGCCCCGTTCCAACAGCCCACCGTTTTGTCCAATTATCCTGTCCTGCCCTAGTTTTCAAATGAATTGAGAATGTTCGTAAATACAATTTTTTTATCACAATTATGATATAATCAATCGTAAATAATTAAAAAAATATAATAAATTTATATGAAAATAACAAACAATTACTTTTATTCCGCAGCATTAAAGTTGTGACAGGACAATTATAATGGTGAAAGATTATGGGTTTTATATTAGGGTATTTGTGAAAATGAATTTCTGATACAGCCAGTGGCTATATACGTGGCTCATTTTGATTGGCCTTTTGTTTGTTTAATGTTATCCTACGAAGTTACTGGGTCTTCACGGGTGGTTTTTCATGGGATAGGTCCCACAACAAAACCGACTTTTACATATGGGGCATCACGAATGAGACATTGCTCCAAATTACAAAGCTGGCTATTTAAGTGGAGCCTGACAAGCCGAGCCGAGCCAATATTTTTGGGTCTAGTACAGTACAGTGTGGTGGAATGTGGGTCCCACAGTAGGAAATGATGCCCTGTGAGTCTGAGACTCTGTACTTGGCGGCTTATGGACCTATGGTCCGGCGTGGGCTAGCCACTATCATTGAGCTCGCAACTTGGATGGTTTTGGTTTGGCTGAGACCCTAGTTTAAGCTTGTGTGGTGGGGTCCATCTGTGGGTCCCACACACGTGGTCCCTAGTGGGTCCCAAAGCGTGTGGTCCCAAGTTGGGACATACCAGGTTCATTGTCTTTCAAGCCTAACACGTGCACTTTAACCCACATAAAATAACAATAGGAGTGGTGATGGAAATAACTTTGTAAGATTTTCGCTCGCACTGTAATTATTGTGTGAGTGCCTGAAAAAACAGCCTTTTGCTTTGCTAGCTTGTAGAACTCTTTTGACTTTTGAGTTTTGAGTTTTGAGGAGCATTTGATTTGATTTTGGTACAGCCTAGAGGCATGCACCGCCTTGACCCAAGTTGCATATCAGATAGGTCCCACAGTCTCTCTTCCTGTGATTTAGGTCATTTTAGTCGTTGATTGTTGTGAAAGAATCAATTTGTGCAAGATTAAAAAAAAAGAAAAGAAATTAACTTCTATAATTTACGTGATTCAGATGTATGTTTACGTCAACAATCATCTTTGCTTGTTTTATTTTTCTTGTTACGCTTTACTTTACTCTATTTCACTACACTGATAAGACTCCTAAACCAATGGCTTATAAACAAATGTGAGACAGTTCTAATAGTACTAATTAATTGAGATTTTTAGTTTTCTTGATTATGTTTAATATGGTTTTTAAAAAATCAATTGTTTCTCAGTTGGAGTGTTTTAATTTATTCTCTATCAATTGAATTATTCGAGAGCATAAAGAAAAACATTAAGCGTGAAACAAAGTAATTTTCATTCATTTTACGAGGGGGTGAAGTGAAGCAAAAGTCTCATTTGTGATCAAAACAGTAATTTTAAATCACTATCTTCTCCCACTCTTACATCATCCATAAAACAAAATTAAAGCTTAATTGAACTAAATATATCTTCACCATAATTGAATAAGAGTCTATAAGTACATTTGTACTAGTAGTTCTATGTGAAAATGTATTTACTTACATCTTATACAAATTTTGACGGGGCTTTGTTTGCTGAATCGGACTAGGCAGGGATAGGGCTGGTTGTCCGAAACAATAGAGGGCAAGTCATGGCGGCTTTAGCAGAAAAAATACCCAAACCAACATCCACAGAAATACTGGAGATTCTGGCAGCACGTAGAGTAGTTCAGTTCGTGCATGAGCTGGGGTTCACGCATTCCATTTTTGAAGGTGATGCATAAATTGTTATTAAAGCACTTGCTGATGGAAATTGTTCAATCCCTAGTATCGGTCATATTGTAAAAGACATTGAGTCTATAAGTGGTTTGTTACAAACCAAATCCTTCTCTCATGTTAGGAGGCAAGGAAACACCGTGGCCTATGCCTTAGCGCAGAGAGCGAGGCTTTCTTTTCTTGTTTTAATTTGGATGGAGGATGTTCCACCAGATATTTATCGTTTTGTATCTGCTGATTTTCCTATGTCTTAATAAAATGCTACCGTGTTTGGATTCTCAAAAAAAAAAAAAAAATCCATAATGAGCAAGAAGATGTATTTTGAATTAGCAATTTTGTATAAAACCCGAAAGTATGGAAAATTACTTATTCCTTAAATCACTAAATCATATATACTTTATTTTAGAATTTCTAAATCATATACTTAGTTTAATTTTTGTTTGATATAGTTTATTTTCATTTGTTAATTTTAATTTAAAATAAGTTGGACGCTTAGAGGCTTGTAACTCAATTGATTGCTATTTCTCAGTGTTTTCAATAGAGATATACATGATTCAAATATTTTCTACCTTAAATATTAAATTATAAAAAAAAAATGACAAAAAGATAACTTACATCTTAAAAAGTTGATGCTTTGAAAAGTTATTCATTTTCTTTTTAAGTTTTTATTTTTTATTTTTTATTTACCAAACATGCATTTATAATATATAATTCAATAAGAATCACATGTAACATATGATGTAATAATATTCACATATTTCTTTTGGAATATAAGAGTCTATATATTTAAAAAATTGTATGATCATAATTGGTAACAAGTACATATAAGGAAAGGTCAGATAATTGCTTAAACACAAAGTTTTCTTGTTGATGCATGCATCCATACAATAATTAAGGTGAATTTGGATTAGATTTTTTACTATAATTAATTTATTTATATTACATACTTTTAAAGTTTTACACACTTTCAACGAATCAACAGAGAAATTTATCCAAACACACGGAATCTCTTGACACAAGCAGTTAAATTAGTAGGGTGACAATTTTAAGCTCGTGAATCATAATTCAAAAGGAATGTGATTCTTATCAAAATAGTACTGTAAAAAAAACAATAATAATCATCAACAATAGCCAAATTAATTGGAACATGTCACATGGAAAACCCACCATGGAAAACACACTACTGTCTCCATGTGCATAAATTTTTTTTAAAGGAATACAAAATTATGAACAAAAATACAAAATGGACTTTTGCCAGAAAATGTAGGGTCAAGATTCAACAGTGTGGGTCCCACATTTTTTAATCATGACGGCTGTGTGAACATCATTGTTTTCGGCCCCGAAACGTTTCGGTGACGAGAAAAGGGTAACTCCGTTTCAAATATGACTGTGTCGCCGTTTAGGTGTGACTCAACTTGACCGCAACCAATAGTGTGTGATGCGGCTTTTCTAATGTACCTTGGGCCCCACTTGTAATGTCACTGTTTCCTTTTCGTTATCATTAGCTATACCTATACCCCCAAATACGCGGAGAAATCTTTCATTGCCTTATTTCTCATTGGTCCATCAAAGTCCATGTGGACAGTACCTATTGACACGTTAACGTGTGGAAAGACAAATTTCTCTTCTCTTGATTAGAATTGTAAACAAGTCGAATTGAGTTAAGTACCAAAAATTCAAATTTGTTACTTAATTTTATTTTAAACACGTATTGGGCTTGAACTTATTACTAAATAAAATTACATGTTTAAATTAAGTTTGTTTTGTTGTCGAACAAGGAAATGAAGTTACTTTCTTATTCATGCTTGTTCACAAACTATTTGATTAATTTAATATTTTTCAATATATATAAACTACAAAGAATGATTTGATATCATGTGAATCTATATAAAAATTTATACAATCCATTATCAAGTATAAGTATATTTTTAGAGAAGTATACATATAAATATGATATTATATATAGTTAAATCGAACTTCATGTTCACGTGTTTTTTCATAAATGCATTGTTATGTTTGAGTTTAGCTAGTTTAATAGTTTAGCCTAAACTTGGGTTTGTGCTTGGACAAACAAATATAAATAAGCATTTTCTCGAGCCAAACTTGAGTTGTTCATAAATATCTTAGTTCAATTTTACAGTCCTAATTTTGACTAGTTGAATAATATTATGGACAAAACATTTTTCACGATTGTTGATATAATCTATAATAGTTAGACCAACATCACTTTTGCATGACTCCATTACGAACACCACTTTTATTATGCATCAAATTGCTTTTTTAGCATAAAAATTAATATCTTTTACTAATAATTAATATCTTATGTATCCAATATAGACAACTTCCTCATGATAAGTAAGTTATGTATATTGTGAGAGATGTTGTATATACATATACGAGACATAAAATATAATCTCATTAGGGAAAAAAACACTCTTATTTTGTGTATCACTTTTTCTTTGTACAATGGATATAAGATCTACCATCACTGGATTACTCGCATAGTGTGCTTTTTACTTTGGGGCTTGACCTAAATCGAAAGTCATTCAATCCATACTATCAATCATAAAATTTTCGAAGTATCTTTTTGACAAAAAAGAAAAAGAAAAAAGAAAAGTAATAATCTGTCCAAAAACATGTCACATCACTTCTTTATAGTTTTTATATATATAACTTGAACCTTTCCCTACGAGCTTTCTTAGATATGCGAGGGTAGCCTTGGCATAGATATTCCAAAAATATAAAAAGCGTATAATGTACCTTTCATGAGTATGGAATACTCAAAGCCAGAGTATGAATACAGGTAGGCCAGATGTGATGGAGATATTATACATACTAAATCATTTGTACAGCGAAATTGAAGATAGGACTGGCCACCAGCTTTTTTATACCCAGCAACCCCAACCAGGAAAAAAGAAAGGAATGTTCAAATGCAATAGGGTTTTGGTCCAAACCCAACCTCTTTATAGCAAGTAGGTGCCAACCAGATTTAGAGTCATGTTACATGCATGTTATATTTTCTACATGTCATTATGTTTTTCATTTTTTTTTTTTTTTTTTGCTGTTCTTTTTCCTGAGAGCGTGCGTGCGTATGTGTGTGTGTATATATATATATATATGACTATTTATTGTCCATTCTTCTGTACTTTAAAAAATAATCAATAATTTGATTGATCACAATCTAACCAACGAAACAAATTAATGCAAAGGTAAATTAAGAAATTTAAAATTGTCCATCAAATTTCACTCTCATTAACCTCACACACAAGCTCACATTAAAAATAAAAATCACATTCTCAAAGTAAAAGATTAAAAAACTAAAAATAAAAATTTCATATTTTATAAAAGTAGGACACGCATTTTATATTTAAACCATAATTACTTGTATTTACAACTTAAAATGCTATCCTTTTTTTAATTAAAAGAATATAAGAGTCTGTGAACATGTGCCATGTATGAAAATACAATTTATCATTTTAGTTTTTGAACTCCTATTCCTGTACATTGGACTACATAACTTCTGAGTTGGAATGGGTGGTAGTCAGAATTGACGTATTGCCAGCCCTAGTTCCACATAAAAGGCACCTGGGGTGGGATATAGTCTGTAACCTTTTGGTTGTTGTTGTTGAATAATAGTCTGTAACTACTATCCATATCAAATAGTTCAGTTGAAATCTCTGAAGATTCGACCATAATATCATAATGTAAAGGAAAATAATTTGAGAGTGATGGTTGATTATCAGGCTAGAAAACTATTTGTCTATTTGTACGATATGATGATATCATATATATGTGACTGATATTAGTAAAGATTAATGTATTGTGAGCTAGCTAGTTATGAACAAATGTTTAGAATTGTTTAGGTTTTGCACTGTTTTCATTGTTCGAGAGGATCAATGTTTGCATAGTACTCTAACAGGGGTTTGGTCCACAAGTTAGACATTAAGATTATGTGCACCTCTCACTCATTCCAATCCAAAAATATTGACAGAATTATTTAAGCATTTTGACACGAATTATAATAGCAATTGGTTGACCAAATATCTGGTTCAAATAGGGAACAAGGAAAACCTTGGATTAGTTCTTTAGAATTTTCTATATTTCTTAGGATAATTCTGCCTAGAGTTTTTAAAACTCGACAATTTATTGATAAATGAGTGGTTTAATTTTTTTATTATTATTTCATCAGCATTTAAATAAATATTTATTGTTATTGTTTTGACATCTATTTAAGTTATTAATAGTTTCTAAAAAAACAAGTTATTGTTGATTTGACAAAATTTGACCTACTAATTGATCAATGAATGATCAAAATTATAAAATTACTACAATAAAGTTATTTCGAAAAATTTAGAGGAAATAAGTCTAAAAACTTTAAAGAAATGACCCTATATAATTAGGGTAGCTAGGATCCAAATGACCTTTGCATGACTATTGATTTATGTAAACCTCACAATTTAGAGGGTCTCATTACTGTGAGTTGTGGTTTAATGACATTCTTATGAGGAGAATCTGAGTTCAAATAATCGCTCTCTCACTTAAATGGCTAAATTCAATGTTGCAATAAGTTATTTGGCTTGTAACTTCAGAGGAAAAGGTAATCATATGTGACTTATTTATTTTTTCAAACCTCTCCCAAACCAAAAAAATAATAGTAATAATTAAAGAAAAGGAAGATAAAGAAAAAGATAAGATTTTTTTTTCTTTGAAAGTAGAAGAAAGAACTATGAGAACAGATATTTTTGGACAGATTAAAATGGGGAAAAAAAAAAATTAACTGCACATTAGCTTTGGGGATCAAAGATTCCGAAAAGGCCAAAAACTACTTAAGACCAAGTGCCAATTTTGTCAATGGCATCATCATAAACCTTTTTGGCACGCACTCTTACGTCGGCACTATACACTAATAATATCCGACTTATAAGTAAAATGATATTAATAATTGTGTTTTTAGTGTCTATTTGCATTGTCAACTTTTTTGCAAAATGATACTCCATCTCTTACCTAAAATTAAAATAATTACTAAACATGAGGATTTATGATTGCATGTTGGTTTATATGTCATCTTCAAAATTATAATACCAATTATAACCATAATAATAGGAATAAGATATGAGAACAAATAAAGGCCTAAAAAAGAGGAAGTTGGAATGATTATAATCGTATTTTACCGACTATCTAGAAAAACCACAGGTGTATTTATGATGTCAAAATGCAAACAACACAATGTGAAAAACTGGGAAATATAACGTAATCTGAGCTCATCACAATTTGATGACTCACATAAGAATCACAAGGGAAAAAATGACGTTTTTTTTATTTTTTATAAGTAAAACAAGAATCATTACCATGGGATGATTTTCGGATCAATTAGTGTAAAAGAACAATGCATTAGGAGAAAGTTATCTACCATTACCTTTTATTTTTAGTTTTTATCATCAGTGAATGATGCAATTAATAGAGCTTTAGACCTTTTTTTTTTTTTTTTTTAGAGATAACTACAACATGCTGCTAACTTTGCAGCTCGAACCTTTTCTCCTATATATCCCAAGCACTTTGTGCAAGGGGAGGTGTCAATTCAATTATAAGGCCCTTGGCAATAGAGCTTTAGACCTCAAATCTGGCACCAATGATAAAGATTAAAAAAAAAAGATATAGAGTAAGATTTATTCTATAATATTCCTTTATATTTTTTGAGAATGAAGACTTCGAATTTAATTAATCAAAGAGGTTAAATCAACCTGAACAGTATGTAGAATGTCTAGTGGTACATCTTTCATCTAGAAAGTTAAGTTAAGCGAATTAATTGCCCATTTAGCCAATGCTTGGGTTATAGTATTTCCTTGACGGCGAACATGGGTGAAACTAATGTGAGAAAAATGTAAAACTAGAAGTTTTACATCATGAATCAAATGCCCATGATAAAGTCCTTGAAGATAATGTTCGAGACCCCCTCAAAAGTAGCTTGGGTGATACCGATCTCCGAAGCAAATTCAACAGCTCTTCTAGATTCCAAAGCTTCAACTTGGGCAACCGTAGAGTGATGACTAACGTTAATTTATTTATTTATTTTTGTATACCTTATTGTGATTCCAACATGACCCTTATGTAGGACATATGGTAATAGACTCCTATAGTAAATCAAATTCCCCAATATTCCAATGTGATTAGGGTTCAAATTGGGGAGAGGTTTTTGGTGATAAGGTTTTGAAAGTCAATCATGTGATTCTTGAGGTCCATTCTAGGAGTAGTAGTCCAAATTGCTTACCAAGTTAAAAAAAGAAAAAAAGAAAAAGTAAATCGACTTAGCCCTTTGTTCTTAGAGCCAAAGAGCAAGGCCAAGCTCAATGTAATACATATTATTATTATTATTTTTTTTTTTTGATTTGAATACTGGAATTTCAATTAAAACCGGGAAAAAGACAGTACATCTTGGATAAGAGCTTGCTCAATGCAGCAAGGATTCTCTTCAATCCAACTAATAAAGTTAGCAAAATTAGATGCGTGCTTTGCTAATAGGTGTGCAGGGACATTCCCTTTTCTACGTACATGAGAAAAAGCAATGTTTCTAAACACCTTACTCAATTCCATAATACCCAAAATAATAGGTTCCACAACAGCAGGAGGTACACTGTTCCCCGTAAAGCATTTATAAGATTAAGCATTTATAAGATTAATTGAGTCCCCCTCCAACACCACATCCTGAAGACCCACGTCCTGAAAATACTTAAAGATGTTAATTAGATTACAAACTAAAGAGAGAAAATATTCAAACTTTAAACACCTCGATTGAAAATATCAAAAAGTATTAATTGAGCCATCTTTTATCAACGAGGAAACTTTCTGCTAATAATTACCTATGTTCCCTGACCAGCCTAATCTTTTTTATTTGTCGGCATCCATGGAGTCCAACCTAATCTAGAGAATTGCCCCCAAAGTCTTAACGACTTTATGGGCCATGTAATTCATGACAATTGAAGTTCAGATATGAAGGGCTTAGGTCCATAGAGTGAAATCTGGCAATCCGATATTGTTCTTGTAGTAGTTGAAGCCCATCCTGACCTTTGGATTCCTTTGCCCAAGGCTGGCAGAGTCCTAGGCCCAGCTAAATCAAACCACATGTATGAGATCCTATATTCCTATTACCATTGTTTTCTCTTAGATTTTTTTTTTTTGCTTGAAATTACTTTCTATTAAAGTATAGCAGGCCATGAGATGAATTGAGGGTACTCTCTTTACTCCATTACACCCACAGTATAATAAGTTTAGGGATATAACATCTTTTTTATAATTGATGATATGATTTGTTATGATTGAGGCAAAATAAAAATGATGTCATTAGTGAGCTCCAATAAAAATTATATTGCCCAAATTACAAGTTAACAACTTAGCAAATTTTTTTTAAAAAAATTATCTCTAAAATTACTCAAGCGGAGAAGGGAGAAAGAGAATTTGAATCTAAATTCTCTCCATGATTAAGACTTAAGCAATGCTTCTAAAATACACAAAAAAAAAAATCTTGTTCTTTATCATAATTCATATCTAAAAAAAAATAAAAAAACTTTACCACCATTTTTTGTTCCAAAAGTTATCTTGTCAAATGTTTACAAATTGGCTTCTATAGCTGCTAAGAGGCCTATAACAATTTCCCTAATTCTAGTCCATCTATATTAACATGAGTAAACAATAATACTTATTAGAACATACACGAAAATAATAATAATAGTATTTTAAACCGGATTTATAATACATTACATAACCAGAGTACAACTACAAAAGTGCCTAACCTTTGTAGTTGTAGACTAGGGTTATAAACAGCAAACACTAGACACACACAACCAATGTAGGATAAACTTTTTTTTTTTTTTAGTAAACAGTAATACTTATTAGAAAACACACAAAAATAATAATAATAGTGTTTTAAACTGGGTTTATAATACATTACATAATTAGTGTTCGTTGTTTATAACCCCAGTCTACAACTACAAAGGTTAGGCCCTTTTGTAGTTATACTCTGATTATGTAATGTATTATAAACCCAGTTTAAAATACTATTATTATTATTTTCGTGTGTGTTCTAATAAGTATTACTGTTTACTCAAAAAAAAAATTAGAGATGTTCATCCCACATTGGTTGTGTGTGTCTAGTGTCCGCTGTTTATAACTTTAGTCTACAACTACAAAGGTTAGATCTTCTTGTAGTTGTACTCTAGTTATGTAATGTATTATAAATCTGGTTCAAAACACTATTATTATTATTTTCGCGTGTGTTCTAATAAGTATTACTATTTACTCAAAAAAAAAAATTAGGGATGCTTATCCCACATTGGTTGTGTGTGTTTAGTGTCCGTTGTTTATAACTCCAGTCTACAATTACAAAGGTTAGGTCATTTTGTAGTTGTACTCTGGTTATGTAATGTATTATAAACCCGATTTAAAACACTATTATTATTATTATTATTTTCGTGCGTGTTCTAATAAGTATTATTGTTTACTCAAAAAAAAGTAGGGATATTTATCCCATATTGGTTGTGTGTGTCTAAAGCCCGCTGTTTATAACCCTAGTCTACAACTACAAAGGTTAGATCATTTTATAATTGTACTTTAATTATATAATGTATTATAAACCCGGTTTAAAACACTATTATTATTGTTTTCGTGTGTATTCTAATAAGTATTACTGTTTACTCAAAAAAATATTAACATGAGTATATATATATATATATATATATATATATATATATAGAGAGAGAGAGAGAGAGAGAGAGATTTTCTAAACCATTGGATTTAAGCATATCTAACGGTCAAAAAAGACATTAATTAAAGCTAATATTTTAATTAGAATCTCATTAATTATCCCTTATTTATTACATTCCATACCTATTTCTAAACCTAGAAAAAGGTATACGTCTCTCTTTCTCTCCTCCACCACTGTCCACCTCCACAGCCAAGTCATCGGCAAAAAAAAGACTTAATTTAGTGTCAAATACTTGACCCGTTTATATGAAATACACTTTGGGCTAGAGACCTAGATATTTGTAAAACTACTTATTCAAAAACTGCTATAATGCTGCAAAACTTAACTAGACCATGGCCATGGGAAGCACCTTGCAAAAAGATTTGTCCTTATTAATAGAATCCTATGATATAGCATGACATTGACATTAAGTTTATATTTGAAATATTCATAAATTTTATATTTGACACTAAATTAAGTCTTTTTTTTTTCTTTTTTCTTTTTTTTAGTCGGTGACTTGGCCGGGAGGTGGAAGAGTGGAGGAGAGAGAGAGAGAGACGTATACATTTTTTTAGGTTTAGAGATAGGTATGAAATGTAATAAATAAGAGATAATTAATGAGATTCTAATAAGAATATTAGCATTAATGAGTGCCTTTTTTTACCGTTGTTAAATCCAATGGTTTAGAAAATGTGTAACTTTAACTTGAACCCATCTCCTATATATATATGGGAAATGCTAATGAGTGCCTTTAAGGCATTGGTTAATAATCTATTTTAGGAAAATTTTGACATTCACTTTTATGGAAAATGAAAAAAAAAAACTGTCAAAACATTAATTTTTTTTTCCCCATAAAAATTTTCTTTAACTGGATTATTAATCAATGCCCTAAGGGCACTTGTTAGTATGACCCTATATATATATATATATATATATATATAGGGTTAAGTTCAAGTTACACCTGGTGTAACTCTAAGCAATGTTACACCACTCAATATTTCTTAATTAGATGTGAATTTTAACAAATCTATCATTAGATTACATTATCTTCATATATTCTCCATACTTGCAAAATTTCAAGGTAATCAAGTATTAATACCTATGTCATCAATCAATTGTTTAAATTCAAGTTTTGTAATTACTTTTATGGAAAATGAAAAAAAAAAAACTGTCAAAACATTAATTTTTTTTTCCCCATAAAAATTTTCTTTAACTGGATTATTAATCAATGCCCTAAGGGCACTCGTTAGTATGACCCTATATATATATATATATATATATATATATAGGGTTAAGTTCAAGTTACACCTGGTGTAACTCTAAGCAATGTTACACCACTCAATATTTCTTAATTAGATGTGAATTTTAACAAATCTATCATTAGATTACATTATCTTCATATATTCTCCATACTTGCAAAATTTCAAGGTAATCAAGTATTAATACCTATGTCATCAATCAATTGTTTAAATTCAAGTTTTTGTAATTTAAAATAATGCATAAAAATAGGGTTGTCCACCGGTCGGGCCTGGTCGGGTTTGTGCCCAACCCAGACTCGACCCGCTCAGGTCGGGTGGGAGAGAATCAGACTTGCAATCGACCGCCGATCACCACGGGTCGAGTTGGATCAGATTCTAAAAAACGATCGGTTGATTCAGTTGAAACTGATGAACAGCAGCGACGAGCGGAGGAGAACGAAACGTCGTCGGATCTAGTTGGAGGAGAGCAAAACGTCACCGATCTGAGCTTAAACATTGCCGGATCTAAGCCAAAGTTACCGATTGGAGCTTACACGTCACCGATCTAAGCAATTTTTTGAAAAATATTGCCGGATCTGAGCCAGAATCATCGGATCTAAGAAGATCTGAGAAAAATCTTCGTCAAATCTGAACGGAGGAGGCTTTCATCTAAAGTGGTGGTTGGGCGGGTCGGGTGGCTACGGTTTTAGAGGGTTGAGACTCGCCGCCGACCGCCAGAGTCGTCGGATCAAGCGGTGAGCGGGTCGGTTTGGGCGGGTTTTTCGATTTGGTTGGGTAGACGGGTTACATGGACACCCCTACATAAAAGACTTTATGGATTGAATCGTAAATTACATCTAATTGACATGAAAATTTACATGCATGTGAAAAACATATAAAACATGTAATTCAACGGTTGGATTTTCAAAATATGAATCCAATAATAAGTTATTGGGTGGTGTAACATTATTTAGAGTTACACAACCCAAGTACTTGTTATTGAATTTATATTTTGAAAATCTCACCATTGAATTACATGTTCTATATATTCTTAACATTCATGCCAATTTTCATGTTAATTGGACGTTATTTACCATTCGATCAATAAACTCATTTTTATGCATTATTTTAAAAAACAAAAACTTGAATTTAAACAATTGATTAATGATAAGGCTATTAATCTTTGATTACCTGAAAGTTTGCAAGCATGGAGAATATACGAAAATAATGTAATCTAATGGTAGATTTGTCAAAATTTGCATCCAATTAAAAAATATTGAGTGGTGTAACATGTTACACCAGGTGTAACTTGAACCCAACCTGATATATATATATATAAGTTGCATATTAAAAATACTAGACTCATCACACGCGCTTTGCGCGTGCAATAATTTTTTTTTTTTTTTGGTTTAGTGTTTAAAAATGGCCTCCCGCTGGCTCCCTGCCCGGGGGTAAAATATAGCCATAAACGCCCCCATTTTTTCATTCTCAAAAAAAAAAAAAGTGTTTAAAAATGAGATAGAGATAATGTCCTAAGTTTTAAGCAGAATGAAGAAGATAAAGAAAAAAGCCTAAAACATAATTGAAGTATTTGAATTCAAATAGATAATAAATACAGATAATTAGACATTTGAATACGGGATAAGAATGGATAGTTTTTACGTGATTTTTTTTCCCCTTTTGTACATGAGATAATATTACTCTTTTTTAACTTTTTTTTTAAGGAAAAAAATTAAGGTGAAAATACCATTTTGGTCCTTACATTTTGGGTCACGGTCAATTTGGTCTTTACATTTTGAGAGTAGTCAATTTGGTTCTTACTATTTTCAAGTCACAATCAATTTGGTCCACACCGTTAGATGACTAACGGAACCTGCTTAGGTAGCAGACGGAATGCACACTTTGCATAAATTAAATTAAAATATAAATAGTCTTTCCATTCGGGCCTTTCACATCAACTTCCACTATTACTAATCCCACGTGACTCTCACATAACCCACTTATCATCAACACCCTCCTCTCTAGTAAGACAACTTAGACCAATTGAAATCAAAATCCCCAAAATGAAATTTCAAATCCTTAACCCACGATGAAATCCTTCTTGACAGCCACTTGGACCTCGTCGTCTTTCCTCACAGGCATGGACCTCACGTTGTGCTTGCTCAATTGATATGACGGGTAGCTTTTCAAAATTCATTTGTTAAATAAATAGACCTACAGTCCTACCCATTGTTTATTGTAATGGCTGAACCTACCCTTCTTTCTGCACTTCTTCTTCTTCTTTTTTAATGAAATCAGCAAAAGTATTATCGCTAATAAAATATTTATAGTGAGTATATATTAGTAAAACACCGTCTCTCAGGTAAAATTACAAGTAAAATATCAAGAAGTAATAATACAATGTGGAAACATAAGGAGGTGACCAACACATTTGCAGCCCATTGAAAAGATTCTAATTAATTTACAGAAAAAAAATAACAGAAGATTTCCATACATAGCTTTTTGCCATTATTAAGAATTTAAGATCCAAAAAAGAGGATTAGGCAAGAAGAGATGTGGCTGTCAAGAAGGATTTCATCTTGGGTTAGGGTTTGAAATTTCTTTTTGGGGATTTTGAAATCAATTGGGTCTGAGTTGTCTGACTAGTGAGGAAGGTGTTGATTAGGCCTGTCCATGGGTCGGGCTGGGTCGGTTTTGGACCCAACCCGGACTCAACTTGCCAGTGTCAGGTGAAGGGTGGAGAAACCCAAAATTGACCACTAGAATCAATCGGTCGAGTCAGTTTCGGGTGAGGGTGAGCATCGGTCGGTTCGGTCGGTCGTCAGAATCTAAAAAAAGTCATTGAAATCTGCAAAAAACATCGCTAGAATCTGGAAAAAGTCACCTGAATCTGCATTTTATCTTCGGAATCTACATTTTATCACCACAATCTGCATTTTATCGTTGGAATCTACATTTTTTTGCTAAAATTTGGCCGGATTTGGCTAAATCCCACAAGATCTAGCTGGATCTAGTTGAGATCTCACCAAATCTAGTCGAGATCTTGTTAGATTTGGCTGGATTTTTTATATGGCTCTGGTTGGGTCCAGGTTGCTCGGGTTTTGGAGTAGCAAACCCGCCACTCGAACCGCCAGTGTCTGTTCTTGAAAACGGAAACCCGCTGCTGACCGACTAGACCTTCGGTTTAGGTCGGAATCAGGTCGGCGTTGGGTGGTTTGGCCGGGTTGTCGGGCTTTGGTCGGGTCTGGATAGCCCTAGTGTTGATGATAAGTGGGTCATGTGAGAGTCATGAGGGATAAAGAGTAGAGGAAGTTGATGTGGAAAGGCTGACGTAGAAAGACTATTTATATTTTATTTTAATTTATCCCACATGTGCATTCCGTCTGCCACTTAAATAGATTCCGTTAGTCATCTAACGGTAGTGACCAAATTAACTGTGACTTGAAAATAGCAGAGACCAAATTAACTACTCCCAAAATATAGGGACCAAATTGAAAGTGACTCCAAAATGTAAGAAGTAAAATGGTGTTTTTGCCAAAAATTAAACTAAAGGGTATGTTATTTTAAAATTTGTATGAGAATGTTTTGGTATGTCAAAAATTGAAGACGAAATGGAGGAATCATCTTATTACATCCACATCAGTCCGTGGAAATTTTTTCCATTTTACAAGTCTAAAACTTACTTTTTCTATTTTACACACCTATTTTTACAAAACACCCACATCAGTTTGTCTATTATACACATTTATTCAAATAAAATATTCATTTCTTTAACCCAATGCTACAGTGCTACAGTGCCAGGCAAAGTCATGTTACAGTACCGGGGAGAGAGAAAAAAACTATTAAAAATTCATATACACATGCTACAGTACCTATGTAAATTTACACGGGTACTGTAGCATGTGGATAATTTTAGAAGATTTTGCAAGATTTTAAACGGTATGATGTGGGCTGTTTTTGAACAAAATTGTGTAAATTTGAACATTTTTTCTATTATACACACTTATACACGGACTGATGTGAATGCTCTATGCTTATGCTGTAGGGTAAATAATTGCAATTAATAATTTTTAAAAAAAAAACTAAAACCCTAAAAAGATCAAACTCAAACCCATTCCAGTTCAGCAAACCGACTTGGGGTTTATCAGTTTAAAAACCAAACAATAAAATACACACAAACAAAGAGGAAGGGTTTTAGTCCGTTCATCCTATCAATATTCAAGTGTCAAAACACTACTTTCTTCTTCTTCTTCTTCCTCTATTACCACACTACTTGTTTCTGCTTCATTCTTGCTACCTGGGTCCGATTCCTCACTTGGGTTAGACTCAATTTTGCTTTGCCTTTGAAAATCTACAACTTCTCATTCATGGTCTTCTCCAGTAGTATTGGTCTTTCTTGCTTCTGGGTCTGTGAATCTTCTCAACTTTATCGCTTGGGTTGGTCTCGTTTGTGCTTTTATTCGTAGATTTATGGTATTTTGGCACTTGGGTCGGTGTCAAAATGCTAAATTTTGTCTCTAAAACCCTTCATTTTCTTGTAATCAGATAAGAGTGATTGAAAATGATTAAGAAAAGGCCTGGTTCTTATTGTTATTACTATTTCTTCAGGACCAGAAGAGCAATTACAACTTGTACTTTGCCAATAGACCCTATAAATGCTTCTGTTTCACCTATTGCCAATGACCACAAATCTCTGTGTCTCTCATTGGCAGAGCAGCTCATTCAACGTGGCTTGTTATCCTCGGCGCAGCAAGTGGTTCGGCGAATAATAACACGTTCTTCGTCGGTTTCTGATGCTTTTTCGGTTGTTGATTTTGCTGCTTTACATGGCTTAGACCTTGATTTGGGTAGCTATGGCGAACTCATTAGGAAACTGGTGTTTTCGGGTCAGCCCCAATTGGCTGAGGCACTTTTTCGCGACAACATTGTTGGTAGAGGTATTGATCCTAATTTATCGGTTTTGAATTCTATGGTTATTTGTTTGTGTAAGTTAGATAAAGTAGAGGAGGCAGGAGCTCAATTTGATAGGCTGCTTGAGATGGGTGGAATTCCTTGCAAAGCTGCTTGTAATGCAATGATTTGGGGGCTTTATGCTCAAGATAGAATTTTAGAAGCATTTGATTATTTAGTTAGAGTTAATGAGGCTGGAGCTACTCCTGGTATTTTGTGTTTTAATAAATTGATTTATGGGTTATGCTATAAGGGGTATATGGATGAAGCTCTTGAATTGTTTGATGTAATGCGCTGTGGACATGGTTATCCACCTACACTCCATCTATATAAATCAATATTTTACAGTCTTTGTAAGAGAGGGCTGGTCGTAGAGGCAGAGTCACTATTCAGAGAAATGGAGTCTCAGGGTCTTTATATAGATAGGGTGATGTATACTTCTTTGATTAATCAATATAGCAAGGATAAGAAAATGAAGATGGCAATGCGGGTTTTCTTTAGAATGCTGAAGACAGATTGTGAGCCAGATAATTACACATATAATACATTGATTCATGGGTTTTTGAAATTGGGCTTGTTTGATAAGGGGTGGCTGGTTTACAAACAGATGGCAGGGTGGGGAATCCAACCTGATGCGGTAACTAATCACCTTTTTATCAGTAAGTACTGCAGGGAAGGGAAAGTTGATTGTGCTTTGATGCTTTTGAACAACATGGTTAGTTGCAACTTAGCTCCTAATGTCCATTGTTACACGGTTTTATTCAATGCACTTTACAAGGAGAATAGGCTAATGGAAGTTTATGATTTGTTCAAAAGCATGCTGGTAAGGGGGGTTGTTCCTGATCATGTGCTGTTTTTTGTCCTTATGAAGATGTATCCAGAGGGGCAGAGGCTTCACCTTGCTCATCTGATTCTGCAGGCAATTGCCAAGAATGGGTGTGGTTTTGACCCTTCTATGCTCTCATCCTCTGCTAGTGTAAACTCTAATGGGGATTTGGAGCGAGAAATTGAGATCCTGCTTGAGGGAATTGTGAGATGTAACTTTAATCTGGCTAATGTAGCATTCGGTGTTGTTGTCAGTGCCTTGTGTGGAGAAGGAAAGCCAAATGATGCCTTGCTTTACATGGATAAAATTGTGAGAGTTGGATGCATGCCTTTGCTTTTTACTTATAACTCTTTGATCAGGTGTCTATGTCAGAAGGGCCTTTTTGAGGATGCCAAGTACCTACTTGACCTTATGCAAGATCGAGGCGTGGTCCCAAATCAAGCAACTTATTTGATAATGGTAAATGAACACTGTAAACAGGGTGATCTGGTGTCAGCCTTCAATATTCTGGACCAAATGGATGAGAGGGGACTTAGACCTAATGTTGCTATATATGACACTATTATTGGTTGTCTAAGCAGAGAGAAAAGAATCTTTGAAGCAGAAGAAGTGTTTAAGATGATGCTCGAGTCTGGTGTGGATCCTGACGAGGTTGTCTATGTGACAATGATTAATGGCTACTCGAAGAATGGAAGAGCTATTGAAGCCCACCAGTTGTTTGATATAATGTTAGAGAATTCCATTCAGCCAAGTTCTTATTCCTACACTGCACTTATAAGTGGGTTGGTGAAGAGAAATATGACTTATAAGGGATGCATATACCTTGATAGGATGTTGGGAGATGGTCTTCAGCCAAATACTGTGCTATATACCTCACTTATCAGTCTTTTCTTGAAGAAGGGTCAGTTCGAATTTGCCTTTAGGTTAGTTGATTTGATGGACAGAAACCAGATTGACACCGATCTCATCATGTATATCTCACTTGTCAGTGGTGTTAGCAGAAATATCTCTGGTATTAAGAAGGAATTGTGCATTATAAATAAAAAGTCTGAAAGGGAAAGAGAAATGTTGTTCCATTTACTCCATCAGAGAACTCTTATGCCAATGAAGAAGATTTTAAGAATTTCTGCTGATACTCCCGAGGAGACGAAATGCTTTGCTTTGAAGCTGATGCAGAAGTTTAAAGACATTGAGTTTATGCCAAACTTGTACTTATACAATGGTATAATCTCTGGATTTTGTAGGGCAGAGCAGATGTGGGATGCCTATGATCATTTTGAAAAGATGCAAAGAGAGGGTGTACATCCCAATGAGGTGACTTACACCATTCTCATTGATGGGCATATTCGATCTGGTGATATTAACAGTGCAATAGGATTGTTCAATAAGATGAATGCAGATGGTTTTGCTCCAGACAGAATTGCGTATAACACTTTACTGAAAGGCCTTTGTAAGGCTGGGAGACTACTTGATGCCTTATCACTCTCATATGCAATGCGTAAGAGGGGGGTTTTCCCAAATCAGTTTTCTTATGAATGTTTACTCAGTTGTTTTTGTGCAAGTGATATGAGTGTTCCTGCCTTCAAGATATTTGAAGAAATGCTTGCTCAAAATTATAAACCTAAGCAGTTTAATCACAACTGGTTGCTTTGCAAATTATGTGAGAATAATAAATTTCTTGAAGCCCGTATGGTATCTGATATGATGCTTCAGAGAGGGATAACTCCAAAACATTCAACAAAGAGGTTTTATTTGAAAACATGCAATGAGGGAAGTGAAGGTAATCTAGCATTATGTTGTTGAAGGCATATCCTTGTGCAAAGTAAAAGTTATTGCTTGATACTGTGCAACACATTTAGAGGTTGGTGATAAGGAAATTTTGTTGTGCCAAATATGCATCTCTTCAATTGTCTCTACATTCTAGCTCCCAAACCATCCCCCCTTTCACCTCAAAGTTCAAATGTACAATTTATAATTATTTGACTTGGGAATTGTGTGTTTGTATGCAGGAATGATGCCTACGAAAAACAAAGTGATTTACGCAGGAATGGTGGAGATCGTGAACTCCAATCTTTGCCAATGAGGTCATTTGCATGCAGCTGACAAGAATCAGGTAATTTTCAATTTTGATGTGCCCTGCTACTTTCCTAGAAGATATGCAAATGAAACTGATGAGAGAGAGAGAGAGAGAGAGAGAGAGAGAGAGTTTCAAAATGATATTTACTTTGTTGTTGAAGGAATATCGTTTCCGTTGATTTTCCAAATCTTAAGCAATATTTACTTTTAAATATGTGTTTGTTAAAGGAAACCCTGTGGAATTTTTGTTTCCATTTTTTGGCATAAATTCTTTTTGATAGGTAAGATAAGATATCATTAAAAAAGACTATGACATGGAAAAAAAACATGAGGTAGCCACAAAAATACTAAAGAGACATAAAGCTATGTACAAGAAGAAAGGGAATCTAAAAATATTATGAGGGACTCACAAGATGTGAGTCCCCAAACCCGTGACCAATCAAGCAAAGTCCCTATAAAAGATAAGAAGTTGCTCCCTCAAGCATTCCATATCCTCAAAGGTACACCTGTTCCTCTCCCTCCAAATACACCACATTAAACACAAATAGTGTCAAATTCCAAATCTCAAAAGCATGCTTCCCCAACCAATTCCTCCACCCAAGCAAAAGATCCTTCACTCTCTTAGGAATCACCCGTGCAACCCCTTAAGGATTTAAAAAAAAAATTTCACAACCAGTGAGCCTCCCCACAACAAAGAAAAAGATGGTCAACTAATTCCCCATCACATCTGCACATGCAACACCAATCCACTAAATAAAATCTTCTCCTCTTTAAATTATCAGTTGTGAGAATCTTTTCCCCATGCCACTGTCCAAAAAAACAGGAAACTATTCTGGGAACCTTAACCCCCCAAATTGCTTTCCAAGGGAAGATAACAAAGGCCGACGCCCTCAACCCACAATAAAAAGACCAAATCCCAAACTCCCCATTCATCCTCAACTTCCACCTCATATGGTCTCCAACCTCATCAAAAGGAATATGGGTCTCCAAGATGTGAGTAAAAGCCTTAAAAGCTGCCACTGCATCCAATTCCCAAATATTCAAAGCTTGATAGAACCACACATCCCAACTCGTCATCTCCTCCCTTTGATGCCACACCAATAAAGACTCCACCGAAGCCTCCTGATCCGTAGCAATTTCATGCAAGACCGGGAAAGCCTCCTTAAGAGATTGATCTCCACACCAACAATCTAGCTAAAACTGCACCATATTTCCCATACCCACCTCATACCAAATATATCTACAAAAATCTTCCCAACCCAATGGCTAACAGTACGGTATTGATTCTATTGAATATTCATATCAATATTTATTTGGATTGAGAAGCTTAGGGCATTTGTTGATTCAATAGATCTGATCAGAGTCTACTGATTTCTCAGCCTCCTACTTAATGTTGATAAAGCAGATAGAACTCGAATCTGATTTTCTTAAATTAATTGAAGGCAGAATTGCTTTAAATATACATGCTCTCATAATCTAGTTTTGCTTTGCTCAACATATTATTCTTTATTATATAATATTCAATTGTGGGTTGTGTTTTAGTTCTGATTGTGCTTGATTGGGTGGTCAAGGTATATGGGTATTCCAAGAGTGAGATCAGTTGGTTTAGGTATTGATTTTCATGTGACTATGGAAATACAAGTCAAACCAATTTATTAGTTCATTTCTTGATTCTGAGTTTATGGTTTATCATCACACTGGTTAGATTTATTGTATGTTGGATGTACTTGGATCCAATAGTTGAAAAGAATGATTTCTGGTAAACAATAGAGTAATGCTTCTGGCTTTTTTCAGTTGACACTGTTGAGCACACAATGGATGAATTGGTTTAGCTATCCATTATTTGCACTTATATGATTTTACTCTGAAACAGTTGGGCCTGGTGGAAGTCTAGATGAAAATGGAGAAACTACAATTGGAGCTCTGGTCATTGATGGGGTAACCACCACTCACGTTTGATTTATTTATTTTCTTCCACTGTTGTTTTCTTTATAGTGGCATGTTTCTGTGCACATTGAAAATGACTATCTATCGTGCTTGCTAAGGGCATGCATAGGTGACTGTGGAGGTTGTTATGATCATGAACATCATAAGTTACTGGTTAAAAGTGAACCACATGAAGTCCCAGTTGCTAACCTTCCTACAATATTGAATGGCTGGTTTAAGTTAAGTAGCACAATATGCTTTATGTGAGGTTAAGTACTGAAATATAGGTAACAAAGAGAAATTATAGTTGTGTGACTCTGATTTGACCTGGCACACAAAATCTGACCAAAAACTTATTACATGTCCCACGTCAGAAGCATTAAGCCTGAGATCATTCCTACGAGTTTTAGGATAATGAATGGTGCATGTAACTTCTTTCATTTCAGATCTTCTGTTGCACATTATATTCATTGCACTAGGGCAGGGTCCATGTCACTGATTTGTTTGGCTTTTGTTATCTTTGACAAGATTGAAACATGTAGACTTTGTTACTTATCAAAAAATAGAAAGAATGAAAGCATATAGACCAAATGACTTAATTGCATAGCAGCCTTGCATGGAAGAATTTTATCATGGATGTGGTATATGCACATGATTAGAAACTCATACCAGTTTTAGATTTTGCCTTTTTGTGAACGCAGTCATCAGAACATGAGCATTTTTCTAAATGTGCATTGACTAAGGGAGCCAAGACTGCTTTATACGTGTCATTCTTATTACTTGTATCTCTTTTTTTTTTTTCTTTCCCAAATGATATTTTTTGCTATCAAACGAGTACATGAAAGAAAGTCCTTGCTCAAAGTGAGACGGTTCTCAGATATTGAGGCAATTCATAAACATAGAATTTGATGTCATTGCTGGTAAGCAGAGGACTGTATGATAGCTTGCCTCATTAATGTATGGTATAACTAATGTTAATGACTCTTAATTTTCAGAAAGGGTATGGTTTTCATTTAGTGCTCTTGTAACCCATTGAGGGCCTTGTGACCCTTAGAGAAGCACATGGAACTATTTGATCCTCCTAATTGCTTAAATAACATAATTAGCATTGGTTTGCAGGGAGTTGGGGGGCTGTGTGTGAGTTTTTGGAAAGTAAATTGCAGGTTCAGTCAAGAGCCATTCGTTTATAAATTTTGTAATTTTGAATGTGTAAAGAGCATATATGTACGCACAATAACCAAAGAAAATAATTTTCAAATTTAAAGTTCTTTTTTTCCTCAGTCTTCAAACAATGAAATGAAGCTTGTCTGAGAACTAGATTCACCTCAATTGCTTCTCTACAAAGACAATGGTGGAGGTGTTGTGTTAAAGAAAAGGTAAGTTTTCAAGGACTGAGCAATTCTAATATAAGGAATTTGGTGAATATGAATTGAGGTTTTGGTTTCTTTAGAAATCCAAACAACCCCACCCCCCCCCCCCCCACCCCCCCCCCCCAAAAAAAAAAAAAAAACAGTGCTATTAGTAATCATAGGGAGAATCAGACTCTTGTAAAATGAGCCATTTGTTGAAAAATTATTTACTTGAATTTTGTTTACCTATAGATGGACTAAATGAGATCAAAGCAGCCAAGGGATCTGAGCTATTAATATAGCTCAGATCTCAACTTGTGATAGCCTTGGAGGGTTTCAATTGCTTGAAATGACCCATGTGGAGACCTGTTGGGTTGAGAGTAGAGTGGTGAAACTTCAGTGGGAGGATAAGAGCGGGTTATGACATTCAGTAAGGCTGCACAGGCATCTGGATGCTTATTTTGGAGAGTCCAGGCCAGATTAATCTGCATGAGGCCTCATAGCCTAATGGAAATTTGGTTTATTTTAGGCCCAAAGCCACTTTGGGAGGCTTGCAAATTACTAAACTTGGCATGCTGCAGCATTGGTGGCTCAGTTTCAGTTGTAGCATCAGCAATCCAAACCATATATTAATGTAGCAGTCATAATCTTGGATGCTGGGAAGGTGATGACCATGCTATGTTATTGGCATTATATTAGTCCTTTCACCTATACCTATGCTGAACTGGGCGTTTTATGTTTGAACACGATACCTGTAGCTTATTCAGCAAAAAATACCATGTAGATTACAGAAAGGAGGGCTGCATTGAGTGAAAAACGGATGTCACTTTTTAAGTTAAATTTTCATTGAGTGAAAGTATGGCATAGTCAATAATGAAATTGGTTTTGGTTTCATGTGGGCAGCCCCAATTGGTTGGAACAAGGCTCTGTTGTGTTGTGTATAAAAAATCCACTCGTCATTTCATTGAAATAGATTTTAATTATTCACAATTTTGTGTCTGTTTTCATTGCTATTGAAACTTCATTTCTTGAAGCCTGTTAGTTGTGTGAATATGTATGCCAAGTTTACACATCATGATTCAATTTTTTGATATATATCATGTATGCAAGAAATACCCCAACTCCTAAAGTTTTGGGATTCTGAAAACCATGTTTTTGTTGGTAAATTACAAACACATCTTGTGTACAGCCAAGTTATTGATACTATAGCCTCTTGCTTTTAGTTAATTTTTAACCATTTAATTGTTTTGTGCAGCCAACTTATGGTTTCTTAATACAATCAGGAGATGATCCTCGGGATTCCTGCTACAATGAGCAGTTTTACATCAATGAGAGGGAGGTGGGGGTTATACGAACTTTCACTCCTTTGAAGTTTCATTTTATATGATGGTTTACAAAATGAACTTGCATTAGTAAATTCATGTGCAATAACTGATTTGCTAGGGGATATATACTTTTTTTTTTTTTTAAAGTAGATTTACAATTCCTGAGATTCGGCTTTACAGTTCATAACAATTGTGTTGCAGATATAAAATTTATAAATGGCAAAAGACTGCTTAGGAACTCTTAAGTCTTAAATGACTACGTAAATGGCAACTTCAGATGAGCAACTTACAGCTCTTGGTGAACTATTGTATCAGGTATATACAAATATCTAGTTTTGATAAATTGTTGAGCTTATGTTTTGAAATTTAGTTCTGCATATATATAGGCAGGCCTCATAAACATAAATAATGCAATGGAGACTAATGACATCTGGAGAATCAAGTTAAAGACTTAAAGTAGCGGTATACCCATAACACTCAGCCCCTTATATTTCTTCTATGAATGTGTTTTATCGATGGATCTGAGGACTTTTATGTGAAAATAACAATATATATATATGTGTGTGTGTATATATATATATATATATATATGTATCACACTATTTACGGGAAGGTTTTTATGTTGAGGCTAAAAGTATTTTCTTTTTTTTCTTCTTCTGCAGTGCATCATAGATGGTGAAATTGGTCTAACGGATAGCCCTATTCCCTTGAGAAGAACTAATTGGGGAAGCTAAAGCTGTTTTAATGGCCAGGCTGTGAATCCATGTCCCTTGGTCCGAAGACTTTGATTGGTTTGTCTCTAACTCCTGGTTTCTGAACCCAAGGGGAGTTGGTTATTTCCTAATTAAAAATGCATCAATACTGCTATGTAGATATTTGTTTGACTACTGGAATGTGCTACATCTCAATAAATGTAAGACAATGTAATAAATCTGTAAGATGATGCAATAAATCTGTCATGGATTTATCCCATGGGCCATTTTTTGTTTGTGTCATTACTTATTGAGAAACAAGAAAGTATTTTGTACACCCGGAGTATAGAATGTGGGTAGCTTTATATGAGAAGAATGTGTTATATATTGGATGCACCGAATAGTTTATCATGAAAAACAAATCTAGTAGTTGAAGTCTTGAAGAATCATAAGGGAAAAGAATTTTATTTATATATTTATTCTGATAGAAATAACAAAGAAACTCAATTGAATTTCATTTTACCAATGATGGTATTTGCAATCACAACGAATCAAACAATAATCACCAAACAAATTGCAATCACAACTCAAAATTGACGTTAGATGTGATTGTCAGAGGCCGGCAACAAATGGCACACCAGTTGCTGGCAACCATGATTTCCCACCAATAAATTTCTCTACTGTAATGCTACACTTGCACTTGTTATAACATGAAAACCACATGACCTCACTCTCTGACTAGTCGAAGAAATCAGAGGCCAGCAACAAATGGCACACCAGTTGCAGGCAACCATGACTTCCCACCAATAAAATTCTCAACAGTGAACTGTGATCCTACACTTGCACTTGTTATAACATGATAACCACCCCACTTCACTCTCTGACTAGTCGAAGAGCGGGGGCCAATGTTCTTGTACTCTCCATAATACAGAGTACTCAATGCAAAATTGCCATTCCATTCCAACCACCCTGCTGGATCCACCAAAGTGTCAATGTAAGTTTGTAGGTAAACAGTTCTTGAATACTCTTTCCATGGTCGACCCAAGTATGTTTTCACTGAGCTTAGCACTGGTATAAGGTCTGATGCAGCCATAACACGCGAATCATGGATTGAAATCCCTGTGTTTTGATTAGAATCGGTTCTACCTTGAGCTGTAACCGTGTTTTGTTGCCCAATAATTGGTTTCCTTGCATAAATCATGCAGTTCTGGAAAACAACTGCGGCATTTCCAAATATGAAATCTACTGTGCCATAGATGTAGCATTCTTTGTAGAATTGTCTCTGTGAGTGCACATAGAGGGTGTCTTGGTACCCTTCAAAGCCACACCGGTAAAAGACAGAGAGGTCGGCACCTGATCTTAGTGCCACAGCTTGATGGTTTGATGGACCAGCAGTGTTACGAAATGTGATGCCACGAGCAATGAAACCGTGGCCAGTCACAGCTGATTGTAATAAAATATTAAATATTAGTGACAAAATTATAAGGCAAATGACATTTCCAAGACATAATGTATTAGTATTGCAATAGAATAACGAGTGTAGGTATCAAGTATCAACTTCTTAATTATTCTTCTGTTTTGACTTTTTCTAAATATTGTAATTTGTCGTTGGTACTTATTCTAAGAATTCGAAAGAAGGTACATCTACTTCTTGATTATTCTTCTCTTTTGACATTTTGTAAACATTGCCATTTGTCTTATTCATAAATTAAAAGGAAATAGTGACAATGTCATGGTGCATGCTCTCTCTCTCTCTCTCTCTCTACTGTGACTGTGCTATATGGTTTTATATAAAGATAGAATATGGAGTAATAAACACAGGCTAAAGAAGGAATTTAGCAGGTCCAATTCTATTGGGAAGTAACAAAGTTATTAAACAAATATCATTTTAACTGAAAGTTGCTTGATTCCCTAAAAAACATAAAAATTAGTTTATTGCAATAAAAACTTAACATTAACCAATATATATACTTCGACACTCATTACTTAGATCCATAAAGATAAAACTATTCTCAGCAAAAAAAAAAAAAAAAAAGAAAAAGAAAAGAAAAGAAAAGATAATACTGTTTGGGAAGATTATTAGGGATACCTACCGTACTCTTTTAACGAATATTTTTTTTTTTTTTTTGAGGGAAACATTATTTTTTATTTGAAATGAATAAAAATTATAAATTGCATCATTTGTTTAAGGAGGTTATAATTTTGGCCATTCAGTTTTGGTTTGAGGGTATTATATATTTTACTACATATACCTTACAAGCTAATATGTCAATTTTTAAACACAAAACTAAAAAGTATTTAAAAAATATTTAATGCATTATTAATGTGACCCTAACCATGGACATTAATTTATTTTTGTTTTAATAACTTTTAAGTCAAATGATATATTTTAGTGTTTTTAACGAAAGTATTTCGGATTTGAATCCTCCTCCTCACCTAAAATGTATATATAAAAAATGCAAAGTAAAATTTTTTTTTCCTTACAATAAATGAAGAATGGAGTCTTTGAATTTAGATTTCCTCAATGAGAGAGAACAAATTGTGTCAAAGAGCCACAAAACTTTTATCATCAATCACTTAACTTGTCATGTTAGTTTGTCAGTATTTTATAATTACATTAGAAGTGCCTTTTAACATTATCTTCACGTTAATATTTGAGAGAGAGAGAGAGAGAGAGAGAGAGAGAGAGAGAGATCAAATCCCTTACCAACAGTTGCAGAGTTGAAAGTTGTGGAGCCTCCTCCAACGCTCTTGCTACCAGTAACAATGGTCCACCTTTGCCCATCACCAACCAGCATAACATTCTTCAATTTACTCCCAATATTAAGGTTCTCCTTGTAGACCCCACTTTTCACATATATCACAAACCTCCCACTCCCACTTCTCTTAGCCGCTGCATTCAAAGCCTCAGTAATAGTTTTATAATTCCCTGACCCATCTTGTGCCACCACAAGGTTTGCAGCTATTGTAGAAGATTGTAATAGCTTCCTATCACCACCCGAAACCCAGCTTGGAAACCCATCTTTGTATCTTTCTGTGTCTGGGGTCATTGAGTCATTTTTGTTGATAGCCAAAAAGTTGCTTATAAGGTCAGAAACATTGTTGGACATGAGGGGCAAGACATTGTTTGAAACATTTAGCTCAACAAAGCCGGCTTTGCAGGTTTCTAGGTTCGTAAGAGCAGTGCTAACCCAAGTTTGCATGTCATAGTTGGTGCATTTGGTGGTAGAGTCTAGGGTTTGGTTGAGTAGGGTTATGGTTTCTTCATAGAGTTGCATGCAATCATTCCATACAGCCTTTTCCTTCTTGTTTCTACATTTAAAGCCAAGCCACTTGTTGTGAGTTTCAGCTTTAAGGGACTCCTCTAAGGCTATTTGGACAATGGTTTTCTTGAACTCAGACTTTACTTTTGGTGTACTATTTGTGACCTTTGGATTATGGGTCATGTAGTAGTGTTTGCAAATTTTAGGATGTGGGGTTTTGTTGCACCACCAATCTATGTCATTGGAGATGGTTTTTGATAGAGTGGGTGAGAGGAAGGAAAGGAAGATTAGGGATAGCACTAATAACAAAAGAGGTTTTGCCATTGATGTTTCAAGAATATTGGGTTTGAAGAATATAGTGATATATCTAAGGCTTTGTTAGGGTATGTATATATAGGGGAATGAGGATTGATGGAGCCAGGTTGGCTGGGTTTGAACATGCTAAAGAGTGATAGAAAACTCAATTAGAAATGCAATTAAAAAAGAAAAAGAAAAAAGAAACTTACATAGATTCTTGACCATATCAAATTATCAATCGTCTTTGGATGAGTTTCACGACCTATCTAGGGCGAGCGTGCCCTATGATGCTTGGCCAACTGATCCAGTTTAGTTTTCAACCATTATACCTCATCATTGTTGTGTTTTATAATATTTAATATCGTTTACGTAATTAATTAACCAGAGAGAACATGATATGGACTTGTAGGCATGTCACAATCATACACATATCTAGCGTAGTTTTGCTAAAAAAGGTCAGAATCTAATGTCAAGTCATAATTTTATAACGAAGTTTAATAGTTTATATATGAAGAAACTATATTTCGACTGAGGGTTGCAAGGATTTCCCATGTAATAATGTTACTAGGAGGACACTTTTTTCAATCTTCCCTCTTAGTAATTATCACTTATTTTTATAAGGGTCTCGATTCTCTTATACTCTTTATTGTTTATTGTTTGTCCACATTATTCATTTCACATTTTGAATATAGACATATTAATAATGAAAAAAATACCGACATTTTGTGTGAAATTATGAATATTATTATAAGGATTAAGAAGTTTTGAATATAGACATCAATAAAATATACATTGACATTTTATGTGAAATTATGAATATTATATATAAGAATTAAGGAGTACATATCAACAAGAGAACAATTATGGATTACCCTTCTTATAAAACCATGATATGAGAGAATACTATTTCAAACTTACTGGAAAATCTTACCAGCTTGTTAATGTTATTCAGGTTGATTTGTTTCTTAAAAAAAAAAAAAAAAAAAAAAACTATCTGGAAATCAATTTCCATCCAAAATTTCTATGTAAAGAACATACCCTAATTAAAAATAAATGTACCACTCAATCATAAATCTATTTACCATGTACTTGTCAAAGACTCAAAGGTATGACTCATAATTCATTGAACTTCCATGCTCCACTTGGACAAGGAAAACCATGTCCTTATGTATGCCAGTGGTGCATGTACCTATTAGAAGGACGGCTAGTGTACCAGTTGTCTAAAATCTAACACTATAACATGTTGTTGACTTTGAACAATTCCAAGGCTGTCCCAAAACGTGTTGTTTATTCGATTGTATTAGAGAATGTTGCACTCTTATCCTTTAATTATTATATCGAAGAAGATTACCCAGCCACAATTCTTATTTATTTATTTATTTTGTTAATTTAGCCACAATTCTTATTGATTCAGGTATGTCAACTATACCTTATTTCTTCGTAGCTTCCACTTATTTCAAGCTTGATGTTTATGACCAGATCTAAGAGGTACGTAGGGAAGGTTCTTATAATTTGAGAGATCATTGACAAAAATATTACAAGTCTAAAAAGGAACACTAATTAATGATTTGTGAACCGCAAATTCCTCTATGAGTTTGAATGACATGTGAGGTACTATGCTATATTCTTCAACTTTTTGTTAAAAAATTATCCGAACTATGTACAACAAGTACCAATATATTTGACCTTACAGAAAGGACAACCCATATGCAAAACAAGAAAGATTCTTAAGAAAATATTAAAGCATATATATATTGAAATTTGAAATGTAGCACCAAGAGATCATTAGCTGGGCATTAATGTTCGTAGTGCTAAAGTTGTGCTAGGAATTTCCCCATTTCTTTAACCCTGATAAGATTTTCCTTAGTTTGCTTCTTGTTCACCAAATGAATTCTTTATATATAGATTCTTTGGTTTAATTTGGATGAAGGCCTTCCCAAGTTATAAAGAGTATGTTTGAGACCTAAAATATGAATTTTAACTTAAGTGAGGTATTTTTTTATATTTAAATATTATTTAATTTAATTTTAAATTTCTATTTCTATATTATAATTTTTTTATATGATAGGCCAAGAATATATTGACTCCTTATGATGAATTAACAAATTAATTAGCCAAGTTAATTAATTAATTCAATTAACATGTAATACGCATGGTAGCACAAATAAATCACCAAATAACTAAATGTAGCGGAAATTAAATTGACACGGTAATTTGTTTACGAATGGGAAAAACCTACACGGCAAAAACTTCATCGGGTGATTTTAAGGTTACCAATCCCGAGAATTCACTATTATCACAACAAGCGGTTACAAGTAAATGAATCCCACTACCTTATACCAACGTAACCTACAATTGAATCCTTACCCCACCTAATTGGACTTGTTCTGTAGTGACAATTTCTCATTTTATTGCACGGCTCCCAGCACGTGACTAACCAATTTGATGTGCGGATCCAAGTATGCGGCTTACTCACCAAATTGAGAAAAATGTTGGCTATAAAGTTTTTCAGTCTATCACATGATGAAGATCACGAAGTTCCTTGGTTACAAAACCCTACGGTGTACAAACACAGCCGCTTCTTTAAGAGAAAGATGAACCAGGACAAATTCTGTCTTTGGCCACAATTTGCATGAATACAACTTTGTTTCACACTTGCGCAACCTTTGACGGCCCTTAAAACAATCTTTATATATGTTTAGGGTTGTGAGAAAAGAAAGCACAAACATGTATTCACAGATTGAAGTGAAATAAGTTCTGAAAAACTGATTTTTATAAACCTCGATAGATAGCTTATCTGTTGAGAATCTGTCAAGCATCGGGCTTCAACAATTTTTTAAATCTCGATAGATACCAGCTGTCGAGTTTTAAAATCCAGCACTTCTTTACTTGTTTATTGGACAGACTTGCATGGCTTTAACACTTGATCTTGAAACCTTGTTCCTTGAAATATTAAACATATCCTACATCTACTCAATTATAAGTAAAGTGCGTTTTGTCAAATGATTAGCCAATTCAATATTGACATATGTTCCTAATATTAAATCACATATGTCCTAACATTATATTTCAAATTTATTCTTCTGTACTTTTTGAGATGTAAAATTACAAATTAATTAAGTTTTGTTAACACCACTTTTTAAATTCCATTTTGGGGTGCAAAATTACCATCCTTTTGTGACAAAATCAAAGTTAAGTAGGATTTTATTATTTTTAATTTGGAAATACTTCATTTTTCAAAAATAACTATAACAAGTAATATCAATAAAATTCTGTAAGTGAAACATGCTTTTTTGAAAGAGTTTAGTATAAAATTACAAATTATTATAATTTATGTTTTTAACATCATTGTAATTATTTTTATTTTCATTATTTTCAATTATTTCATTATTTTCTAACTCTCTTTTTATGAATTTCTTATTCATAAGATTTATTTTTTCTAAATTTTCCCTTATATTTTTTTATATTACTAGTAGTAAAATTATTAAGTGATCACGTTTGAGAATTCAATTAATTTGTATCTCTCTCTCTCTTAAAGTTTTTCTTATATAGATTGATATTTCTTTTTTTGAGAAGAAGATTGACATTTTCTCATAGATATTTATAATTAAAAAATATTTATAAGTAAAAGAAATGCTATACAATATAATAATACGATGATGAGAAAAATAGAATATAATTTGTTCAAAAAATTAATACCACTTCATTTAATAATAGAATCATCCATCAATCTAAACCTGTTTAAATAGAGAGATGGATTCAACACGTAGCGTGATGAATTAATGATAATTACCAATTCAAGATTTTTTTTTATATTAAAAATTAAGCATATTGTTTTAGGCATAAAATTGAATAAATGTAGATTTTTTTAAAGAAAATTTTATCTTGGGTAAGGTAATGCATAGTGAAGGAGAATTAAAATTAAAATTTCAATTTTAATAATGTGAGAGAGAGAGAGAGAGAGAGAGAGAGAGAGATTATTTGATGTATGGCTATGTGGAAGATTGGATGGCTAATATTGACAATCAACATGTGGAAGATTAACTTAAAAAAAATGAAGTCTTAAGTTATTAGAATTTAGAACAAATTGATTGTCAATAATGATATGACATATTCATATCAATTTTTTTATTGGTTGAAATAGTTTATCGTTTGTGTTGGATTTCCATTAACCACAATTATTGGGCCTTCTTGAGGATGGGGGAGAGAGAGAGAGAGCGTACAACCCACCTTATCGTGCCCGGCGAGGTTGGGGCGTCATGCTGGTGGTATCGTGCCCGGCAGTCGGGAAGGAGGTCCATGAAGCTCATAACGTCTTTCTCTGGTGCGCGTCCATGCCGGCCCTTCAGGCCGGTGGTGTCTCGTTCCCACCTTATCTGTCGATGGAGGCTTGCAAGATTACGTCATGCTTGGTGCTCGAGCATTGCCGTCTCCAATGTTCAAGCATTGTGAGGCTAGAGGAGCATCAAGGGAACATCATGGGGCGGGGCCATCCGGCGCCTTTGCATCTGCTCCTCTCTTCTCGCCGGTACCATCCATACCGGCCCGATGGTTGTCGGTGGTTTTGAAGTAAGCTTGCCTCAGCCCCTTTTCTTTTAGGGTTAGCTTTAGGACAAGTCCGTCTGGGCCTCTGTTTGTATAGTTAGTTTTAAAACAAGCCTGTCTGAGCCTCTGTTTGTATCTTATATTTCCTTTTCATGTAATAAAAACGTTGTAATATTTGTTCTCTTTTCGCTGTCTTTGAATCTTTTACTTTTCTGCAATCAATTTTTTTTTTTGCAAGCGCGCCATTGTTAACCTTCCGCAAACTAGCCATCTAGGAACGACTGTCCGTTGCGCCTGCTAGTGCACTAGCTCTCCCCACAGACGGCGCCAATTGTAGGGATCGGTTTTGGGCACTTCTATTATTGAGAGAGTGGACCCAAACCCAGTTAGCCCATTACAATGAATTTGTAGAGAGTGGGTTGAAGAGCTAGGCCCCAACAAGCGGGCAACGTACAGGGTAGTGTTCGTTGAAGGCCGGTCGGCCAAGGCTTTCTTCCTGAATCAGTCCTCGGCACCGGTCCGAGGAGCTCGGTAATGGCCTTGCTTCCGGGGGCTCCTTTCGGGGGAAAATCCCCCCTTGATCTCCTTCTTCTTCCTCTATATATCTTTTTTTCACAACCTCTTTCCTCCACTTGTTGATCATCCACGCCCCTCTCCTCTGATCTCTTGTCCCATCAGCCACTTTATCAGGCTCCTGTAAGTCGCAGCAACCGAGGCAGCCCTGGCCAGAGGTCGCGTCTTCATTAATGTGACTGTGGAGTTAGGTGGGGGCATTTAGTGTGGAGGCGACAGCATATCCTGGACGTGTTCCCCAGCCATGCTGCTATGGCTGACGTGTCGGTTTCGGGTTGCCGAGGGCAGGATCGTCCTCGGTGGGATTCTTGGCCGTTCAGACCTTCACACTCCTTCCTCGGGCTTTACTTCATCCTCGGCGTGGGCCCTGGGCCAAATACAAGTTTGGGCCGGGGTCACCAGATTATTTAGGCCCCACAATATATATATATATAAGCAGAGACCTCATTTAAGAAAACATAAGATTCTGCCAAGTGGCACATTGTATTACATTCTTTTCATTTAGTATTCCACCTCATCTAAATTTAGCATTTATGTCAAACTATTAAGTAATGTCAAATGCATTTATTTCAATTTATAAATAAAATTCAAAGAATTTGTATACATTTATAACTTTATCAATATATATATATATATATAAAAGTAGAGACCTCATGTGAGAAAGCATGAGGTTCTGCCAAGTGGTACATTATGTAACATTTAATCTTCCACCTCATTTAAATTTAACATTTATGTCAAATTATTAAGTAATGGCAAATGCATTTATTTCAATGTATTAATAAAATTCAAAGAATTTGTTTACATTTATAACTTTACATGCTTTGAATAGATACAAATGGATCTAAAAAGTTATGGGAAATGTAGGAATTAAGAAAACTTTTCAATTTTCTGTATAAGACTAACTTTAATGCAGAATTGCAAGAGTCCGATTCAATGAATTGGGTAAATATTATTTGTCTTCACATTTGTCCAATATAAATCCCCATTTCCATTGGACTTAAAAATTAAACTTCCATAATTTTTCTCACAATATCTTTGTTTTTCTTTCTGAGAGGTATGTTAATTTTCAAAAAATATGTTCGTCTTAAATATTTTGTTTAGATTTTATGTATACGTTTTTACTTATGTAGCATTGTAATGTATTTAGGCTTATTTTTTCATATTATGTGCCAATTTATATTTTTGGTTTTCCGTATGATGCATATACTTAGTAAGGATCTGTTTTTGGTTGCTTTTAGTTCAATTAAAATTTGCAGGTTAAATTGTGATATTATTGCATCACTATGACATTATTTTTTTGTTGTTGTATCATGAAATTCTAGAAGTTTTTATAACTAATTGATATATGGAACATAAATCATACAAGAAAGACACCTAGGTATCAATAAGTTTGTAAGTGACAATGTGAACTGTGATTTGGTGACATTTCTTTGTTGTGTAAATTAGATGAATTTTCCCCCCAATGTATTTAGTTTGAATTTAACTTTAGTAGAAAACTTCACAAATTAAGTGTGACTAACAATAAAATTATTCATGAAATGAATAGATCATAAATAATTTCTTACAAAATTTATCAAAATACACCGCGCATTGTGCGGTATATCGGCTAGTCTATATATATAATAATAGGTAAAGCAGAGAGAAAATCCAATTAATTTTAAAATTGAAATTCAATTAAAGTCTAATTTTGCGTCTCATGTCTTATCTAATCTAAATTTAGAATTTTGTGCCAAGTGAGTTAATTTAGTGTAAAAATTGAATTTTAAATTTTTTTTTTTTGAGAAACTAAAATTGAATTTTAATTAGAGTTTAATTTTGCGTCACATGTCTCATCTAATCTAAAATTTTAAATTTTTGAGCCAAATTAGTTAATTTAGTGTAGAAAACTAGGAGTTCAATATAATAAACAATAAAAAACATAATCATATAACTAAAAAAAATTCAAATTTATAAGTCATCTATATATATATATATATAGGTAAAACTTAGAGAAAATTGAATTTTGCACGTGTCTAAATTCAAATTTTGCAATATATATATAGACACACACACACATATATAATGAGAAACCATGATTTAAAGAGAATGTAAACTAATATCATGTAGAATTTGAACATCTTCTAAAAAAAAGTTATAATTTAAATTATGTAATTGTGATTGTTTTTAATTTTACTCGTGCATTTGCACGGGGCTACGAGTGGACCTGAGAGGCTTTTTACAATAAGTGGACCTGAGAGGCTTCTTAACTAATGAAAGTAGAATTTGTTGGTTTTGGTTTGGATACTAACAAGTGGACCTGAGAGGCTTCTTACAATAAAAATTACTAAAACTTATCAATCAAACCAAATATTTTTTATGAAATGAACTTAAGTAGTAACTTTGTTTTTTTTTTTTTAAGGATGCCATAAGCAGTAGTTGAAATACTATCAAGTTCTAATAATCAAATGTATAACCTCTTCTTAATCTACAAGATTTGCATGAGAGCGAAATTTTTTCAACCATATATAACTTGCTTTTATATGTGCAGGTATCGTCTTGCGATTGTGATATGTATTCATACCAGTTATTAAATGCATTAACATATAAAAGAAAGTCGTTTCAAAAAGATTTTTGATGAATTTCTAAACACCAGTGAAGCTTCCCCTATAATTTTAGCTCTAAAATCTGAAGTTTTTAAGGCATGGCACATAAGTATATTATGCCTGCAAGATTTAATAAAAATTAATAGAAATTACAATTATTATTTTTTCAATGGTATTACAATGTAGAAAAATCCAACATTAAACAAATAACAATAATGTTATTCCTTCCAAACAAATAAATTATAAATGAATGATAAATTACTTCAATGTGTTATATTACATTACCATGCAACATGATCACAGGCCAGGCGTGAATGGTACACCTGTTGCTGGTAGCCAAGAACTCCCAGCAATAAGACCTTTAACACTGAAACGCAAGGCCACATTTGGGCTGGTTATAACATGAAATCCAGGCCATCTCACTCTATATCTGGTGGATGAACGAGGCCCAAAATTCTTATACTCCCCATAGTACAAAGTACTTAGAGCAAAACTAGACCTATCCCATGCCAACCATCCCACTGGACTCACCAAGCTGTCTATATAAGTATGAAGAAATACTGTGCGGGAATATTGCATCCAGGGCCGGCCCAAGTACGTCTTGAACGAGCGAATGTAGGGCTTGAGGTCAGGTGCGGCCCGTACTTGAGAGTTTTGGATCGAAATCCCAGTGTTTTGATATGGGTCATTTCTACCTTGGGCCGTGATCACATTGACTTGGCCCTTTAGTGGCCTTCTTACATATATCATGCAATTTTGGAACACAACTGCAGCATTACCAAATATGAAGTCTATTGTGCCATAGATGTAGCATTCTCTATAGAATTGGCGTTGGGAATGGACCATGAGGGTGTCTTGGTAACCCTGGATGGCACACCGGTAGAAGACGGAGAGATCCGAAGCTGATCGGAGCGCGACTGCTTGGCCCCTTAAGGGACCAGCAGTATTTCTGAATGTAATGCCACGGGCCATGAAGTGAGGGCCATCAATGCCTTAAAAAAAATAATAAATAATTTTAGTAGATAGAGAAATTGTCATAATTTTTTTTAACTGAATGAATAATTAGGTAAAAGAATGGTTATAACTAATACATCATTGTTTTTATGATGACAGACCTGAATATTTAAATTGTTGTATTATTATGGTAGATAATACACGGTTCTTATTAATGACTAGAATAACTTTATATATATATATATATATAAAAACTCTTGGTTCACCTTTTGCTTTAAAGTTTAGGCTTAATGTCTTCCACTTATTGATTGAAATTATATATTTCATATAAAAAAAAGTTGGAGGAGGCAAGCTATAGTTTAATTTATAAGTCAGGACAAGATACATTCAGATTTGAACTTTTCACTTTGCAGAGTCTCCATCAAGACCAATTACAATTAGTTGATGTTGATCCTGAACTCCTGATGGTATTTAAATTGTCCTGATATTATTAGCTGTCAAATTGCATAGCAAAAGTGAAGTCCAAGTCCTATTCTTTAGCCCCCCCAAAAAAAAAGTGTTCTATTCCGTACAAGACTTGAAACTCAATTTTCTCACACATGCATATGCATAAATTAATCATTATTTGCAAAGCTCTCACTTACGTTTGAGTGCAACAAAAGGCATAACTTGATTGTTTTCAATTTTAATCAAAAGCTTTTACATGCGTGAAATTATACTAAAGTAACATAAAAGGCATCGTAAATATTTTAAAATTTTAATATAGTAGTCGTATCTTAGTTTAAAAATAATTGATAAAGCTTGAAGCAATGTTCTTTTTATTTTTATTTTTTATGGAAAAGCTTCAAGCATTGTTCAAGACACTACAAGAATGTATTTTCGCAACTTTAACAGTACTCATATATAACTGACAAGGAGAAAGAACAATAATCTATAGTATATGCTATCAAAATTAATTTAGCAGTGAACATCAACAAATTAAGAAAAATAAATCCTTAATTTCTCTCGATCAAATTTCTTCAATAAACACATATTTCTCTAGAAATATGACACATTCTCATATGCATGGAGAAAAACAAGCAATAACTATACATATATTTAAAAGAAAATGATTCTCTTCATTTTAAATGGATTTATTTTATAATTTAAATAGGTATCTTTTTTTTTTTTTTTTTAATATCAATAACAAAATGAACAGAATATGACTATCTCTATTTCAAGTGAAATGAAGAATTCTCAGTTGGCGAGATAAAGAAATCAAAATGCTTACCTGCAGTGGCAGAACTATAGGTGGTGTCTCCTGCTCCAACACTCCGGCCGCTTGAGATAATCGTAAACCTCATGCCATCACCAATGAGCATAATATTATTGTTATTGTTGCCAACCTCAATGTTTTCGAAATAAACCCCTCTCTTCACATGTATAACAAACCTCCCAGTACCTCTCCTCCTTGATGCTGCGTTAATGGCTGCTTGAACTGTCTTATAATTGCCGGAACCATCTTTAGCCACCACAAGATTTGCCTTTATTGAAGACGTTGATGCTTGCAACAGCTTCCTTTCATGCTTTGTAACCCAGCTTGGAAACCCATATGTATAATTACTTTCTTCATCTAGAATAACACCATTAATGGCCAAACTATTGCTAATGAGTTCAGACACATTGTTATTGGATATGATAGGTGAGATAAAGTCTGAAACATTTAACTCCAAAGACCCTAGTCGACACGTTTCTAGGTTTGTGAGGGCTGTGCTTAGCCAAGTTTGTGCATCAAAATCTGTACAGCTACGATTTGTGCCTATACCTTGAAGGGTACGGTTTAATTGCAAGATAGTGCACTCATTAAGTTTCACACAATCTGACCAAGCTGCTTTTTGGCGATTGTTCTCAATTTTTTCTCTAAATTGCAAGGCATGTATTTGTGCACTCATGGCACGATCCAAGGCCACTTGGATCGCCATTTTTCTGAAATCAGATTGGTTTTTTGGTGCAAAATCATGGCGGCTGTTGTTCATGAAGTACTGGCATTGTTCAGGGTGTGGGGTTTTGTTGCACCACCAGTCTATGTTGGAGGAATTGTTGGAAAGGGCTGTGAAGAAGGTTGTAGAGAAGAGAAAGAATATTATGAATAAGAGTTTGGTGTTCATGGCCATGATTGTGTCTTTTTTGTTTCTATGATTTGGGTATTGAGGTTTTTAAGGGTCATATCTCGGTGGTGGGGGTTTCTATATGTAGGAGATACAGGTAAGTAAAATAGGTTGGCTTGTTTGAAAGATGATGAATGACAAGTATATAATACAAGTGCAAGGTTGACATAATTAAGATATTGCATCTTGACTTTACTTATTAATTGTGTGTACAGATATAATGTACCTTCTTTGCGTGAATAGTTGATCACACAATTGGGACAATCGATGAAGTAAGAGAAAAGGGACCAATCATATTGGAGTAACACTAATTATGTCAAGCAATTGCACCCAAAATATAAATAAATAAATAAAAGATCTATATTAAAGATATTAAAAATTTTATTATATAAGTTTTGCAAATTGATGTTTTCCTAATCATAAAAAAAAAAAAGTTCAAATAATTATTTATAGCCAGTTTGAATGGAGTGGGAGAGAGGGGGAGTAGAGTTCGTCGATCCAAACGTACTGACCATTAGTATTAAGTTATTTAAGTGACACTAATCATACTCTTACCACATTAATTTGTAAGTTTTTTTTTTTATAGTAAAAATTTCAAATTTGCAGTAATTTTAGCATTTTTTTATAATAAAAATGATTTTAATGACAGACTAACGTGAAAAATGATGTTATTCAAAACACAACTTATTATATATTATCTTAGAAAGTTGAGTAAGAAAATTGTATTTATGTCATTGCTCAATATTTTATGCTATTATGATTCAATGGTTTAATGCACCGTGTTTTGAGCAGCTAACATGTTACAATATACTGACAGGTCGGTGGTTATGGCCTTATGACAAAGAAAAAGCAAAATTTTAGTTTAGACGAAAATTACAAGGGAAACAAAAATGTCTATTATATAAGATAATAGATTTTAGAAGTTCTTCTTGTTTTAAACAAATGCTTGAGTAGGCTTGAATATATGAATCTATTTTAGATATATGTGAAAAATATAAGGTATTATAAGTGAGTCTTATATATTTATGTATTTTTGTTGAGTGTATTTCCATTAAATTCGAAGTAACAGTTTCTTTGAATGGAAGAAGTCATGCATGTTGAAGTCACTCAAACTAGGTGTAAACTGACCTTAAATTTGGGTTAATCCACGTTCTTTCTAGTTTGTAGAGTAAGCAACAATCTCTTTAGTCATTAAGTTCAACTATGAAACTTCAAAGAGAATATGAACACTACTAATTAACCAATTAATGTTTACTTAAAGATTATGTATATTTATGTGTGAACTTTATGACAAAAAATTGGAACTCTATTTCATTGTCACCTTGTTCATTTATATTTAATGATTTCAAAAGCTTAAGAGAAAAGTTTGCATGTGAAGGGTATAACTTAGTTCAATAAGCTAGGTTGATTTACCTAAGGATTAACTTAGTTCAATAGTAATACCAAAATTGTTATCATTGTAAAGATGGCCACTTTACACATATAGCATCAACATGATAGAGGTCTTTTTATTTATTATATACTTATTTTGTCTAGTTTCCATGCTAGCAAGGTTTGCTAATAATGTCCACGATTTTCTTGATTTAGATGGAGGATTAATACATTCACAATTACTATGACCATTATATACGTAAAACCATATTACTTCTTGTTAGGATGACATCAACATTAATCTATGTGAGTTATTTTTATGTTAATAAAATAAACAGCAAGTGTCAGGGATTGATAAATGGGTAACATAATCAAAAGAGTGAATAATACACTACAGCATTACTGAATTAATGAATGGGCAACAAAAAACACTTCATGTGTTGGGAAGAAAATGGGAGGGATTAAAGGTGAAGGAAGGAAGGAGAGAAGAATGGTTTTTCTCTTGTTTGGGTTGGTTGAAAATGAATTGTCGGAAAGGAATGAAAGGGACCATATAAGGAGTGAAGAATTGTGTTTCTGGTTGAAAATGCATGGTAGGAAAAGGAATTGTTTGGGAAAGATTAAAGGAACCGGAAGGAGGGGAAAAAAATGGTGTTTCCCTCATTTGGTTGGTTGAAAATGCATGATAAGGTAGGTTTCCTTTCTGACAAAGACCTTTTTTCATTTGGGAAAGTTGGGGCCGGGGGTGAGAAATGAGCCTGACTCTTAACCTAACCCCTACATTGTTACAAATTCTTTTTCAGTATGGCCAAATCTAATACATTCATTGATCATAATGGAGTTTTTCTTTTACTTACTTACAAGTAAGGAAGTGGAAATTCAAACTCAAATTTTCTTTCATGGGAGAATTGGATAATATCACTAAATCACAATAAAGTTGATTATAGTAAAATCTTCAAATCCATAGAGGATTATTTGACAAATATTTATTAAATAGCAATTTTTATAATAATTAGATTATATCAATTCCTTGGAATTAATATAATAATTTTATTAAAATCCGTCAATCATCACTAAAGTAAATTGAGGTTCATTTATATAGATCGGATAAGATCCGATTCAATTATTTAAATCAAGTGATAGCATTTTATTGGGTGAGAAGATAACTAGATTCTGTGAATAATTTCACATGCAATGAGGTAGGAAGTTCTCCTAAGAAATGCATTAAGTGATTGTCTTTTAGGCTCTATGGTTAGGAAAATGTAATCCATTGGTAAAAGTTGGCAACGCGTTTGGAATGAGTGTTTTTTATTGGAGTGTTTGAGTTACATTACTCATTTTAGAGTGTTTAAAAATTGAATTTAGAAAACTCATTTTACCCGTTTTTAGTTTTCAAATAATGTTGCTTAATGGTACTTTTATAAATATTTTGAAAACCATGGGCCTGCTTGATTAGACAACACATAATTGACTTCCCTCTCTCAGTGGTGGGGCATTCTTTCTTGTCAACTTTTTAAAAATAAAACACACACATACCAAACACACAAATATATTTTTTCACACACTGAAACATGTTATTTGAAACATAGTACTAAACACATTTTTTGCTTTATAGATATTGTAAACACGTATTTCCACAATACTTTTTATACTACAGTTTTCACATCATTTTAAACAACCATACTAGAGATCTCCAATCAAACATGCACTGGCTTACGAAATATGGATTCCAACTATTAGGAAATATGACAATCCCTTCTCTGAGTTTGTGAGTGAATACTCTCAAGACTCATTGCCTGATATTCAAGAAATATGACTTCAAAGTCAACCAATCTAGCAAAATCAAGCATAGTAAACAAGATCTTGAGCACTACAGATTATAGAGCAAGCCTAGACAAAAGGAATTTTTTGCAACTGATGGCTATGAATTAATTTTAGCCTTAATGAATAGAGGTTCATTTTTCCATGTGAGGTGTCTGAAGTTTTTGAGAGTATCAAAACACTATTCTCTATGAAGCCTGGACACTAATAAATGCTAATCTTGTGTAAAATACATATTAGGCAAATAACTTGGCGCCAAGATCCGACCAGGGTTTGATTTTTTTTATCTTCAATCATTCCTGCCCCAGATAACATTACTACATGATTTTAGATAAATCCTCACAAGATACATAGATTTTTGTGCAATTCCTAACACATTGTTTTGTTTGTTTATTGTCTTTTTTATATATATATATATATATATATATATATATATATTGAGAAATGCTAACGAGTGCCTTTAGAGTACTGGTTAATAATCAATTTCTCATATATTTTAACTGTCGTTGAATTATATACTTTTTCTGTCTCAATTTGTTGGTTCTTTATTCCATTTTGAGATATCCCAAAATGAAGTCATCTTTTTAAAATTAATAAATAAAATTTCTATCTTATCCTTTACTTTATTTAAAAAGTCAATACTATTCATTTTTTATAGTTTAAACTAACGATGGTAGTTCTGGAAACTTATACATTTTTATACAACAAACAAGATAATAAATGATATTCTCTTAAAGAGTTTAATTTTTGAAACATGACAAATAAATTGGGTCGGAGAGCACAATTTATGAGATTTCACATTTATTTCCAAGTCTTTGCTTGCATGTGATGTGGTTGTCTGAATTTAAAGGTTAAACTAAAATTTGACTCTCTCACTCTCGATCAAGAAAAGTGAATTAAACTTAATTACCACTAGGCCCATTGGGTTAGTGCCTTAGTGGCCTAGAACACGTTGTTAATCATCTCAAGCTCGCATTCTATGTTTATGGGCTCACCACCCATTGCAACATAAAATTGGAGGAGAAACATGTGCAAATGGTGTTGTCAAGTGAGCCCACCACGAAAAATGTTTGGGCCAAAACTTTTCTTGATGTTGGATTTTTTTTTTTTAATTTTTTAATTTTTTTTATGCTCAGAATTCTTACCCATTACTTGAGTCTGGAGAGTGGAGAGGCCTCAATATTTTTTTTTCCCTTTTTTTAATGGAAAGAGAAAAACAAAAAAGTTTAGTGAGGAGGAAGTGATTGGCTTAACCAAACCAACAAATATATGAGAATAAAATGCATTCTCTTCACAAGTATTTGAGATTTTCGGAAAATTTTATAACTCAATAATATCGTTCAGTTTCGTTATATGGAAAATTTGGATTTGAATTCTCATTTTTTCACTTATAAGCTAAAAAAGCAATTGAGTTTTCATTTATGGATGAATAAAATGCATTCTTTTGATAATGTTAATCATTCTTTTGACCAAAAGTCATCAAAATTTGAGTCTACATTACAATAATCGTCATTGGTAAATTTGAATTCTCATTCATTCACTTATCGAATAAAATGCTATCTCTCCTCTTATTATGAAAGTTATATAATTTGACAAGATTAGCTATATATTTTACAAGAGAGGATTTTTTTTTTTTTTTTTTTTTGAGATGAAGATGGGATGTGAATAGACAGTTATGTACTTATATTTTCCTAAAGGTAAAGAGGGATGGAAATGGATGCAACCAGCAACCCTTTCCTTAAACTTTAAAAAGTACAAACCCTTTGGTGTGTGCCGTTGGGAAAGCACTTTTCAACCTTCCCTAAAAGAAACCCCAATGTAAAGACAGAGACACCTCCAACTCCAAGGCTCCAATCATCAAGAAAAGCCGGGCGTCCTTTCAACTTCCTATTCTTTTAATCCAATTGCTAAGCAAAGCAAAGCTAGCTGACTTCGCCAATTTTGTGGCTTTGTAAATTTCTTGGAATTCCAATTCTTGAAAATTTACTATTAGGGAAGCTTATTGGTTTTAACGCAATGATAACATATAACTATTGTGGGGTGGGCCTTGTTGATTCATATATAGTCTTGTTATGAAAAAAAAGTTAATTTTCATGTCATGCCTATTGGCTTTTTGTTAAGCACATAATGAAAAAGTGAAAACCTTATCATGGACTACTTGAATTGATTTGGAAGATCACGTGTATAATCCAACAGGAAAACTAGATAAATCTTGGGGGAGAGATCATGACTCATGAGATGAATCATGTAAAACCTTAAAATAAGGAAAAATGAAATATGTTTATTTATTTATTATTTTTTTTTTTAAGTTTAGAGTTTCTTTTTATATGAGATTTTCATACATTAGTCTTCCATTAAAACGGTAAATATAATTAGTTTTTGACACAAAACAATAGACAATCCACCATTCTTTTTTTTTTAAAATTTGCTTTTTTTTTTTGGGTCAAGAAGCTGGATTATATTAGATTAACTAGTCACAAAAAACTTGCTTTACATCGGGGTTTTGATAGTTTTATATAAAAAATTATATGAGATTTTCATACATTGGTCTTCCATTACATCCACAATACATAATTAGTTTTTGACACAAAACTATAGTCAATCCACCAATTTTATTTTATTTTATTTTTAATTTTTTCCTTTTGCAATCCACCAATTCAAGACGGTCATTACATTGGAGTTTTGATAATTATATATCAAAACTATCAACATAAAGATAAAAATACAATATTATTGTCGTTAGAGACTGAGACTAATAGTTTTCAAGAAATTTTCTTGAAGATAAACCGTTTTTGTAAGTTTGTTGTTGCAACTAGTAGGATATGACACATGATGTTAGCCTTGGAACAGCAAAAAATTCAAGTGACCTTGGCACATTTAAATATGAACATAGTTATTTGGCTTGGAATTTGAATGACATATATAATGCTCTTGCAAACTATATACATTGGGTGTAAGTTTCTTTAGTATGGTATATATCATATTATATAGTCCCTAACTATATGCATTGTGTTTCAGTTTCTTTGGTATGAGATATACTATATGGTACTTAACCGCCAAAAGAGAAGGAAGAAGAAGTATGTATGACTTGAAGTATTACTGGTACCCGTTACAAATCCATTTATCTAAATACACTGTAACCAACATTCACCGTCTTATAAGGGGGCGCAAGAAGTGTTTCTCTCCCAATTGTGTGTGTATGACTCTCTCTCTTTCTCTACTGGATGAATTGAATGTTTCCCTTCAATTCCTTAGTAAAAGAGAATCATTGCTTCCCTCTAAAGTACTAAATGCGAGTATGTACTCTTTCTCTTGCATTTTCTCATAGCCTATGTTTATATATGTATAGCTCCTATTGTCATATGTATGATACTATATCCTAGAAAAGATACTATAAGTTAAAAGGCAGTGTTGTGTTGAGAAAGAAAGGGAAAAAACAATTGAGACAATGAGTCAAGTTCAATGGTTGTTGGTTTTGGTTGCGATGACAAAGGTGGCTTCACATGATTATGGGGATGCGTTGTCGAAGAGTATCTTGTTCTTTGAAGGCCAGAGATCAGGGAAATTACCCCCTAATCAAAGAATGACTTGGAGGAAGGATTCAGCTCTTCGTGATGGTTTTGACATTGGTGTAAGTCTTTTTTATCTCTTCTTGTAGTTAAAGTCTTTTTTTGGTTATAGATACGATAAGATTAGAACTTATTGTGTTAGCTCTATTAAGATTGCTCTTTGATTATTGCTTTTACCACTTACTCAACATGCTGCCTAATTTTTATATGGTTATGACTTATAAATAGAGGAAGGGAGTACTCTTTTAAGGGCAAGACTTAAGTACAGTACTTAAATGCTGTTACTTAGGTTATTCTCTTGAAATTCAGCCATGTGGTTTAATTTTTTTTCTTATAAAGTGAAAGTGTATTTTTAGTTAAGTATGAAAGTATATTTTTAGTCAAGATTTTTTATTTATTTTTTATTTAAGTAGAATGAAATATTTGAATGTGCTATTGCTAGCTGATGATAGCAAAAGTTCCAAACAATATTATGATTAAATACAAACACAAAATCTTTTGGTGTATTCAGGTTGAAAAAGGTAATTAATCTAGTTTCCGAGTGAAAAAAGTAATTAATCTAGTTTCTGAGTGAAAAAAGTGACTGGTTTGTGGTTTTCCATGCGTGTGAGTTTAGAAAATGAGTTAAGAGGGGATCATTATTCATTAGTGTGATGACTAACTGATGTGTCTCTTCGGTTTCTCAAATTTAGAAATGATGAAGAAGTGTTTGTGAGTTTAATGAATGATATTGATTATTGTAAGTTTAACTTACGGCAGTTATTAGTGAGTTGAATTTAAGTGTTACAAATTTGGGAAGATTTGCTTTAATAAACATAACGGAAAATTGTCCAGTTGCCCATTGAGTAATTGTAACCACCTAAGTTGATAATAGCTCTTTTAATATTGAATGCCAATTACCTGTTCATGTCCATGTGAATATTTTTTTGGTTAACTTTTTTAAATTGCTTGAATTCTTTGGGTCTAGTCTCATGTAAATCCTTGGAAAATTGCATAAAAATTTTGGAAATTAGAATATAGTTTGAAAGATGAGGATCATTAATCATGACTCAAATTAAAGAAGTAAGGATTAAAAAAATGGTTTTGGGTAAGATTCCTCTCTGAAGAAACAGAATTCTTAGTTTTTAATATCTTTCAATTCCTTTCAGAAAACAGAAATTGCAACTTGTAGTCAAATTTCTGTGAACTACGGAGGGAAAGGGATTATCAACTTCTTATTTTATTTTATTGAAACAATTATTCATAATTTGTGGGCCTGCATTTTATTCACCAATGTAACCTCAAGAAGCTTCAGAAAAGACTTAACTTTTTTAATACTGAATTTCATTTTCTTCACCAATTTTCTAAGACTTTTGTTAGAAAGTAATTTTTTTTTTAATAAAAAAATGGTGAAATTAATATGTGATAACTGATTTAGATGACTCCAAGGCCAATTAATATTTTTCTGTTTATTGCAAGTTGAGCACTTCAAAAGAAGTACGCTTTTTGCTAATTTTTTGTTTTTAAAATTTGAGGAACATTTTAAACAATTTAATCCTATGTAATTGAATAAAAAAGTTTGCGGAACATTTTCAAGTTGTATCAACTATCAAGTACATATAATCCCAAAACAATACAAACTGAGGTAGAGCTAAGAATTTTTGCTTGGGGGCCAAACTATGGTATTTATAAATTGGTTTAGATAAATTCAAAGTTACGCTCACACACATATTTAAAATTGAACAACTTGAACTTGTCATTTTATGAATTTTTAATTTTTAACGAACATCATTTTCCTAAACTTAGGTACCTAAGTAGGACAAAACTTAAGTATAGTGCCTTATGTATTTATAGTATATTAATTAGATTCCCCAATTAAATTTAAACACAGTTATATTGAATTTAATTGTCATTGGAAGAGAAAACTTTGTTTATATTCATACAGGTCTATTACTAACATAATTTTTATTACATACTAAATTACTGATCACAATATACTAATACTATCTAAACAGTTAAGAAAAAAATTATGAAATTTTTTGTATAGATTAACTTATTGATAATGCCATGCCATCCCTAGGCCGATTTGGTAGGTGGCTACTATGATGCTGGTGACAATGTTAAATTCAACTTTCCAATGGCATTCTCAACAACAATTTTGGCATGGAGCGTATTAGAGTTTGGAAATTTCATGGGCTCGGACCTTTCAAATGCTTTGGATGCTATTAAATGGGCCACAGACTATTTTCTTAAGGCCACAAGTATCCCTGGCTTTGTGTATGCCCAAGTTGGTGACCCATATGCTGACCACAATTGTTGGGAGAGGCCTGAAGACATGGACACACCTAGAACCCCCTATGCTGTGAGTAAACGATTCCCTGGCTCTGAAATTTCAGCTGAAATTGCAGCAGCACTTGCAGCCTCTTCCTTGGTGTTTAGAGCCATTGATCTTGAATATTCTGCAAGGCTTCTTAATAGGGCTAGAACGGTAAATGAGACTCACTTCCTCTTATTTAGAAAATTATATATATATGGAATATATTTGCTTTTATTAAAATATATATATATATATATATATTGTTTTTTTTTCGTGCTTGCTTCATGTGCTTGAGTTCACTAGCCAAGTATTAATAAAAATCCTCTACTTCACTTTATACTTTACCAAATCACATTATATCATATGTTCTTTTTTTCCCCCTTATAAAGTAAATAATGTTTAAATTGGAAAAAATCAAACACATATCATACTACAATTGGTAAAGTATAAAGTAGAGTACTTAGAGTGAGACAAATGATTTGTATTTAATAAAGACATGACTTGTGTCCTAAATAGCCGTGAGTCAGTCTCATATCCAATTTAGTTAGCTAAACTTTGTTTATTTCGTTGGAAAATATTATGTAAAGATAATTTTCTTCATTTCCTGTATGTTGGTAATAAATAGTTTTCCTTTGATCTATTTATTACCAAATACAGGAAAATGAAGAAAATTATCTTTACATAATATTTTCCAATGAAATAAACAAGTAGCTAACTAATGATATGAGACTGACTCACGGCTATTTAGGACACAAGTCATGTCTTTATTAAATACAAATCATTTGTCTTACTCTAAGTATTTTTTGGAAAACAATTTTATTTCATGCTAAAAGCCTAAGACTAAATAAAGGAAGTTAAGAAATAGTTTTCCTTTGATCTGTTTATTACCAAATACAGGAAAATGAAGAAAATTATCTTTACATAATATTTTCCAACGAAATAAACAAAGTTTAGCTAACTAAATTGGATATAAGACTGACTCATGGCTATTTAGGACACAAGTCATGTCTTTATTAAATACAAATCATTTGTCTTACTCTAAGTATTTTTTGGAAAACAACTTTATCTTACGCAAAACTAAATAAGGAAAACAACTTTATTTCACACGAAATTAAATAAAAAAATTCAAGAGATAGTTTTTCAACTCATTCTTAGGTCGCTACCAAATATAGAATAATAATATAATTTTCTAAAAAATGCGTTTTAGAAAATGATTCATTTTTCAGAAAATGTTAATGTCAAAACAAATAGAGAAGGCACGTTATAAACGTTATTTTTATTTATTTATATTAATGAATAAACATGTTTACTTAATCATTGATGACTATTTTTTGTTTATGGATTAGGTTTTCGAATTTGCGAATCAGTACCAGGGATCTTATAATGATGGTATTGGCCGATGGGTGTGCCCGTTTTATTGTGATTTCAGTGGCTATCAGGTGTGCATCAGAAAGTTGTTAATCAACTAGTAATTAAGATTATTAGTCAACATGTATTATATATTGTACTAATTTTCACATAAGAATAGATCAAATTCCAATATGCAAAATCCCATTAGGACATGTAAAAAATGATGCCTTTGACTATAATTTACAAATTAAAATGATCATAAAATTTTTTACAAATTACAATCTCAAAATATGAGCATATTAATTAATAGCTTAAGTGTGTACACATCATGTTATATGAGTAATTATTAGGTATTTCTAGATTGCAGATGAGGTGTTATTTCATAACAATAAATCAACCCAACTAATTCAATGTATGGGTTAGAAAGTTAAGTGAAAAGTTAATTTTATAATAGGTTACTAGCTTATTTAATTAAATAATAATAATAATAATATAATAATAATAATAATAATACCATCCTAGTTGTAGAGTACTTAATAACTGTTTGAATGTATTTTATAAAAAATAAAAAATTCTGTATGTGTTTTTTCTCAGACAAAATTGGCCTCTGCCATTTTCAGGCAAAATAAATAGCATTTTGCCATTTTTTCTAAACTAATTAAGAAAATGCCCCTCTTTTGAAACTCGATTTACTCAAAATCGAGTTAAAAAAAAAAAAATTTATGTAGTCCTATAGTGATGTTTTTAAGGACTTATAGTGACGTTTTAAGGACCTATAGTGGTGTTTTGTAACTCGATCTCCATGTACTCGAGTTATATGCAATCTTTTTACCTATAACTCGAGTTCATGGAGCTCGAGTTACAAAATACCACTATAGGTCCTTAAAAACGTCTCTATAAGTCCTTAAAAAATCACTATAGGGCTTAACTCGATTTTAAGAAAATCGAGTTTCAAATGAGGGGCATTTTTCTAATTAGTTTGAAAAAGGGGGTCGAATGCTACTTATTTTGCCCGAAAAGGGCAAAGGCCAATTTTGTCCCTTTTTTCTCACTTTGCTTTGGTTTGTTATTCTAGCTAGGACCATTCACCAAGATGACTACAATTTTTTTTTTCTTGGGCAAGTTAATCCATGAATTGGTATAGTTAAATTGGTGAAATTACATTGTTGACAAGACAATCTCTTACAGGATGAATTGCTATGGGGAGCTGCATGGTTATTTCGAGCAAGTAAAGAGTCTAATTACTGGAATTATGTTGTAGAGAACATACACAATTTGGAAAACACTGTTGTCAAAAATATAAATGGTTTTTCATATAGTGGTGGAAGTTATGCTGAATTTGGATGGGACACAAAGCACGCCGGAATTAACATACTTGTTTCCAATGTAAGTACATACTTGCATGCATTATAACTTATTTTCTTTAATTTCCATAGAATTATTTTGCTCAATGTATTAATTTATTTGTTATGACTTTTTGAATTAGCAGTTGGTGATGAATAGCAACCCAAATTTTAGTCCCTTCATTCCTAATGCGGACAAGTTTGTGTGTACTGTGTTACCTGAATCACCAACAGTTTCAGTCCAATATTCTCCAGGTAATTCTATTGCACCTATATTGGCATTATTGACATTAGTGTTGGGAATAATCTAATTGCACAAAATAAAGTGTGGAGTGGTGTTTCAATCCTAGAAAGATTTATCTTGAGTGTGTATAGAACATATTGTATTATTTGAGTTAAGCAACCGTGCAAGACTTGGAATTTATGATAAGACAAACTTCATGCTAAAGTGATGATGGCAATTGGGCAAAGCGGGATTAGATTATGAGGGTTTTGTCTGTTCTTCGGGACAAGAGCGCAAGTAAGAGGGTATGGCAGGTTGGAGATATTTTGTCATCTCTAATAAGATGGCTTTAGCATTGTTGATATGGAGATGGGGGACAAAAGAGAGAGGTATCTGTGAGAGTATTGAGTAAGAGAGAAATAAGTGTTTTAGAAATAGTAATATGATTGTTTAAAAAATATAAATTATAGATAGGATATGTATTTTTTATAAAAATAAAATAAAATAGGATATGTATTATACATATATATATATATACACACATTGGGCGGAAAGGGATGAGCCAAACCCGTCCGTGCCCTGCCCCTCTTCAGAGTAAAAAACCTACCCAAAGCAAAGTAGGCTGCCAATGATTTTTTTTTTTTTTTTTTTAATTTTTATAATGAGTATCATCCCAATGATTTATTGTTCAATTTGGAATGAGGCAATATAAGACACTGGGCTGTTAATCCTAAACTCATATCTCTAACATATTTAACTTATTTCTTATATATGTTCCATTTTAGTATTAATAATTACTTTTATGGATAAAATTACTAATATTTAAATTGATCAGGTGGGCTTTTATTCAAACCGGGGGGAAGTAACTTGCAACATCCGACAGCTTTGTCCTTTCTTCTTGTTGTTTATGCTCGCTATTTGAGTCAAGGAAATAGAGTGATTCATTGTGGTGGAGTTGTTGCCACTCCGGCTAGGCTTATACAACTTGCCAGAGGCCAGGTATGTATGCATGCATTTCGTGGTTTTTGAAAATGGTCTAATTTGATCAACTTTGACTATGTTTTCTCAAAGAATAGCACATTAGCAATCACTCCAAAAAGTAGAAAATTTCATCTGGTTATTGTTACTAGGTGCCTCGTTAAAATGGAAAGGGTATTTAATCATTTCCCACATGAATCGGAGTTTTCAAATATTGCAATTCTTTTTCTGTTTCTTAAGATGATTCAGAATTCAGAAATCGTTTTTTCACTTGAATTTTTGTTAATCATTGTGACATTTGAAGCCAAATGAATCTATCACCTTCCTAGGGTGAAGTTTTAGACAAATGCTCCAATAAATATATTGGACAGAACACAAAAAAAATAACGTGTGACCATTTTTGGATATATGTCATGCCGTATCGTATCCAGTGTATTAGAACGAGATCTCATTGCAATTATAATAATTGCAGGACTTCTTTTTTTGAGTGGGACTTGCTGATATAATTAACAGTCAAGAAATCAAATTGAACTTTACCAAATCAATGAAGGACTACTAAACTAGTAATTTAACTTACTCAAAATTTAAGTAAAGAATAAGAAAGACAAAAAGGAAGATTTGGGTTATGTTAGAGAAGATCTGCTAACTTTCCAATGGCTTTCTTAAAGACCCAAGTGTTAGGACTTAATTAAACTTAGGAGTAGAATATATATAAATTAAGGTTGACATTTATAATGCTATTGATGCAGGTGGATTATATACTAGGAAGTAACCCATTGAACATGTCATACATGGTGGGATATGGAAACAAGTTTCCTCAGAGGATACACCATCGTGGATCGTCCTTACCTTCAATTAATCAAGAACCAGGGCCCATTGATTGTAAAGGTGGAACCCCATATTTTAGCAGCAACAATCCTAATCCAAACTTGCTTATAGGGGCTGTTGTTGGAGGACCTGATATCAAAGACTCATACAATGATTCTCGAGCAGATTTTGTGCAATCAGAGCCAACCACGTACATAAATGCACCTCTTGTGGGGCTATTGGCTTACTTCAAAACACATTGAGACTCGTAATTTTATTAATTTATTTATTTTAACTCATACAATTTTTATACGTACATTGATATCATACTTTGTTTATATGGAAGATCTACAGGTGACACATACTGTACAGAAAGGAAAAAAAATTTACAATAAAACGATTAACTAATTCAACTGTGTTAACAATAAAGAGAGAGAGAATGACTGAATAGTCGGTATAATATTGTGTGTGTAACAATGTACAAAAGAGAGCCTTTATATAGGCTAGGTATGTGTGCAGTACAAGTAATAGAAGTATAGTACAAGTAATATACTAGGCTAAGCCCAATGGGCTAATCTATACACTAACATCCCCCCTCAAACTCGAGGTGGCAAGGAGGAAGCCAACTGGAGTTTGGATATAAGATCTCGAAGACGACCAGGTGGGTGAGACTTGGTGAAGATATCAGCAGGCTGGTCAGCAGATGAGATGGAGAATAACTTGAGATTGCCTTTCTTGAGATGCTGGCGAGTAATGTGGCAGTCGATCTCAATGTGCTTGGTGCGTTCGTGGAAGACATCATTATGAGCAATGTAGATAGCACTACGATTGTCACAATAAAGAGGAGTAGCAGTGGGCTGTGGAGCATCCATGTCAGCCAAGAGCCAGCGAAGCCAGACAAGCTCGCAGGTGGTGTCGGCAAGGGCACGATACTCAGCCTCAGTACTGGAACGAGAAACAACATCCTGCTTTTTGCTACGCCATGAGACAAGAGAAGTACCCAATAGGAAACAGAAACCTGTGATAGAGCATCGATCAGTCGGATCACCGGCCCAGTCCGCATCTGAATAAGCATGAAGCTCAAGAGAAGACCGAGAGGAGTAGTGTAGACCATGATAAAGTGTACCCTTGACATATCGGAGAATCCGAAGAACAGCAGCATAGTGGACAGAACGAGGGGCATCCATGAATTTACTAACCATACCCACGGCATGTGAAATATCTGGACGAGTAACAGTGAGATAGATCAGACTACCAACCAACTGACGATAGCGAGTAGCATCAGATATAGGTTCACCATCCAAGGGTGTGAGCTTGGCATTGTATTCCAAAGGAGTGGAAACAGTCTTGTTGTCAGTGATACCAGCTTTGGAGAGAAGATCAGAAGCATATTTAGCTTGGGAAAGATAGTATCCATCAGAGGATGAGGTAACCTCAAGCCCAAGAAAATAGCTGAGAGTGCCCAAATCTTTCATCTCAAAATGCTGACTAAGGAAGTGCTGGAGAGAGCGGATACCTGCAGAATCATCTCCAGTAATAATCATATCATCAACATAGAGAAGAATAAGAGTGATACCAGCAGAGGATCTTCGGACGAAGAGAGCAGTGTCATGAGGACTCGAAGTGAAACCCTGCTGAGCAACAACTGAGCTGAACTTTTCAAACCAAGCTCGAGGAGCCTGCTTAAGGCCATAAAGAGCACGACGAAGGCGACAAACTTGACTGCCTGAATGTGGATAGCCAGGGGGTGGTTGCATGTACACTTCTTCTTGAAGGTCACCATTGAGGAAAGCATTCTTCACATCCATTTGATAAAGAGGCCAACGGCGAACAGCAGCCACAGCAATGAGACATCTGACAGATGTAAGGCGAGCAACAGGAGCAAATGTTTCCTCATAGTCAATGCCATACTCTTGGGTAAAGCCCTTGGCAACTAGGCGAGCCTTGTATCGTTCAACAGATCCATCAGCCTTGGTCTTGATCTTGTAAACCCATCTACAACCTACTACAGACTGACCAGGAGGCAAATCAACCATATCCCAAGTGTGATTTTTATGAAGGGCATCTAGTTCATCATTCATAGCTTGCTGCCAAAGAGGGTCAGTATGGGCCTCACGATAGGTGTGAGGTTCATAGAGGGTGGCAAGGGCAAAAGAGCAGTGATAATCAGAGAGATAAGGGGGAGGAATGCTTACCCGAGTGGAACGACGAAGTTCAGGACCATCAGGAGACTCAGGAGAGGGTGGTGCCACAGGATCCAAGACAGGCAGGTCATATGCCGGGGACAGAACCGGAGATGAGTCGTCTGGAGAGGCAGCCGATGTTGAAGAATCCTCCACAAGTTCAGGATAGAGAGGGAGGAAAAGATCAGTAAAAATGGGAGACTCAGAGGAAACTGCTGAAGACTCGTAAAAGGACGATGTTCCCAAAACTCAACATGACGGGAGACACGAAGACGATGAGAAATGGGATCATAGCAGCGAAACCCCTTTTGAGATACACCATAACCAAGGAAACAACAGAGACGAGCACGAGGTTGGAGCTTTGTTCGTTCATGAGGAGGAAGAGAGACAAAGCAAGCACAACCAAAAACCCGAAGAGAGGAGTAGTCAGGGGTTTGACCATAGAGAAGCTCAAATGGTGATTTGTTGTGTGTAGTTGGTGAAGGGATACGATTAATGGTGTATACAGCAGTGAGTGCAGCCTCACCCCAAAAGCGCTCAAGAAGAGAGGCAGAAATGAGAAGGGTGCGGACAACATCAAGAATGTGACGATGTTTTCGTTCTGCACGACCATTTTGTTGAGAGGTGTAAGGACAAGACCACTTAGTAAGTGTACCATGATTGTCTAAAAAGGATAGGAAAGATTTATCATTATATTCTTGAGCATTATCTGATCGAAAAACTTTGACGGTGCGATTGAACTGTGTTTGAATCATTTTATGAAATGTTTGGTAAATAGACACAAGTTCAGACCTATGATGAAGCAGATAAATCCAAGTATATCGAGAAAAATCATCCACAAATATGACAAAATATCTAGATCCCCCCTCAGTAGGAACAGGTGCAGGACCCCAAATATCAGAATGTATAAGATCAAAGGGTGCAGAAGAAAATGAGTCACTATTATTAAAGGGCAATTTTGTTTGTTTGCCAAAATGACAGGAAGTACAATCAAATTTTTGAAACTGAACTGAACCTAAATGACCTTGAGAAGCTAACAACTGAAGACGAGATAAGGATGGATGACCAAGACGAGCATGCCATAGATCAGGTGAGGAGGTGGTAGTGGTAGCAGCTGCAGAAACAACTTGTGAAGGAATCTTCAAGTCATGAACCTCAAACATGCGACCAACCTTACGGCCTGTCCCAAGCACTTGACCTGTCCGGGGATCCTGCACATCCACACCATGATTAGTAAAGAGAAGATCTACGCCTAATTCACAAAGTTGACCAACAGAAAGCAAATTGAGGGATAACTTTGGGATATGAAAAGTGTCACTAAGGGATAAACAAGGAGAAGAGATTGTTCCTTTATGACTAACAGGCATAGGAGTTCCATCAGCAGTGTAAATGGTGATTGGATGTTCTAAGGGTGCCTTATCAGAAAATTGGGATTCATCAGGAGTCATATGGTTACAACATGCAGTATCAAAAAACCAAGGTTGTTTACCTGAGGTGACAGAAAGGGCAGTGGAAGTGCGGGATAAAACCTGTTGAACAACTGCCTCAATATCAGCCGTAGTAAGTGAGGAAGTCAAAGATGGACCTGTAGGAACCGATGGATCTGAAGGACATACAGCAGCTGCCTGAGGAAGAGAAGCTTTATTCTGCTCTTGCACAAATTTCTGCAGTTTGCGACAAACTGAGATGTCATGGCCTTTAGCACGGCAAAACTCACAGCGAGTACCTTTGGAAGACTGAGAGGTGGGACGCCCAGAGTTTATCCGTGGAGGAGCAGTGAATGCAGCAATGGGAGGCTGTGGAGATGGTGTAGCCAATACATGATCAGATGATGACATGTGATAAGCAGGCCGACGGTTTTCCTCAGAGATGAGCTCCTTCACTGCAGCATCAAGAGAAGGAGTAGGAAACCGGCTAAGCAGAGAAGCCCTAGTAGGCTCAAAATCCTCACGCAAACCCATCATGAAGTGCATAAATTTACGGCGATCCCGATATTTGGCAAAGAGCTCAATGTCCTTAGAACACACTAGTGGAGGATCTGCAGCAGAGAGTTGTTCCCACATAGTAGAAGTCTGAGAATAAAAATCAGAAATGGACTGACCTGTCTCTTGTCGCATTTGATAAAGTTTTGATTCAATGTGGAACTCTAAGCTTGAATCATTAGTACAATTATAGCGATCGGCCAAAAACTTCCAAGCAGCCTCAGCAGTCTCAAGACGAGGAAGAAGATTATGAATGGAGGGAATAGAGGTATTAATAAACCAAGACAAGATCTTACTTTGAATACTCTCCCATTCCTCTAGGCGATCTTCATAATCATCTGTTGTAACAGTAGTCGTGGAAGACTCTTCAGCGGCTATGACTTTGGACTTAGGGTTTGGTACTGGCTTAGGAATTGAACCAGTCACATATCTCCACAGTTTACGACCCTTGAGAAAAACAGTCATATTCTGAGACCATGCATGATAGCTAGTAGGACCATCCAACATAATGGTGATCGGACGTATGATGTCGCGTTCATTTTGTTGAGCCATAATGAAGAAAATGACCAAAAAATGAGATTTAGAGACCTCAAATGTAGAAACGGAGCCCAAAATCGGAATCTACGCGAAAAACTGAGCAAGACAGGTTCTGCTGAAAAATTTTGACCTTGGTCAAAGTCAACGGTCAACGGTCAACGGCTGACGCTGACGTGGATGCTGACGCGATATGCTGACGTAAGACGATGACGTGGGATGATGACGTCACCCTAGGGCTGACGTGGCAGTCCGTGAAACGGAGCAGGGCGCGTGAGGCGCGTGGAGGGCGCGTGAGGCGCGTGGAAGGGAGAGACGGCGCGTGGAAGCGCGTGGCGGCTCGTTCTCGTGAGGCAGAAACTTCTGGCGGCGCGTGGGGGCGCGTGGAGGGCTGTTTCTGGCAGATTTTTGTTGGGTTTTGCTCGGGACTGTCAGATCTGTCAATGTATGCCTTTACTTTGGCGGTTTGATCAACAAATTGACGAAATCCGAGTGTTCTAGGGTTGTGGGCGTGACGGCGGTGACTCGCTTCTGACAGTGACTACCGGATGAAGGCGAGGGCAGCGGAAGAACGCCGAAGATGTCCACAGGAACCAAAAAATCAGAGGAAAGGCTCTGATACCATGTTAACAATATAAAGAGAGAGAATGACTGAATAGTCGGTATAATATTGTGTGTGTAGTACAAGTAATAGAAGTATAGTACAAGTAATATACTAGGCTAAGCCCAATGGGCTAATCTATACACTAACAAACTGAATTATGCTCGGTTTACATATTCCTGCTTTTTAAAAAGTCTTCCCCAAGGAGCAATAAATCTATGACAATAATGTTTTCTCTCTAGACTTCGGTGAAGTCTAGAGGTGAAACTTCTTTGCCTACTGGCAACTCTTTCTCCGTTCCGGCGGTGGAACTTTGTGTTTACGCAAGAATGGAAGCAATCACAAACAAGTGGGCGAACTTTAAACTATTGGAAAAGGAAGGAAGCGAAGTAGATTTAGCCTTACCTGGGATAGAACAAGGCTTGGTGTTGGCTGGGAAGTTCTGTACCAAACGGAGAGTGAACCTAGAAGCTATAGGGAGAGCTCTAAGATCAGTGTGGAGAATTAAGAGAGACTTTGAGGTTAGTGACATGGGAGAAAATAGAGTGTTACTATTGTTTAAGGAGAAGGAAGATTTGGACAGGGTGTTTCTGCAAGGACCGTGGTCTTTCGACAAGTACATCCTCTTGCTGCATAAGCTGGAGGTGGGGGAGTCAATAACTACTCTAACCTTCCATGAAGCTGCTTTTTGGGTTCAGATTCATGGCTTACCAACATTGAGCCAGACAAGAGAGGCGGGATTACGTATTGGAGGAAGCTTGGGCAAAGTAGAAAAGGTGGACGTAGGGGATAATGGATTTAGCCTGGGCTGTTATCTGAGGATTAGAGTAACTTTAGATATCTCGCAACCGTTAAGCCAGGGAAGGATAGTGCGCTTGGGCGACTCGAATTCTCGGTGGGTCGAGTTTAAGTACGAACGACTACCTGTTTTTTGCTACCTGTGCGGAAGATTGGATCATGATGAGAAGGAGTGCTTAGTTTGGCTCCGCAATGCAGGGTCGATCAACGCCGAGAACAAGCAATATGGTCCTTGGCTGCGCGCTACCCATGACCGGCTACAGAAAGCACATGTGGTGTTGGGGCAGCGAAACGGGGAAAGCGCTGGCCCACGGCAGTTGGGGTCGAGGCAGATGGAACAAGACCTGCAACCGAGACAGCCATCGGTTGGTTCCGACAAGCACTGCCAACACCATGAAGAAGCGGAGTTTGACCGTGAAAGAGATGACGTGGAAAGGGGGAAAATGGAAGGTGAGGGAATCACGGAAAAGTTGATTGGGGAAAAGCGATACTCGGACTTCGAGGAGCAGCTGAGAGAGCTTGATGCAGAAATTGCAGGCAAAGTTGACATGGGATGTATCATGGAAAAGGTTTACAAGACACGGGCTCTGGAATCCGAGGTTAAAGAGTCAGTGAAACAGAAGGAAGAAAGAGGTGGTAAAGCTGCCTTGGGATGTAATGTGGAGAAGCTTCTCCAGGAAAGGGATATGGTACTCGAGGTGAAGGTGTCAAAGAACAAAAAGGAAGAAAAGGAAGGTGAAGACTTAATGTTAGGCCTTGGGAGTGGGCTAAGTTGTTATGGGCCGAATGGTGACTTGGGCCGAACTGAAGCCAATTATGGACATGCGAAGCCTAACAACCCACGTGCTCAAGGGCTGGTGCCAAATGTCTTCCACGTTGGGCCTAAGTTACCAGGTATAGTTGAAACCGGAAATACTAAAAAAAATAATAAGAGCCCAAGACGGAAAAAGACTCATGCACATGCAAGTAGAAGCGGGAAAGAAAATGTGGGGGTGGGTACGTCCGTGTTACAGAAAGTGAATGCCATGAAAGAGATAACCCGTATGGAGGTGGAGGAGGAAAATGCGGGTCCAAAAAGAAAGTCACGAGTTCCATTGGAAGAAATTATGGAGATTGCGGAGGTTGGGAAGAGACCAAAACTTGAAGCGGAAGTGGCTGCCTTCGGTAAGTTGTTGGCCACACAAATGGGATCGGCGGCGGCTGCAGTGCAGCCCCGCCGGGAACAATGAGTGCTTTAGTTTGGAATTGTCGAGAGCTTGGGAACCTTCGGACAGTTGGCACTCTCCAAAAAGCGGTTTTGGAGGAAGATCTCACTTTGGTTTTTCTCATGGAAACCAAATTTAATGTAGAGGAAATGGTGAGTATTAAGCATAAATTGGAGAGAAGACAAGGCATGATTGTTCCTAGTGTTCGTCGGAGTGGGGGTCTTGCTCTCTTATGGAAAGATTCGATGGCAATGAATGTGCAAACTTTCTCTCCCAGGCACATAGATGCTATTATTACGAAGGATGGAGGGAATAAGATATGGCGTTTTACGGGGTTTTATGGCCACCCTGAGACTAGCAAAAGAGATGAGTCTTGGGCGTTGCTAGTGAATTTGAGTACAAGAAGTATGCTTCCCTGGGTCTGCATGGGAGACTTCAATGAAATATGCCACAGGGGAGAAAAAGAAGGAGGAGGGGAGAGACCGGATTGGCAGATGAGAGCTTTCTCTTCGGCTATCAACAAAAGCAACCTTAGAGATATGGGCTGTTTGGGGCCAGAATTCACCTGGAGTAGGCGGTTAGGGGCACGTGGGTGGATCCGTGAGAGGTTAGACCGGGCTTTAGTCTCAACAAATTGGTCCTCATCGTTCCCTCGGGTAAGGCTTTACAATGTGGCCACTTGTTCCTCAGACCACAATATGCTGGTACTTAAAGCTCTCCCTCCAACGAGCAGGAATAAAAGAAGGCAGCGGTTGTTTAGGTTTGAGGCCATGTGGATTAAGGAGGAAGAATGTGATGGGGTAGTTAAGGAGGCTTGGGAGAGAGGCCAGAATTTGGGAAGCCAAAACCAATTTGGACAGTGTATGACTGAGTGCCGGTCCTCTCTGTAAAGCTGGAATAGTACTACCTTTGGACATGTAGGCCGAAAAATAGCCTCTCTTAACAAGAAGCTTTAATGGCTTGAAGGCTTACCAAGGGGTGGGGACTACATGGAAGAGATTCATGCGACAAAAATGGAGCTAAACAGACTGCTCTATGCGGAGGAAGTGATGCGGAAGCAGCGGTCTAGGAATTGCTGGTTACAGGCAGGGGATCGCAACACTTCCTTCTTTCATGAGAAAGCCTCTAAAAGGCATCAACGGAACACCATTACTCGGCTTCTGGATTCTAGTGGTATTTGGCAGGAGGAGGAAGAGGTGATGGGTCATATTCTGGTAGAGTATTTCCAAGAGCTTTTTACTTCCTCGTGTCCAACGGTTAGTGAAGAACTGGTGGAAGCCATTCACCCTAAAGTTACTAACAGAATGAATGAGGTTCTTGTGCAGGATTTTCGGGCGGCTGAGGTTGAGAAAGCCCTTAAGCAGATGCACCCGCTGAAGGCGCCAGGTCTTGATGGTATGCCTCCTTTATTTTTTCAACACTATTGGCCTATTGTAAATTCTGTTGTCATACAAACAGTAGTTAATTTCCTCAATCATGGTGTCGCGCCCCCAAAGTTTCATGAAACCCACATTGTGCTTATTCCTAAGACAAAAAATCCCTCCAGAGTTACTAATTATAGGCCTATTAGTTTATGTAATGTGGCTTATAAAATTGCATCCAAGGTAGTGGCCAACCGAATGAAAGTTGTCTTAAAGGATATAGTATGTGAAAACCAGAGCGCTTTTGTGTCAAAGTGGCTCATCACAGACAATGTGCTAGTGGCCCATGAATTAATGATTCATATTAATAAGAAGAGGAAGGGTAAGTACGGTGAAATGGCCCTAAAGCTGGACATGAGCAAGGCTTATGACAGAGTGGAATGGGGGTGTTTGCAAAAAATTATGGAGAGGCTGGGGTTTCATGAGCGGTGGATTCGTATAGTAATGGCATGTATGTCTTCTGTTACATATGCTATTAGACTCAATGGCCAACCCTGTGGGATGATCACACCAACCCGTGGCCTTAGACAAGGAGACCCTCTCTCTCCATATCTCTTCATTTTTTGTGCGGAGGGCTTGTCGGCTCTTTTACATAAGGCATCTGAGAGAAATGAATTGAAAGGTGTGGCTGCCTCGGCTAGGGGACCACGAATTTCACACTTATTTTTTGCAGATGAAAGCTTGATTTTTTGTAAGGCGACGGAGAAGGAAGGGGCTGAAGTTCAGAGAATTTTGCAAGTTTATGAGTCCTCTTCGGGTCAACAACTGAATAGAAATAAGATGGCTCTTTTCTTTAGCCGAAATACTCCCACTTGCACACAGGCTGCCATAAAGTCCAGGTTTGGTGCCCAGGTTATCAAACCTCATGAATCCTATCTTGGACTACCCTCGCTGATTGGTAGGTCAAAGAAGAACACTTTTGCTCAGTTGAAACATAAACTTGAATCCAAACTTGCGGGTTGGAAGGAAAAGCTTTTGTCGAATGCGGGAAAGGAAGTTTTGATTAAGGCAGTCGCCCAGGCCGTTCCTTCGTATACCATGAGCTGCTTCAAGCTCCCTAACGGACTCTGTGAGGAGATGACAGGAATGGTGAGACAATTTTGGTGGGGACAGGTGCAGAACGAGAAGAAGGTGGCTTGGATGAGTTGGGAACGAATGTGCCTTCCGAAAGAAAAAGGGGGGTTGGGTTTTAGAGACTTGAAGTCTTTTAATCTGGCCCTATTAGCTAAACAGGGATGGCGTCTTCAAACTAATTCCTCTTCTCTTTTTTCGCGGGTTTATAAGGCCAAATATTTCCCTAATGGTGACTTTGTGGGTGCGGAGATAGGGAAGAAAGCGTCCTTTGCCTGGAGGAGCATAATGGCTGCACAACACTTGGTCAAGCGGGGGTTGAGATGGCAGGTAGGTGACGGTCGAAGCATAAGGATATGGAAGGACCAGTGGCTCCTTACCAGGAGCACGTATAGAGTGGTCACTACGGAGAAGCCTGGAAATCAATGTAAAATGGTTAGGGACTTGCTGCATGAGGAAGGTTTGGAGTGGGATAGTGAACTGGTAAGGGGTCTTTTCTTACCCCAGGACGCAGAGGCAATCCTCAGTATCCCCACTAGTGAATCGGTTGCAAAGGACAGAATGGTATGGGCTGAAGATAAGAAAGGAAATTTTACAGTTAAGAGTGCATATAAGTTGGCTCGGGACGTTGTGGCTGAGGGCAGTAAGATAGGTTGCTCGAACCCTTCAAAAATGCAAGGAATTTGGAGAGGGGTGTGGAGTATGAATATGCCAAACAAAATCAAACACTTTGCTTGGAAGGCTTGCAACGGTATTCTGCCCACCAAAGAAGCTCTTTTCCGTAGAAAGATCACAGACACCAATATATGTAAGGGATGTGGGAGGGAGATAGAAACAACCATGCACATGCTCTGTTTTTGTAGTCATGGAACAGAGGTTTGGAGTGCATGCAAACTCTCTCTGCCTTGCATGGTTCTTGAGTCTTGGAGTTTTATGGACATGTTTTGTAGACTCCGTGCTAGCTGGGAAGCCCAGCCAGGTCAGTTGGAGAGGTGGGTGTCAATATGTTGGGGCATCTGGAAGAGCAGAAATGAGGTCCGGCACGGAGGGAAGAGGCAACTTGGCCCGGTGATTGTGCGGTGCGCGCTGAAACTGCTGGAGGATTTTCAGTCAGCTAATGAGAGGCCATGCAAGCAGAGAATTGAAGACCCTTCCACCGTTGCTTGGAAGCCACCACCGCCGGGCTCATTCAAGGTCAATGTTGATGGGGCTCTGTTCCCAAAAACAAAACAGTCTGGCGTGGGGGTCATGGTGCGCAACGGAGAGGGTAATGTGATCGCTGCCATGTCTAGAAAGTTGGACTTACCCCTTGGAGCACTAGAAACGGAGGCGAAGGCACTGGAGTTTGGGGTGAAATTGGCCGAGGAGGTGGGGCTCAGAGACGGCGTTTTTGAAGGTGATTCACAGCTTATTATTAATGCCGTCCAAGGTATTGGTGAAGCTGCTGCTTCGGTGCAGAACATCATCCACGGCGTGCTTCAGAAGGCCCAGGGTTTTAGAACCTTTGACTTTTTACATATTACAAGGTAGGGGAATGCCCCTGCCCACTTGTTAGCTCAGCATGCCCAATATGTTGAGAATGTGGTGGTTTGGCTGGAGGACTGTCCCAGTCAAGTGGCACATGTGTGTGCACATGATGTATTTGTTGTTCAAAGTTCTGATTGAAGTTTAAGCATTTCCCATCAAAAAAAAAAAAAAAAATTCAACTGAATTTGCACTTCGATTTTTGTTATCAAGACTTGACGCGGTGAAAAAGGAGAAATTAATTATTTGATCCATTAGGTAAACTACAGCTTTCTCTCACATAATTTTTGAAGAAGCAATAAAAGAAAAAGTTTAGATAAAATTTATGAATGAAGAAAATGCAATCAAATGTTAGTAACATGTCTGTAACTAGGGGTGTCAAGTGTCCACCCCACACGACCAACCCACCAAACCCAATCGTACTCAACTTGATGCCACCCAATCTGATTGCTCTGGCGGTTGGATGTGGGTCTCGACCTTAAAAAACCCAACACCAACGGATCGATTTTGGGTCTCCTCCTCCAAAACCCGTGAAACCCACCTAACAAAATACATCAATTTTAGCGATTTCTCAAGCTTTTTGGTGACTTTTCTAGCTAGATACGGTGGATTTTGACGACTAATATAGTTAGATTTGGCAGAGATACACTAGATTCAACAGAAATTCATCAAATCCAACAAATTCTCTGTACAATTTGGCGGAAATCCCTCTAGATCTGATGGGATCTTATCGGATCTAGGACGGATATGGTGAGTTCTCTCTGGATCTAACAATATCTCGCCGCTTTTTGGCAGTTTTCAGCTTCACTCGAAAATGACCACCACCCGACAAAAACTCAAACCGACCAACTAAATACCTTTATGGGTCGGTTGCAAATCTGAAAATTCCTTACCCAATTTGATGGGGTAAGTTGCAGGTAGGGCACAAACCCAACCCAAACCAACATGTGAACTACCCTATCTGTAACTTACAAGTGAGATTCTCTTTTATGTCAAATGAGGGTGTACCAGTGTAGTTCATAATACATTGAATAATCTCATGAAAAGAAGGGCCGCCGCATGCCTACACTACGTAATAAGGTCTAAAAGTTTGCAAAAGGAAGGAAAAAAGGATTTTGGGATCAATTTTTAACTTAACATAATTAAATATTCACTTTCGAGTTATGATTAAATAGTGATTGGAATTTGTCTAATAAAATAATATTAACTAATAAGCTTGTTGATCTATGTATCTATCTCCATTATTTGGAAACTAAATATGTGGGATACGAAATTATGAATATAAATAATAGTGGGTTCTAGTGAGTGTAACTGCTGAAGTCCTTTGCCATTGAATAAGACACTTGAGAATAATAAATGACAAACATTATAAAGCGAACACCATTAAATCAAAGCTATGATATATATATATATATATATATATATATAGCAAAACTAAATTTAAAGATTGAGAAATCTTTTTTTTTTTTTTTGGGGGTTAGGATGAAGTTACAATTTTTTTATGATACACCCCATAATGATATGACCCAATTGCCAAGAGCCTTGTAGGCTTGTAGCTTGGCTGACACATCCTATGGTGTTTTTAACCCAAACGCCCATGGTTCAAATTTGTCATTGTTCATTGTTCTAACTATTGAATTATAATAAAGAAGAAAAAGAAAAAGAGATGAACAGTTTGACCCAGATAAATTCTTTAAAATTGTCAAAAAATTTTCATGTGCTCCAAATCACTTGTCTACCTAATTTCAAAATAATTATTTTAAATAGTTTGATATTTTGGTCTTTTGGAATAAGAAAAACGCTATATTAAAGAAATTTTATAATTTCAATATGGTTTTAAAATATTTTTCATTTAAAATTTTTTGACTTTTATGGTCATTTGAAATAAGAAAAATTCTACTTCCATTTGTGTTGACATTCTTAATATGAATTTTTTTTTTTTTTAATTGTATCTTTTGATTATATATTTCCTTGTAAATAAAAATTCAATATTTTTTAATTGTATATTTATGGGATATTTTTGTCTCTTTATGTTTACTTAATACAAAGAGTGCTTAATAATTAATTTTGTTTGGAGTAAATGATATGCTTATTTTTTTTAACTTATGTATCATAAAAAATTATTCTGAAATTTTATTAAATTTTTGCTGAACTTGCAGTTCGATCAATGACCTATTGAACAATGTGATTCAAAGTCTATATTGAAACCGAATCAAGTTTTGGTCTGAATTTAATAACTAGAGTCTTAAACTCTCTATTTGATTTAGCATATTATTTTATTTTTACCTATATTTTTTACCTACTAAACTGTTTACCTATATTTGTTACACTTTTCCTATTTTAGGTAACCACTTTACAAATTCCCCTTCTTCTTCTTTTTTGGAGAAGAAATCTATATCAAATTCCTTATTCTAAAACATATTTCATTTAAATGGAAAACTAGATCAAATTCTTCAAATATAGGTAACAAGTGTAGTTTAGATAGATATGGCAGTGGCGACTCTAGAAATTTTGTTTAGGGGAGTTATTAAAAAATTTTAATAAAAAAAGAACTTGAATATATCGAGTTACTGACAATATATATATATATTAATACATGAAGTTTTACAGCTTCCTTCTACTAGTATTCAAATTTTGAATTATGAGTATCTATTACCAATGTGGGTAGGTATGAGCAAGGAAGTCAATACCGTACCGGAGACTGTACCGGTTTGGCTAGTGGTACGATATATTTCGGATACCGGTCAATACCGGTGTACCGTTTCGGATTTACCGCTATTTTTTACTATTTTATACAATATACAAAGTTATATTTCTAATATCTTTGTATATTTTTAATAACTCAATATATTACTTTGGCAATTTTTTATATTTTTTGATAGAGTTATCAACATATAAATATATAATAATGAGAAGTACACTTACCCCAAATAAAATAAAATATTTAAATCATCTAATAATTTAAAAATTAAAATAATTATTTAATAATTTATAATTATAAGTATAAGTATATCTATTTCCAAAAAAAAAAATAACTTTAAATATTATAGCAATATTAGTATTATAATATTTCACATAACTTTTATCATAATTTGTTATATGATAAGTTGTGTGAGGTGAAAAAAATTGTGGGTGTATATGGGTTCACATTTTCATCACTCACAACTCCTTACACAATAAAATATGACAAAAATTGTTTAAAATGTTGTAATATTAACATGGTTCTAAATATAAATTTGTTGCAATAAAAAGGCAATTAGAAATACACGTTCATTATGTCGGAAAATTATTATGTCACATTACATTGGGCTTAAAGGACAAAGTTTTTTTTTTTTTTAATACAAAGGCCAAAGCTGTAAAAAAAGTAATGGATTCAGCTCATCTTTTATTCAAAAATTAAAATTTTTGAATATTTTCAATGCTAGTGTCAGTAGTCACGTGGAAAGCCTTAGGAAACTTCAAAAAGAAATACAAAGCAGAGAAAGTCAAGTCATTTACAGAGAAGTGGAGACTAGAGACGGATAGAGAAGAAGAGTGTTCAGCAAAATAAAGAGAGGTATTAAGTCATTTACGTTGGTCATGGGTCCAAAGTGGGTCTGGCGGTGGCATGGAGGTTTTTGGTTTCTAGATCGGCAATCGGCGTGGCAGTTGAGGTGGAGGTTTCCAGGTTTCTAGATCGGCGATTTGATGGTGTGGTGAGGTTGTTGTGTTTCTCTAGGGGCGCGATTTGGTGGGTCCTATGATGGAGGCGCGGTGGCGTGGGTCTGATTTTGGTTCTGATTTGGTTCCAATTTGGTTATGATTTCAGTAGTTCCGATTTGGTTCCGATTTCGGTGATGTTGTTGGATTGGGGTGGGTCCTTCTTTTGCTGGGTTTTGTTAGTCATTTGTGGGTTTTCTTTGGTGCCAATTTTAGTTATATTGTTGGATTGGTGTGGGGGTTTTGTTGTTCATTTGTGAGATTTGTTTGGTTTCGATTTCAGTAATATTGCTGGATTGGTGTGGATCTGATTTTGCTTCGTGGCGCCTCCCTTGCTTCGTCGTCGTCTTCTTCCTTTTCTCCTTCTTCTCTTTTTTCTTTCCTTACAAATGAGACTTATCATGTTTCGGCCCGGTATCCATTTACCGGCCGAAACAGTCGGATTTTTCCGGTACGGCCGGTACAGCCGGTATTTTTTCCGGTACGAAACAGGGAGTCTACCTGTACCGGTGCACTGGCCGGAACGGTAAATACCGGCCGTACCGGCCGGTACGGTACGGTATTGACTTCCCTAGGTATGAGCCTACAATCATTTTATTTTGTTAAGTTTATCTACCATTTTTATTTTTATGCAGTTTTTATTATCTATTTGTTATTGTTTTTATATAAAATATTTTAAATTAAATGACTAAACTAAAGTCATTGGCTTTGTATTAACTATTAATGTACAGAACCACACTCATTCATATATAAAATTATACACTAATGTTTAGTTAACCAATCAAATGTTTGGACAATCACTAACTTTATGATTTTTTTTTTCTTGAATTTTACTAACTTCATAACAAAAAGTTATTATAACATGATAACAATACACACACATGTAACAAACAATCTCTATTTCCTAATTATTAAATTATATAAATTTATATTATATTTATATTGTACACATAAACATCCACACACATCATAATTCATACAAATAACATTATAATAAAAAGTAATACACACAATCAATATTAGACACACTCACACACATAATATAAATTTATAAAAAATAGTGACACTTACAATTCACAAACACTTACTCTTTATTCTTAGAGTTGGAAATACTTATAATAAAGGTATGTAAAATTTAAGTCAGGGTGTGCAAAAATATTTTTAAGAAAAAATTATAGTATTAAACTATAAAAAAAAAAAATATATATTTTATATATATAATAAATTTTATTGTTTTTGGAAGTCAGGGGGTTCATTTGAACCCCCTAAGAATAGTGTAGCACTGCCCCTGAGATATGGGGAATGTGGTGGACGATGTTCGTCACCTGCTTCTTGGTCTGCATTGGGTTAGCATTTGCTACACAAGGAGAGGGGGGAATAGGTAGCACATGTTCTTGCACAACATGCTAGGAACATTTCTGATGATATGTTTTGGATGGAGGATTCACCTCCACCAACTATGAATGCTTTGTATCAAGACTCTCTTTTGTTATAAATAAATGAATGTTCCGTTTTCAAAAAAAAAAGAAAAAAAAGAAAAAAGAAAAAAGAAAAAAGAAAGAAAGATATGGATGAGCTGATGGGGTAAGTTGATGTGGAAGGTTTTTGGGTGTTTGGTTCCCTATATTCACCCTTTTACCCATTTTAAGTAATTTGCATGCCACCAATGCTCTAAGTTGGATTTTGAGAAATAATAGCAAAGAGCCAAAGATAAGGCCAAAGATAAGTTGGAATTGTTGTAAAAATGTTGTGAAAATATTGTAGACATATCATTTTTCATCCTCTGTTATTGTTTTTGAATTTAAAAGTGAAAATACTTATTTTTATTATTTAAGAAAATTAGATGTGATAAGATTTTATGTAAATAAAGTTTTTACAATGAATATCTTTACAAAATTTAAACTTTTTTCTATTTTCATGCTTACAATTTGCAAGTTGGGTTTGCTTGTCACATTTGTCTACTTTTCAAGAGCAATGATAACACAACATTTTTCAACAAATCTTTTCATAATAGTTGAGTTGGTAAGCTTTTTTTATTTTATTTTTTTAGAAGAAGATAAGTAGATTGAAGTTTTTATTGATTCTTATCTAGACCCATCATTGACATTACTTTTTTATCTACCATTAACAACTTATCACCTAGACAATTGTGAATATATATATATATATATATATATATATATATATATATTGTATATAGACTTTCTGAAGTCAAACTCCCAAATATGTAAACGTGACTTGTACAGACATTTTCTTTTGGTCAGTGTGGCTTGTATAAAATTACCTGTGTATAAGTACCCTCAACCAATCATGAGTAAGACTTTTAAGTAATGACATTCATTTTTTGTTTGGGTTATCAACTTCTAGCAAGCTAGGCTGTACTTCCATGACTTCCATGTGTATATGGAAACAAACAACAAAGAAAATTATCTAAGTCTATAAAGGGATGAGATTTACAACCAAATTACAGTGATTTCTAGGAAATTCCAATTTAAGAGAAGCAGCCAACACACACTGAAACAAGAATTTTACACCACTTTGTACATAGGAATAATACTATATAAGAAAGAAACAACCATGCTTCATATCTAAGTAATAGAATAACTTGTACATGTACTCCTTTTCTTTTGAGTATATGCAGTGTGTAACATATACATAGGAGTTGCACATTACAATTTACAAAATTTACAACCTAGGAAGTGGGTTGTGAAAGATAGAGAAGATGGGTGGGGAATGCTATATTATTCCAAGATTAATATTGGCATTGGCAGGAACTGTGATGATGATGATGACGACGCCAATAGGACCAATGGCTGCTTCAATTGATTATGCTGATGCTTTGTCCAAGTCCATTTTGTTCTTTGAAGGCCAGAGGTCAGGAAAGATACCCTCTACCCAGCGTATTACTTGGAGGAAGGATTCTGGTCTTCAAGATGGCTCTGACATTGGTGTAAGTCTCTCTCCCTAGTCTAAGTGGACAAGTGACACATTTATAGACTTGTTTAGCTTTAATTCTGCACTTTGTCTCGTCTCATCTAAGTTATGGATCTCACAATGAATTAAATAAAGAAACTATTATATCAGAAGAGGAAGTAAGTAGTAACACATTTATTTATATTTTATTTTTTTTGAAAATGGAATCAATATTCATTCGTAGTTGTAACTAAGTTAATCATTCATACTTTATAGATTCTTGTTTCTCAATATATATATATATATATATATATATAAATATTCTTATATATGCACATATTTAATAAACTCTCTTTTAGAATCTTGTAATATTATATTTTTCTAAACAACTTTGTCATGGACATAACTCCTTTTACAACTTATTAGTGAATGGTGGACAATATCTTTCACATTAACCCATCATTGACACCATCTTAAATTTTTCATCACTTAAATACAACCATTAATTCGACAAGTTGTGGAACAACATGTAAAGTCAATTCAAATTAATGTCTACTAATGATTATGAAAGGCCTATTAATAAGTATTCAATCCTAATAAATGACTATTAATGACTATTAATATTCAGATTGGTTAGAAAAAAAAAAAAAATATATATATATATATATATATACACACACACTTGAAAAATGGATTGGAGGTTGAACTTTAGTACTCATGAGTCATGATATATCAAATATGCCATTGCTGGTAAGACAAGTGGAGAATTTAAGGAAATATGATAGATTCTTAATGATGTATATGGAATCAAAGTTTACATTCCACCAGAAAGAACATATCTTCATAAAAGTTATGCCTATAAGGCTATAACATACATGTAAAAAGACATGCATACCTTCTTTGTTTCCACCATTACTTCTTAAATGTATACATTGATTAAGAAGTGAAACTAACAATAAACTTTCCCTCCTCAGATGGATTTAGTTGGTGGTTACTACGATGCTGGTGACAATGTAAAATTCAGCTTTCCCATGGCATTCACAGTAGCAACATTGGCATGGAGTGTTATAGAATTTGGCCAATTAATGGGCTCAGAGCAACAAAATGCACTGGAGGCCATTCGTTGGGGCACTGACTATTTACTTAAAGCCACTAGTGTTCCTAATGTTGTGGTTGGTGTAGTTGGTGACCCGACTGCTGATCACAATTGCTGGGAGAGACCTGAAGACATGGATACTCCTAGAACCACTTATGTGGTTAATAAAACAAGTCCTGGTTCTGAGGTTTCAGCCGAGATTGCAGCTGCACTTGCAGCCTCTTCCATAGCATTTCAGGATTCTGATGCTAAATATTCTAAACTACTTCTTGATAGAGCTAAACAGGTAATTGAATAGTTGATTATACCTTTTCCTTATTGGTTATCAATAAATAAATTTAGATATCCTCAAGTTTTTTCACAATTGTTTTCTTAGTTATGAATAGTAAACGTCAAGACTCTTTTACCTCTACACGTCCAAGATTCAAAAAACTCATTTCCCAACTATCGAATTATCTCCAAAAGAAATTTATGAATAGTAAACAATGAAGCCATGAAACTTGAAAATCAATCAAGATTTGTCAATTTAATTGTGAAAAATATTGTGTATGTAACATTATGATTGCTTATATAATTAATTTATATCAATGATGATTATTCCTTTCTTTTGTATCAGGTCTTTGACTTTGCTGATCAGTTTCAAGGATCTTACAATTCTAGTATTCCACAGGGTGCATGCCCATTTTACTGTGATTTCAGTGGCTACGTGGTATGCAATATTGTGACTCCAAAAAACTAATATTACAATTAAGTTCTTGATCAAATAGTTTAAATTGTCTAAATTCTGAAATAGTTCTTCTATTTTTAAATCTCATCGATTGAACAACATTAATTGGGTGATATAGGGGGCTTGAATCAGTCAAATTTTTAGATTAACCCTTAAAGAATCTAAATCCAAATCACATCCTCTAAATATGGGTAAATTTTCATTTTTGTCAATTAAATTTTATTTTTATTTAATCATTTTAGTCCCTAAATTCTAACATTTTGTGGAAGTTGATCTTTTCATCCATTATGTCTATAATAATGTTACTTTTTCACGTGTAACAATGGTTTTATAGATGACACTATATAGATTAATTACCAGAAATGTTAAAGTTGAGGGACTAAAATAATAAAATATGAATTTCATGTATGAAAATGACAATTGACCCAAATCTAAAGGGCGTAATTTGAATTTAACCCAAAAATTTTGCTGTTAAGTTCCAACTTTCATGTAAATTGAAATTGAATGGCTAAAAGTTTTGTAATTTGACTTATATCTTGTAGGATGAATTGTTGTGGGGAGCAGCATGGTTACACAAGGCAACAAACGATGCTTATTACTGGAATTATCTTCAAAGAAACCTAAAGCATCTGGAAACCAGAGATATAGATGGTAATCCATTTGAAGGAGCTGGAATTGATGAATTTGGATGGGATTCGAAAACTGCTGGTATTAACGTACTTATTTCCCAGGTTAGATCAAATTTCTCACCATTAATTTTCTTCTTATAATGAGAAATATCAATCTCAAATTTTCTTCTTCTTCCTGTGTTGGCAGAGGGTGATGAAAGACCCTAATAATGGTAATCCTTTTATTTTCAATGCCGATCAATTTGTATGCTCCATATTACCCGACTCACCTACGGTCAAATCAGTCAGTTACTCTCCAGGTAGCTTTCTATAATCAATTCATATAGAAAGGTTGAATTCATAACAAGAAAATGTATATACATTATATATGTGATAATTATTGAAGAAATTAAACTCAATTAGCTCATACCCACTTACTTAAATTTTTTGAAATTGAAATGAAAAATGTTGGGGCATTGGCTTTTTGGAAGGAAGACAATATTTATATGAGTTGTACCGTCCAAAATAACCTTTTATTGAGACTCCAATGAATGATGATTCTTCTCATTTCACTTGAAATTAAGATAAGAAATCCACTTTCTCAAAAAAAAAAAAAAAAAAGATAAGAAATCCAGAGAATTCATTTAATGGTTTTTTTTTTTTGGGTTAAATCTATCCGTAAATATAGTGCTACATCAATTGAAACTTTATAATGTGCTTAGATTTGTAATATCTATTTATTTATTTATTTATTTTGGCTAGCGAGAGTGTCTAGACTCTAGAATCTAGATCCCTTTGAAAACTTTATTATTCCTCATCTCACACACACTAAGTAATTATTCAAAGAATTCATAAAAAAACATCCTAAGGTGTTGGCTAGAGATATCAGATTCAGAACCCCATAAATAAAAACCTTTAATAAACAAGTCCACTAGACCAATTTAGGATTTTGTAATATCTAATTTTAAATATGAAATAAATCAATTTCAAATGGAAAATATCATTTTTCATATATATATATATATATATATATATATATAGTTTCAAATGTTAAATATGTTTATTGAGATCCAATTTAGCCAGTTAATTTGAGATTAATTCATCATAATTTGAATCTGTTGATTAGGTGGGCTTATATTCAAGGACGGAGGAAGTAACCTACAACATGCAACAGCTTTGTCTTTCCTTCTTATTGTTTATGCTCGCTATATGATAGATGCGAAGAAAGTAGTTCGTTGTGGTGATTTTGTAGCCCAACCAGATAAGCTGATCGAAGTCGCAAAAGGCCAGGTATATCTGCACCACATCATTATCAAGGAATTTCATACAAATTAGACATGATTCAATAAATTCATCTACAAATTTTGGTTCATTTAGTGCACGAGCAATGCTGTTCATATAAGAGCACTACTTCAGTACTCTTCAAGTAGTGCGATGTAGAATGACGACGTGATACTCTCTCATTTTACATAATCGAGAAAAATTCTTTCTCATAAAAAAAAACAATGGAAAACTATGATATCTACTTTTATGATTTGCTACTATAAGAACTTAGTTCGTAATCTTTATATTTCAATATTTGACCCCCTGATATAAAATTATTAGGATTCGGTCCTAAGTATCCTAACATTTCATTTGAATCCAAATCTTTAAAAGTCAAACAATTGAAAAAGTTTGTGTGATTAAATTATGATTGAGTCAAATCACAACGGGTGATTTCTCTGTCCAACAAACTCAAAATCTGTTAGTTTAGATGAAACCCTAACAATTTCATTTTAATTGAAAATTTAAGGAATCAAATATATAACAGAAAATGCTAGAGATACAAACTAATGGCAGTGCGATAAATTGCAATTTGATAGTGCATTAATTTCTCACATGTTTTGATAATTAAAGATTTTGCATTACTTGATATAGTAGTTTTCCTTTCTAATTGAGAGTTGAATGTGAATCATGTATGTTGCAGACGGAGTATATACTAGGAGAAAACCCATTGGGCATGTCATACATGGTGGGCTATGGCCAAAAGTTTCCTCAAAAGATACATCACCGGGGATCTACCATTCCTTCCATTGTTGCGCACCCAAAGTTTTTGGGCTGTCATGGTGGTGACCTATACTTTAAAAGCCAGAAGCCTGACATGAATCAGCTCACAGGGGCTATTATTGGAGGTCCCGCTAAGGATGATTCTTTTGAAAATAGTCGATATAATGTTCCACAATCAGAGCCCACTACATACATGAATTCTCCTTTTGTGGGAGTCTTGGCATACTTCAAAGCTAGCGTATAGAAATCTTCATTTATGTGATATATGGCCAGCTTAGATGGAGGAGGATGGAGGAGAAGTAGAGGAAAATAAAGTAGAGTTGGCCGGCAATTAGCCTAGAAAGTGTCTAGTGGCTGAAATTGGAGAATGTGTCTCTCCTATGAAAGCTCCTCTCTTTCTTGCATGTGATCTCGAATTCTATTATCTATATATATATATATATATATATAAATAACCGAAACTTTTAAAACTCCCACAATTTTCCACGTCATCTCGTTATTTTTAAAACATCAACATTATCAAACAAAAAGTCTGATTTTAATATCTATTTCTCACTATTTCTCCCCGATACTCCTCCTTCCTTATAAAAACCCAATCAACTCTTTCTCCTCCCATCTTCCTCTGTATCACAAGCACAGCACAATCCAAAACCAAGCCAAAACAGTGAACATGAGCACAAACCCAAGCCAAAAGTTTCTCCAAAAAAAAAAAAAACCAAAATAATCCCATCTCCCTCTTCGTCATCTTCCTCCTTATTTCATAAATTTCTTCAAAACATAGTATAAGATCAATGTTTTAAATACCGTTCTGTTCCAGTCGGAATTTTTCGTTTCGGTATAGGTAACCCCACTATTCTATTCCATTCCAAAATTCGGTCTGTACCGGCGTTTCGGCCAACGAAGTCAATACCATTTCGTACTGGCCAGTATAGCAATAATTTTTCGTATCGGTGAACAATCTGGTACCGGTAGACCCTTATTTCGTTTTGTTTTATATACCGGACTATTCTGGTTTGTACCGGCCTTTTTGGCGAATTTTGGTCATTCCGGCCGAAAAATGCGTTTCAGCCCGGAATTTAATTCCTCTGCAACTTGAGAGAGAGAGAGAGAGAGAGAGAGAGAGAGAGGAGAATGGTAGTGGCAGTGTAGCTCAAGCACAGGGTGGCCAGACCAGTCGATGCAACGTTTGAGTGAGGAGAAGCAACTTGCGAGAGAGAAACTGATCTGTGAGGGAAAGAGAGAAATAGATTTAAGGGTGATTATGGGTTAGTTTTAAATCTTTTGATGAAAAAAGTGTGTGTGAAAGACTAGAGAGAGAATGAGAGAAGCAGATTTGTGAGGGACAAGTACTAAAGGACAACGTGGGCTACTGTGTAGTGGATCTTAAGATAAGATTCAATTTGAAAATGTGTGAATGGGAATTAAAGAGAAATGAGATAGTAATAAAAAGTAAGTAAATAAACAAAAAGATAAAGTTGACTAGACAAGACGGTGGAGGAAAAATAAAATAGAAAAAAATGAATTGGAAAAAGGGATTGGGCTTTTATTTTTTTATAATAAAAAGGGATTGGGATTGAGTTAATTAAGATGTTTATGGTATTGACCAATACTACAACATAATTGTACAGGTTGACCCAATAATTATTTAAAGACTATTAAATTTATTTGTTTTAAATGTTAATACAAATTATTATTATTATTATATTAGTGGTAATTTCGAAACGGTACAACAGTATTAACCGGTACCGAAATATATCGTTTTCATAGTTAAACCGAAACGGTTTCCGGTATCGTATTGACTCCATTGGTTTCGATTGAAATTTCGTCATTCCGAACAGAATATGAATTTTTGAGCTAAATGAAGAATGTGTTTTCACTGAGTAGCTACTTTTGGATTTGATGGTGCGGACGTTTGAAAAGAAAACCGATTTAAAAAAAAAAAGTTGAGCGAAGAAGATGAGACGAAGGAGGAGTGTTATAGATTTGCAGACGCTTGAGTAGTTTGAGAAGAGGAATGAAAAGAGTTAAAAAAAAAATGAGATGACATTTATGACACTTGGAAGGAGTAGAAAGGAAGTTTCTAGGAAGGTGCTTCCTTTACAATGCCATCACATGCCTTTTTATTCACAAAACTGCTATTACATCATTTTATAAAAATATTTCTTTTAAATAAATAATCAGATAATCATTTTTAAATATTTTAGCTTAACAATAACAGTAAATAAATTTCGACATAAAAAAATAGTAAACAAATAACTTTATTTCAATTCAGGAAAAAAAAAAAAACTTATTCCAGCCCAAAAATAGTAGAAGTAATAACCATATTATTATTGTTTAAAGTCTAACTGAAATGCACAAAAAAAATTGCATAGGTGATGGCTTAAACTCTTCATTCATTGTTTTTATTTATTTATTTATTTTAAGTAATAGCTTAAATTCTTCATTCATTATTGGATTTTTTTTCATAATCAATAGTTTTCCCGTGCATCGCATGGGTTATCGACTAGTTTATTATTTAATTTTTTTGAAAATGTGGTTATTTGAAATAGTTGTAAAAAATAAAAAAGTTTAATAAAGTTGTATTTTGAATAAAATGATATTTTAAACTGTGTTACAGTTCACAAGGGGCACTTCCCTTTCGCAAAAGGATAGTGTATTTAACTTATTTTGACATGAGAACAAAGGAAATCATTGTACCCAGAATAATATAAAAAGTGCTTCTATAATATTTTATATATATATATATATAAAACTGTTAGGGTCATATTTTATTGTAATTGACTAATCTTTTGACAAAATGCACTTTACTTGTAATTGGGTAGATCTAAGATAGGTTTAGTATTTCAAGAAACATGTTGTTCAAATCAAGTATTAAAGACATGAAGATTAGTCCAAGAAACAATTGAAGAAAAGTTGTTCATTAAGTCTCGATAAATAGCTCGACAAAAGCCTGCTATCGAGACTTAATATGAAACTCAATAGATAGCTCGATAGCAGCTCGATCTATCGAGATTTACTATTTTTAGTTTTCTGGATCTGAATTTTAGCATAGGCTTTTGTATTTGTTTAAGGTTTCTTTTCTTACAACCCTAGACATATATAAGGCTTATTTTAAGAGTTGTCACACACGAATGCAGAGACCAAAAGACTTATTTTCTCTGTGTGAAGCTACTGCGTTTGTACGCCATAGGGTTTTGTAACCAAGTGCTTCCTGATCTTCATTGTTGATGAAGTGAAGAACTTTGTAGCCAACAACATCTGTTCAAGTTGCTAAAGTTAGTCACGTACTAGGATCCGTGCAAAGGGTTAGTCACAAATTGGAGGTTTGTGCATCAAAGGGAAAGAAGACTACTACAAGATCAAGTCCAATTGGGTATTGGAGCGAAGGTTCAATTGTAAGTTGGTATTTCAGGATAGGCCAGGGTAATTGGTAAGATTCCTTATACTTGTAATCGCTTGATTGTTGATTAGTGAATTCTTAGGAGTTGTGACTTTAAAATCACCTAATGGGATTTTTGACTTGCAAGGTTTTTCCTATTTGTTAACAAATCACCGTGTCTAATTTATTTTTAACTACACTTAGTATTTTTGGTGAGTTATTAGTGCCTTCAGGATTTGCATGCAATTGAACTTAATTAATTAACTTGGGTAATCGAATTAATTAACTGGGGTCAAACTATATCTTAACGCAACAAGTGGTATTAGAGCAAGCACCTAGTGGAAGACGCCAACTCAGTCGCTCCCTACCCATTTTTTTGTTAATAAAAAAAAAAAAAAAAATGCTAAAATGCAAAGTGCACCCTTTAAGTTTGACTAAAATTCATTTAAGTTTTTTAACTTTACTTTCATTCAATTGAGTCCTCTAAGTTTCAAAATTACTCAATTCAGGCATTTTGTCTAATTTCATTAAATATATTGTCATTAAGTATGCAATTAACTAATAAAAAAATATTTTTTGAAAAAAATTCTTACATAAAAAATCTATAAAATATTTTTGTTAAAAGGAGTCACCGCCTAAATTAGGTTTATGAACCATATATATCAGGGGTGGCTCTACATAGAGTCCAAGGTGGTCACATGACCATCCTGACCTTGAAAAAAATTTTATTATGTATAAATTTTAAAAATTTATGATTTTTTTATCCTTAAAAAATCTTTGTAACCACCCTAAATTTTTTTAGGCATTTTGTCTAATTTCATTAAAAATATTGTCATTAAGTATGCAATTAACTAATGAAAAAAAATATTTTTTGAAAAAAAATTCTTACATAAAAATTCTATAAAATGTTTTCATTAAATGGAGTCACCGCCTAAATTAGGTTTAGGAACCATATATATCAGGGACGGCTCTACATAGAGTCCAAGGTGGTCACAGGACCATCCTAACCTTGAAAAAAAAATTATTATGTATAAATTTTAAAAATTTATGATTTTTTTATCCTTAAAAAAATTTTGTAACCACCCTAATTTTTTTTTTAGACCCAACATAATTAAATTTTGGACAAAATTTGTCAACAAGCTTGGTTGAAGACTAAGGTTACAACTTCATTCAATATTTTTTTTATTAAATGTGAATTTTAACAAATCCACCATTTAATTACATTTTCTTCTTATGTCCTCCATACTTGCAAAGTTTCAAGAAAATAAAATATCAATAGCTACGGCGTCAATCAAATGTTTAAATTTCAATTTTTTGTCATCTAAAATTATGCATAAAAAATAAGTTTAGGGATCGAATGGTAAATAACATCCGATTGATATGAAATTTGACATGTGTTTTAAGAACATAGAGAACTTGCAATTCAATAGTTAGGTTTTCAAAATATGTAGCAATGTTAATTTGTTTAGTAAGAGTGGTAGTATTAGGCTACAACTAAGTTTGTAGCCAAACTTTATCTTTAAACTTTAGTCCCCTTAACAATATATTAGATCCTTACAAATAAAAAGTAAAAGTCCAAGAAAATTTTTATTTAACTAAACTTTTAAAAAGATGTAGCTTGCAACATATTGTGATTCTAGTGTTCTACATGGATTAAATATAAGCTTAACTATATATTTATAAGATCTTGAGTACACTCCCCTTGCAAGCCAGTTTTTAAGAGAGAGTTCTACCCATGAGTTTGTAACATTTGGTATCAGACCAACCATCACGTCAAGTAATTGGACGTAGCTCATTGAATATGGGATCAAATGAGTTGTGGCTTTGTGGTTAAATTCCAGAGGGGGAGACCTAAAGGCCAGATTAAAATAATTGATAGGTGAGTGGAGCCACCAAAAGAGAAAGGGTTACCATCAAGTCAGTGTCGCTAGAGTGAGTTGTCGTGGATGTTGGCTGCAAAGCGTGGTGGTATGTTATAATCCTAGTGTCCCATATTGCTTAAGTGTAAATTTAACATGTGTTTATAAGCTCTTGGGCACCCTCCCCTTGCAAGCCAGTTTTTAAGGGTGGGTTCTATCCATAGGTTCCTAACAAAAACTCTGAAGAATTTCCATTTTTACTTTATTAAAAGTGTATTTCTATTTCTGTTATTTTCCATTTTTGCTAGGATTTCTATCCTTCGCAAATAAAGCATGAAGAACAGTATTATTCAGAAGATACCATCGTCTTTCTTTCTTTTAGTCATATGATCAAAACTAATCACATGTTGTTCACAAAGGACATCAATGATCTAAAAAGTTATTAATACATAACTGAAACCGCCATTAAAACATGACCTAAAAAATTATTGATACATGACCTAAAAAGTTATTAATACATGATACATGACCTAAAAAATTATAACCGAAATCATCACTAATACATGACCTGAAAAGTTTTTTTTTTTTTTTTACAAGATAGAATTCTACTTTAGCCTAATCTAAGTGTATATGTGTGTGAAGCTTCCTTCTGGAGATTTGAAACCTAGCCCTTGCCCCCCACACCCCACAAACATTTATACTTGTAAAGTGATCATCGCGCCAAGGGTGTGCGGTGGTATGACCTAAAAAGTTATTGATACATAACTAAATCATCATTGATATATGACCTAAAAAGTTATTAATACATAATTAAATCGTCATTAATACATGACCTAAAAAGTTATTGATACATAACTAAATCGTCATTAATATATGGCTTAGAAAGGTTATTGATACAAAACTAAATCGTCATTGATACATAACTTAAAAAGTTATTAATACATAACTAAAACCATCGTTAATACATGACTTAGAAAACCATATAATCGTCATTCAAACATGACCACCAAAAGTTAACAAGTCATATTCAAAGACAGGACAAAATATTGTCAAAATATAGAATATAAAAATGCTCAGAACAAATGAGCCCAAGAGATTGTTTTTAGAAGCTAAAAGCAGGATATATAAACATGCTCAAAACAAATGAGCCTAAAAGATTGTTTCTTAGAAACTAAAAATAGAAGAAGAGTTCTAAGCAGGATTAGAAAGAGACAGGTCCACAGGAACTCTAGCGGTATCTTCGTCCATTATATCAATTGCATTGTCATCCGTTGCATCAATAGTGGGACAATCCGCTAGAATTTCTTTCTCAACCGCCTCCATATCAAGAGTAGAAAAATCTAAGTTTGGATGATGTTTGGCCATATACTTACGAAAGAGACCAAAACCTTCCACATAGTAGTCGCACAACTTATCAGAATACTCGTCAGATTTCTTGAATTTCTCTACTATTTCAAAGCCAGCCATTTAAAGCATAAGTGTGGCCTCTTCAATCTATTTATCCTTTAGTTAACAAAAAGCCTTCTTAGTCTTCACATCATGCTCCAAAGTCTTTAGACGATCTTAAGCTTTTTTCGCATCGTCAGAAAGAGAAGATACCTTTTCCTTCAGTAGCTCATTCTTAGCAGAGAGTGACTCCACCTTGGACTGAACAACCACATGTTTTTCTTCATAATCCAAGTATTTCCCTGAAAGGTACAAAGATTCACCCAGCACCTGGAGACACAAAAGGTTAGAAGAAATCAAAAAAGAAACCTCTACACGAATATGGTACAGTAAGAATAAAAAGCATACCTGCATAACCTTCTGGACATGAGAATTTATCAGCTTATGGGAAGGTCTTGTCGTCAATTGATAATAGCTTAATTTTGCATATTTATATCATTATTAGAAAGTATTATCATACTTATTTTGAGTTAATTCATACAATTTATATTTGGTTTTGGAATAATGCTGAATAATCAATTTTGTGCTTAATTGAATTTTAATGCGTGAATTTTTCTTTTATAGGAGAATGGAATTAAATGAGCGGATTTGTGTAAAGAAGAATGCCAATGGATTTTACTTTTACAAGGGCCATAATGAAGTCAAAGTAGGCCAACCCAATGAAATTTAAGTCCAATTGGAGTAAGAAATCAAAGGAAATTTGCATCAAATCTAAGTCCAATTCGGATTAGAATTCTAGCCTAAGCACCAGTTAATATTTTGGGTATAACTTTCGATTCAAATGTCCAATCGAGATGATTCAAGTTGAGCTAGAAATTTAACTTAAAGGGATACAACTTTTTAGTTTACCAAAAGTCTGAATTCTAACTTTAAATGGGCAACAAATGTCGGTTAAGTAAAGCCTAAAAAACTGGGATTTTCTCCAAACTGAAATTCAACTTGTAATAGGATTCCTTGACCTATTTAAAGATTCTTTAGGGAAAAATTCAGAGGAGAGCTGCAGTAGAACATAATTTAGTTTTCTTAAAGTTTCTTAACAGTTTTTAGAGTTTTATTTGTGTTATGATTTGCTAGAAGCCTTGCTAAGGCAAGGGGTGAAACCCAACCGTTTATTGGTATGTTCTTAACAATTATTTTATGGTTTTAATACTTATGTTATTATGTTTTTGATTGATTTAGTCATCTAGAAAAGTGTTTAGTTCTGTATAATTATTTGATTTATCATAGACTCCGGGCACGTTAAATGCTTAGTATTCCATGCAAACTAATTCACTAGTTTTGTTTTGCCTAAAATCAATCAATTTCATGAAACTACCTTAGGCAAATTATTCTTGAGTTCTTATTGTTGAATCATCCGACTAAGATTATCCTTCATATGAATTTTAGTTGAGTTATAAAATAAATATTGTTAAGATTATCAATAGATGTATTGTGTGTAGATTCCTAAACCTTAGCGCTTTAATATATTGTTATTTCCTCTCATTCAAAATTACCTTCACCAAACTATCAAAATTTCGCTTCAATATAATTTTATTGTTTTAGTTTTGTTCTCTTGTGGTTTGCTAATCAATTCCCTTTTTCCTGTGGATTCGACCTCGGACTTACCAAGTTATTACTTCGCGACAATCCCGCACTTGGTAGCATTATTTAAGTCGCGGCATCAATGGCTTTAAGTCCTCCACAGAAATGGCATCATGGACCTTGGCCATAGCGCAATAATCCTCGCCCTAAAAGGTACTAAGTGTCAATTTTTCCCTTCCCCAAGTTTTCGTACCCTTGTCAGAAGGGGTAATTAGCTCCAAAGACAATGTGGGTGAAGCAGGACATTGGAGGGTAGGTTGAGCATTAGAAGTAACCACAGGGTCTTCCCCCTTGGATGACTCATCATCTTTACAACGCCTCTTCGATAAGAGACCCCCCTTCAACCCCGTCTTTGCCTTTTTCTCTTGGACTTCAGCCAATTTTCCTTTGCTGAATTTGGTCGCCATTCCTAGAAAAGAAAAAAGGGGGGGGGGGGGGATTATCAGCAAGGAAAAATCATCCAAAGGTCATCCAAAGGTAACTTGATATTCACAAAATCAATACACTTACTTTTTCTGACAATCTCAATGTTCTTTTGGACGTGATTAGAAGGTTTTGGTCCAAGAAAATGAACAAAAAGAGATTGCGGAGAAATGAGCTCGTCAAAATCAGAGACGTTGTCAACATATCCCTTGACCTTCTCCAGAAGATTGTGATGTCAATTCTTCAAATGGGACCAGACAGAATCTACAAAGAAGAGAAAAGAGGCATTAATATCGCAAACATGAAGAACATCATACACGCATGAGAAAAACAAATGAAGACGAATCAGGCACGGGAGTGCCCCAACTACGAAGCAACTTGAGAGCATCATTTGAACTTTCACTTAGGATGGTTTCCCAACCATCACCAGAGACAAAGAACAAGCTAGTTTTCCATTTGTGAAAAGAAGATGGGGAATCAAAAACCAACCTTGATTTCCTATCCCAAGGCTTAAACTCCTAATAGCCTAGAATTTTGGATTGTCTTAGACTATAAAGATGTAAGAACTCGTCTATCCAATGATGTCCTCTTCATTGGTAGACATCCACATAACCATACAGCGGACTACTATCCTCCATGAATTAGGGACTAATTGGGCAGGGGCAAGTTTCAAGTGAAATAAGAGCTCTCTGATGAAAGGATAAACAGGAAAATGAACGCCACTGATGAAGTCGGCCTCATAGAAACACACTTCGTCAGGGAAGGAAGTGCAAGCTCTATTGTCTCTATCAGGAATCCTAATCGTAATGAAAGGGGATATTTGAAATCTACTCCCAATCCTACTCTCGTCCTTTTCCTTAAGGGAGCAACATATATTTAAAGCTCTAAAAGGAGCTAACCTAAAAGAAACTTCAAGGACCCCACGTTCTTCAAACGAAGACAATCCCGTATCTAATTCACTAGACTGAACCTCCTCCTCACCAAACATCATCAAATATTGGGTAAAACCCATAGAAAAGAGAAATGAGGAACGAAGGAGTAGTCAACCATAAAAACACAGAGAAAAGAGAAACAAGGAACGAACTTACCAGAGATTATCAATAGGGAAACAAAGAAGAAGAAGAAAGCTCCAAGTTAAGCACCAAAAAATAAAATTAAAAAGTAGAGAAAAGGGAAATAGAAAAGAGAAGAGAAAATGTGCATAGGAAACCTGAGAGGTTGGTCTTTGGCATGATGAGGCAATCTCAGCCCTACACGTGTCATGGAGACAGACGAAACGTCATCTCACAATAAATGCAAGTACACGGAAAACAAAGAGACAAAATTTCCTATATTCCTATCCTATTACATAGACGAAGAAAAGAATAAGGAGGCAACTGATGAGAGCAATTTCTGAAGGTTTCATCTATCATAATGGACGAACCCAAGATACGTTTTGCATTTATGGCGAGCATTCAAACCAAAGAGTACTAGACAAAGTAACGGGAAAGAAGACATTACACAAATCAAGACAGCCATTTGTAATGCACTAGCTGTTTTACGAAGGAATGAATGAAAAGATCTATTGCTCATTAAAGACAAGATAGCTATAAAGCCAGAAGAGAATGAAACCAAGAGGTGTGGGTGCAAAGGAGAGTACGCCATGGCCGAGTGGACCATGGTGGAGAAAAGTGGAGTTGCCACCTAAATTAGGTCTAGGAACCATATTGGGCCTTTTGGACCAATCACTTATATACATTGGTCCACATACCAGATTATAGGTTTGAAATTTAGGTATGGCTTGGGAAGGTGTTAGGCACCCAAGACCGCTCGGCTTGTGGACTAATCTCTATTATGTGTTGCTAAGCCATATTTAGATAAAGAGTTTATTAAAAGAGCCCTAATCCTTAACCTAAACATACATCATGCACTTAAGGAAAATAAAAACACACAATATGTTAAAGATTACATCACAATATAAAAGGAAATAAATAAAACATAATCAAACAAAATAAATTAAACATGACAAGTTGACAATTAAATAAAACACACAAGGAAAGAATATCAAATAGGCTAAATATGGCAAAAAGATTCAAATAAACATGGAAAATAATTAAACATGAATAATTAACCTAATCACAGTCAAACAGAATCAAATTACATGTTAAAAAGTGATTAAAATAATAAAAATAAGATTTTTCCCTAATTTGGATTCGGGGTGCGTCACATACTCAATCATGTGTACGTATACTTAAAGATGCGTACGCATCCTTTAGCACAGATTCAAAAAATTATATTTTTACAGATTCAAACATTCAAAGATATTAAAAAAGAAGGAAAAAAAAAAACATGTTATAACCCTAAACACTTAAACTAACATGATGCAAATAAAACAAACATCAATATAAACAAATAAGCATGAAACAAAATCAAACAATTAAACTAAACTACATTAAATCATATCAAATCAACCTAGGAATTGAAATAAGAAAAAAAAAATATGAAGAGAACAGATTATAAACCACCTATAATCATATTAAAACATATCAAACATAATTAAAAACATCAAACAAGTCAAATATAACAAAAGGAGAAACTATATCAAGAAAATCATGTGAAACATATTAAGAAGAGTGGGAAACCATGGGAAAGAAGCTCACCTTGCTTTAGAATAACATATTTGAAGTTGTTTAACTAACCCCTTAGTGCCTACAACACAAAGATTAGATTGAGGACAGGAATAATCAAAAGAACGCAACAATAGTTAGTAATCACAATTTAGATTTTGAAATAGGTTTTGAGAAATCAATTTAGAAAAATAGTTTCTACCTTAGAACTAATTAAAGAGAGGTTTTTCAATTTGTAAAAACGTGCTAAGGGGCTGTGTGTGAGTTTTAGAGAAGAGAATTAGGGTTTTTGAGAAGATGGAGGCCAAAAAATCACTCTCTCCAGCTAGGTTTTGATTGGAGACATGAGATGAGTATTTATAAGTTAGAATTAGGGTTTTGGGGGCTTTTTAATGATCTTTGGACGTTCTCAAGGGTCTATGGGCTGGCCCACATCAAAGCATGATGTTTTGGTCCCTTAAAATGAAGTTTTAAAACCCAGAAAATCGGACTGCCCAGTTGGCCTAACTTCAAATGGTCATAAATTACTCAATATAAGTCCAAATTAGGCAAAAATTGTGTTCAAATTGAATCTTAGGATGTCTACTTTCCAATGAAACAAACCACACTCAAAAAAATCTTTTGGATAAAAAGTTATAGTCAAAACAGTGAGCAAATATCATTTTCCAGTATCGATTTCAAAGCGATTTGAACACTTCTGAGTTGTGATTACTTCTAAACTATTGTGAACTCTTTAATTACCCTTGGTTGACATATGTCAAGATCATCATTGGGGTCGGGACCAAAATTTATTATTGGGTACAAAATGCAATGTCTACAAGAGGTACACAATTCTAATCCCAAAAACACTCCCAAAGTTGAATTCCATTGTGATACTCCAATTGAATTCCATCTAACTTTATCATCAGAGGGTTTTTGGCATACACCACACCGGTGTATTTCTTTATTTTCATATCTTATTGCAAGTTTGTCCCTAGACGAATCCAACGCCATCGTCCATCTACAGAGACAAGAACTCAACTAACGATTTTTGGAATCTTTATTATTCATATAAGAATTTTGATTACATACAAACTTAACATAGCAATTTAATATATGAATATCTATTTTACTATGATAGTTTTCTTAGAACCTATTTTTTAAAGGCAATATCCACTCACTAAAAACGTCTAAGAATGATAATGAATATCATCTTCCAACAATTAAGTGACTGAGTTTTGCTAAGACAATGTCATAAGAACTGAATTTTTGCAATGAATGACACCATATACAATTAAAGCACTTCATCAAATATACCTGCAACCATCCACAACTAAGTTTTTTACTCATATTTCATCCTTTATCATCTTACTTTTATGTGTCTTGCTACGATATTTGGCTTATTTAGTTTTCAATAAACACCCTCTCAAGCAAGGATATATATTCTTTTTTAAAAGAACAAGATAACAAAAGGCATACGTGTCATCGAACTATATAAAATTATAAGTTTAAAAGATTAAACCTAATAAATCAGTGTTCTTTAGATAACAAATAGAACACTATATACGTGAAGGAAATTTTTGAGATATTAAAATTTAGTGGGGATAGTTTAGACATTGCACAATGGGAATCATAAGATTCCATTAGGGTTTAACTGAGACAGTAACAATAGGGGTATTCGTTCGTTTCCAAAATATAAATGGAGAAATTGCTCATTTTAAAGCATAGAGAGGAAAATTGCAAACTAACCCAAACATAAAGGGGAAAGTAGTTTTTTTTTTTTTTAATAGTAAAACTAGGTTGGTGTGTAAAAAAAAAAAAAAAAAAAAAAACAAAAACAAAAACAAAAGAAAACAAAAAGTGTTAAGTTCTTGCAAATTCAGAAATGGAAGAGAAGAGAAAAGTGGTTAGTTACTTAGAGGGTAAGGGGGTGTTTGGTTTGTGTTTTCAAACAATCATTTTCAGTTTTTAAACAACATTTCATATATTTCAACGCACTTTTACACTCACATATTTTCACAAATATTTTCAAACAACAATTTTCAATTTTTAAACACATGTACCAAACGGACCCTAAACCTCTAGAACAAGAGAGAGAAATTTGGAATACGCACAATTACAACAAAATCTAAAAATTGCGAACTAACCCAAACATAAAGGGGAAACTAGTTTTTTTTATTTATTTAAATTATATATATATATAGTAAAACTATGTTGGTGTGTAAAAAAAAAAAGTGTTAAGTTCTTGCAAATTCAGAAATGGAAGAGAAGAGAAAAGTGGTTAATTACTTCGAGGGTAAACCTCCAGAGCAAGAGACAGAAATTTGGAATAAGCTCAATTGCAACAAAAGCTAAACAATTACATGTTGGAGAGAGAAATTTGGAAGAAGAAGTAGTAGTAGATTATCTAAAATTTAATAAAAAATTAAAGAAAGACGAAGAAGAAGAAGAAGAAGAAGAAGTAACAAAGCAATAAAAAAAAAGCAAACAATTACCAGCTAAGCTAAGCAGTAGATTATCTAAAATTTAATAAAAAAAATTAAAGAAAGACGAAGAAGAACGAGGATTACAACAAATCAACAAAAAAAGCTAAATAATTACCTGTTGAGTTGTTAATAATGTTCTCTATGAAGGCGAATGAGAATGAGAGAATGAGAGAGAAAGAAAAAAAAAAAACCAAAAAAGGGAAAATTAACGAGAGAAAAAAAATGGCAGAGCAATATTTATTACTTATTCCTCAGATCAATCTTTCAGTGCACACACCACGAGGGTCCCAAGCCCACCCACGTTACAGAGGTCAGAATTTTTATGCGAGAGATATGTGATTTTGGTTCGTAGAGTGGCTAGCTAGAGTCGAGTGTTTTGGAATTATTTTGATTATTTGGGTTTGTTTAAGTGAGTGAGGAGGTTGGTTTAATATAGCAGTACTAAGGTGTCCAAGGCACACTTACTTAGACTTTGCACACACTTTATTAATAGAATTAATTTCCTCTAACTTCGTATACATTTTAGTAATAGAATTAATTTCTAACAGAAATATTGAGTGTCATCCGTAGTTTCTTCTATCAATTTTAGTAATAAAGAAAAAAAAAAGTGAGGTCGGCATTTTAGTGTCTCATTCATTTTTCACTTTCTGTTTCTTTGTCTCTATTTCTATTTATCTCATTCTCCTACTCTCATTTTCAGCTTAACAACAGGTAATCGTTTAGCATTTTATTTTATTTTTTTACGGAAATTCCTATTCTTTGTCTTTTTTTTCTCTTGTTCTTTGATAACGCTTTAAAATGTATACTTGTTATATATTTATGTGGGCGTTATCTTCTTATTACTATGCTTAATTTGTATAATTAAGCCATGATTTGCATTAGTCCCTATTATTTATCTTTACATAATTTCTTGAATAAGATGTCATTCATTGCGTGTAATTATCTACTTGTAGGAAATCATGTGAAAAGATGAGTTTACAAGAGTCTGTGAGAAAATGGAGGCCAAACTAGAATTAAAAAGGGGCTAAAGGACCATGCTTAAATGTCTAAGGAGGTGCAGCTGGAGTGCTTGGGTTGTCTACCATGTTTGGAAGCTTCAAATAAGGAAAGAAATCAAAGACGTAGAATCTGAAAAGGAAAAATCAGATTTGAGCACTGATTAGTATTTTGGGCATATCTCTCTCCTAAAAAATCCAATTGACACAAGGCCAGATGGGTTGGAACCATGACTTAAATATCTACAACTTTCCAGTTTTGAGTTTTTCGAAATTCTCAAATTTTTGAAGGTCAAAATTAACTCACATATTACTGCTGTGAACTTGGACGAAAAATTAAAATAGTAAAAGTTTTATTTTCTTTGGACACTTTTACGTTAGGGTTTTGAAAGGAGGCTGTGGAGAACGAATTTTGGCAGAGAAACTTTTTGCTAGGGCTAGGGGTTATGTTTCTTCTATACGGTATGAATATTTAATATGATTCTTTCTAGGATTTTATCAACAACATATTTGATTGTTCAATTAGATTTCTTTTGATGTATTAGTTCTTCCATGTTTTCAATAAGTTCAATCATATTTTTCTTATTGTTTAGATGAATTTCTAATAGTTTCAAATAGAAATCAGGTTTTAAAGTGACTGTGTTTTTTCTGAAAACTTTTCTAACTGCATTATTAATCTAGGTTATCATGCGTTCTTGAATTGTCTCAGTTCAACCGAATCATAAGTATTTAATTGTATAAGAACAATCAATTATGAAATACATAATTTCTTAGATCACAAAGAATTTCATATCGATATAGGGAAACACCCTGATGCTCTAGTATTTACATTATTGATTTAAATAAGTTTTTATTATTCTTCTTGTTAACAATCACCAAGCAAAAGTATTTTTCTTCTTCACCCAAATTATTGTTTAATTATATTGTCTTTGAATCTATCTTGGTCCTTGTGGTTCGACCTCGGTACTCCGAGAATTATATTGCTACGATCTCCTGCACTTGGGAGTGAGCAAGCATTCTTCTTCTTCTTCTTCTTCTTCATCGGTTTAGCTTCTTTATTTTTTTATTGCTCTATGTTGCTATCGTCTTCTTCTTCTTCTTCTTCTTCTTTGCTTGTATGTGTGGTAATTGCTAAGGATCTCCTCGCTCCTAATGCACCGAGTGGATCCCAAGCTTATGCAAACGATGTGGGACTAGGCTAAATATTGCACATTGGCAATGGAAATCTTTTATATGTGGGAGTGGAATTTGAACTGTTTTAGATATATTAGACTTATTAGCTCAAAGTATAGGCCCTAGCCCATAATATAGGCTGATTACAATATAATGATTAATAAAAAATTAAAGAAAGACGTAGAAGAAGAACAAGGATTGCAACAAAGAAATAAAAAAAGCTAAAGAATTACCTATGAGCTGTTAATAACATTCCCCATGAAGGCGAATGAGAATGAGAAAATGAGGGAATGAGGCTGAGAGAATGAGAGGAAAAAAAAATAGAAAGAGAAAATTAATGAGAGAAAAAAATGACAAAATGTTGTGTCACAGAGTGAAATGCCATGAGGTTGACAATCAAATTGTGTCTCGTCAGCCTTTAGATCAAGCTATGTATAGGGAAATGGTTGCATTGGCAATCATTAGTCACAATTATCCATTTTCATTTGCAGAACATGAGAACAATAGGTTGCTTCATTGTTATCTGAATCCTGATGTTAAGACTATATCTAGGAACACTGGTAGGTTTTGCTTATCATTAGTTTTATGGTCTTCACCTAACACTGATAAGTACATGGTTCTTACAACACATTATGCTAATGAACACTGGGTGTTGCAGAAGAAAGTTTTGAGTTTTTCTCATATGCCATCTCCACGTGGTGGTGTTATATTGGCAGAGAGGTTGTTAGGTTTGCTGAAAGAGTGGGGCATTGAGAAGAGGGTATTCACCATTACTTTAGATAATGTTTCGTATAATGATACTTTGGTGAGTCATTTAAAGAGACACCCTTCTTTTGGACCTTGTTTACCTTTGGTGGTGAGTTCTTTCACGTGCGTTGTGGTGCACACATATTAAACCTTATCGTGCAAGATGGATTAAAAGTCATAAATGAGGTTGTGTATAATTTTCGTGAAAGTGTTAAATATGTGAGAGGTTCGGATCATAGGAAGTTGAGGTTTGCTTAATGTCTTTTAGAGCTTCCTTTTTTGACAAGTAAGAAAGTACACCAAGATGTCCCAACAAGATGGAACTCAACATACTTGATGATTGAAACTTGTCTTAAGTATTGAGATGCATTTTCTCACCTGAGTAGGATTGATAAATACTTTCTCAATTGCCCTTCAGAGGAGGAATGGGAAAGGGTGGAAAAGATAGCAAGGGTTTTGGAACCATTTTATGATATCACCAAGCTCTTCTTTGGGACAAACTACCCCACAACCAACCTGTATTTCCATTGTGTTTGGAAGATTCAGTTGCGTATTACGGAACAGTTGGAAGATGATGATGCGATAATTAGAGCAATGGCAAAAGAAATGAAAGAAAAGTTTGATAAATACTGTGAGTATTACAGTCCTGTGCTATCATTTGCTGTCATTTGGGATCCTAGATATAAGTTGCAACGTGTAGAATTTTGTTATGGCAAGTTGTATAAGCAGGAAGTAATATTTATTGCAACGAATCTTCGTGATAAATTATACGGCATCTTTGAGGAATATATGAATTCTACTAATGATATTTGCGATAAGGTTGAAGTAGCATCCAGTAGTGGTGGAGTGTGTGGTCATTATGATAGGCATGATGATTTCTCTGGTTTTGAGACATATACAAGTCAACTTATTGGTTCAAATTCAAGCAAGTCACAATTGGATTTATACTTGAAAGAGACTCGACTTGACCATAGGTTTCACGAGGATTTGGATGTTATAGGGTATTGGAAGTCTCATAGTAATCGTTTCCCAAAACTTTCATTGATGGCACGAGATATTTTGAGCATTTCCATTACTACTGTTGCCTCGGAGTCTGCATTCAGTATTGGTGGCTGCATTCTTGATAAGTTTCGCAGTTCTCTTTTGCCACAAACTGCAGAAGCTTTGTTATGTGCTTGTGATTGGCTATATGGAGTACTAGGTATATCATATTTTTTTATCACTTATGTGCTCGCAATATTCATTAATCTATATTTGATGTACTAATAAATGCTTTGCTTTCATTTTTCAGCTATACATGATTTTGAGGTCGGCATTTTGGCATTTTAGTCTCTCATTCATTTTTCTCTTTCTATCTTCTTTGTCTTTGTATCTCTTTCTCATTCTCCCACTCTCATTTTCTTATTCGCTTATGGGGAACATCAGCTTAACAACCGGTAATCGTTTAGCTTTTTTTTTTTTTTTTTTTTTTAATTCCTGTTCTTCGTATTTTTTCTCTTGTTCTTTTTTATTTTTTTTATTGCTCTGCGTTGCTGTCGTCTTTTTCTTCTTCACTGCTTGTGTGTGTGGTAACTGCTAAGGATCTTCTCACTCCTCATACACCAAGTGGATCCCAAGCTTATGCAAATGGCGTGGGACTAGGCCCAATATTACATGTTGGCAATGGAATGGAAATCTTCTATATGTGGGAGTGGAATTTGAACTGTTTTAGATATATTAAACATATTAGCTCATAGTATAGGCCTTAACTTATAGTATAGGCCCTAGCCCATAGTATAGGGGGATTACAATATAATGATAAATAAAAAATTAATGAAAGACATAGAAGAAGAATTAGGATTACAACAAAGCAATAAAAAAAGAGAGATAAAGAATTACCTATGACCTGTTAGTAACATTCCGCATGAAGGTGAATGAGAATAAGAAAATGAGGGAATCAGAGTGAGAGAATGAGAGGAAAAAAATAGAAAGAGAAAATTAATGACAGAAAAAAAATGACAGAATGATTATTCATTACTTATTTCTCAAATCGATCTTTCAGTGCACACGTACCTATGGGTCCCAAGCCCACCCGCGTCACAAACGTCAGATCTTTTGTGTGAGAGCTATATGATTTTGGTTCGTAAAGTGGCTAGCTAGGATCAGGTGATTTGGAATTGTTTTAATTATTTGGATTTGTTTAGGTGAGTGAGGAGGTTGGTTAATGTAGTAGTACTAAGGTGTCCAAGGCGCACTTACTCTAACTTCCTACACACTTTAGTAATAGAATTGATTTCTTTTGATTTCGTACACACTTTAATAATAGAATTAATTTCTAACTGAAATACTGATTGTCATCCATAATTTCTTCTATTGATTTTAGTAAAAAAGAAAAAAAAAAGTGTGAGGTCGGCATTTTGATATTTTAGAGGCTGTTTGGTTCGCTAGTTTTCATGACTCAATTATCTATTTTCATAACTCAATTCTTAAAAATGGTGGGACCCATAGCAAAATACTTGTTTGGCTGCACAATTTTTTTGTTTTCATAACTCTGTTTCCAACACTCAATTCTCTACTTTTTGAGTTATGAATTTTTGGCTATTTTCAGTTTTCAATTCCCATAACTCAATGACATTTTTGTAATTAAACACACAAGGAGGACTCACTGTCATAACTTCAGCCGCACCTTTTGACCACCTTTTCACATTTTTTTTCCCTTTCCTCCTGGTTCGGTCTTCTCCACTCCTCTGGGTTTCCTTCTTTTTCTTTTTTTTTCCTTTCTTCTTCAGTGGGTTCGGTCTTCTACTCCTGAGTTTTTTTTTTTTTTTTTTTTTTTTTTTCTCTCACTGGGTTCGGTCTTCTCCTGGTTTTTTTTTTTTTTTTTCTTCTTCTTTTTTCTTCAGTGAGTTCAGGTTTCTGGGTACTGAAAAAAAAAAAAAAAAAAAAAAAAAAAAAGCTGCACCAGTGACAGTTATGGAACCCACAAATAGTGTGAAAAATATTGAGTGATGGAAAGTGAGTGATGATGCCAAACGGGTGTGAAAAATTAAGTGATGAGTGATGAGTGATGGAAATTGAGTGACGGAAATTGAGTGATGAAAAAAATTCATCCAAACAGCCTCGTCTCTCATTCATTTTTCTCATTCTGTTTCTCTGTCTCGGTTTCTCTTTCTCGTTCTCTCATTCTCTCACTCTCATTTTCTTATTCACTCATGGGGAACATCAGCTTAACAATAGTTAATCGTTTAGCATTTTATTTTATTTTTTATGGTAATTTCTGTTCTTCATCTTTTTTCTCTTCGTTGTCTTCTTTTTTATTTCAATTTTGTGTTAATTGGAGATTATTTATTATATGATTTGTAAGCTCATATTTTATACATAATTTTAAACTACAAAATCTTGCAATTTAAACAATTTATTTATAACATAACTATTAATCTTTAATTTTTTAAAAATTTTATAAGTACAGAGAATATAAAAAGAAGATGTGATCCAATGGATTTATCAAAATTCACTATTAAATATATTAAATAAGGTTATAGTCTTATGTTGCAACTAAATTTATAGTTAATTTTTGTCTAATTTTTAATTGATGCGGCAAGTTCTGATTAAGCCTTTCTCAAAAAGAAAAGTTCTGATTAAGCAAGCTAGATTTGCATATTTATTAAATCAGCATTTGGTTTTCAAAAAAAAAAAAAAAAAATCAGCATTCGGAAGACCTTCTGGGACGGACGGCTCAGATTTCTCCTATCGTATGGTCGTCGATTCACGTAAGCTTCACCCTCAAATTCAATTTCCCCAAATTCCTTTTGTTTCTTTTCTTTTTTTATTCTCTGTTTGGCTCCCGAGAAATTCATGGAAAGGAAATTAGTGTATTTAAATTTGAAAATTATTTTGAACTACTACTTTCTCACGTATTTTCTCTGAGACCAAACAGAGAGCATCTTCACCCTAATGCTTTCTTTCCTTGAATTTTACGGTATCAAAAGGTAGCAAAAGAGAAGTCTCGTCTCTACGCTCTGATTTTCATTCAGGTTCGTACATTTCTCTCTCTCTCAAATATATATATATATATATATATATATATATATATATACAATTACCACTTTTGATAATGTATCTCTCTTGTTCTATGTTTTGCATTTATTTTTATTGTCCTGAGTTTTTAAATGTATATAGGAAAGCAAATTTTATATTTAATAATTGAATATTTTATGGGTCTTATTTCTCTGCATGTGAGAACTTGTATCTAAGTTTTGTGTAATTTAGATAGTCAATTTAATTATTTTTGATCATGTAGGGAACCATTTTAAAAAAGAGCTCTTTGGACTCGCGTCTAACCAGTAAAACCTACGGGAAACTGACTCCACCCGCCAGAACCAATACTTAGTCAATTATTATAAGATTATATGTTTGAAATTATCTAAACAAGAAAATATTGTATTTTCGAACTCTATTTTAAGCTGTTTTTCCTTTCTTTCCTGCTTAATGCGAGTAATAAGGTAGTGGTTGCTCTATTAGAATCGGATTTTTACTGGAAAAAATTGTTACGTAAGATAGTAAAGAGTTTGACATAGTCTATTGTGGCAAATGAACATTGTCACCTGAGTCGTGTTAAGTTATTGCTGCTGGCTAGTAAAATTTGAGTTGGGGATAGTTCTGACTGGTGGAATGTTGGTAAAGACTAGACCTGTTCAGGTGGTCTAGGTTTTAAAACATTTAGAATTGTTAGATTAGCAAGGCGTGATTTTTGGGGTTATTTCAATTGAGATGGTACAGACAATGGTAACAGTGTAAATCGAAATAGCCCAATATGTTCTATCATTTTTATTATTGGTCATTACACACACGTTGGTTGAAACCAAGACCTCACTCTCCGCCTTATTCGTACAAGGGGAGGAGGTGTCATTTGAGCTACAGCTCATTGGCCGTGATAATTTTTATCATTTTCTTTCATGAAGTAATGTTTTGTATCCAACAGCTTTTATCTCAAGTGGCAGCTGTTGTATTTTCTGTTGATTTTTTTTTTTTTTTTTTGGCAATGTTTACTGTAGGCTGTCATTCATTCAATTGGAGCTGTATACGCATTTCTGACAACATTAAAGGAGGGTCCTGATAGACTTGCTATTTCAACTGTCATCGTTGGTTTTATTTCTTTCATAATAGGGGAATTAGGTATCTAATCAAACTCTATGCATCTTTTTCGAGCTACTGTGTACTTGTGCATCTGTTTCCAATTACTGTATCTATGTCCTTGTTGTTTTGAAGGTCGAAGACGTAGCCGAGTGAGTTTCTTAAAAGTTTACATTGTTGCATCTACTGCGGCAACACTTCTCTGGATTGGTTATGTAGCTAAGAGCAATTTTATATTAGAGGTAAGAAGGTTGAATTTTTTTCAATGTTGATTATCATTGAGAACTTCAAAAAAAATCATGGAAGATAAATAAGAATATTTGATTCTCCAAAAAAAGATAATATTTTAAAAAATCAAGCAAAATGAGCTTAGAGAAACAAAATAGAGACACCCTAAAAAATTGCAAACAAGTGTTTGATGATCTGATCAAGTTCTTTAATTAAAACCTTGAGTAATTCATAAAAAGAAAGTTAATAATTCCTGAAGTCATTGGCATAGAAAGCCAAGTTCATAGTGGATTTATAGATAACACATATTATATACTCACATGTCTTGTTGCAAAAAACTGAACTTGTTTGAAGAGGAACTACAGACAACAATTAATTCCTTTGCTAAAATTGACTCCACGTTATATGTTTAACAAATTCAGAATTTGTTTTTCCTAAAATTATACCTTTTCGTTTCACCCAGTACTATTGCTTAAGGAAAAAAAATCCCTATATTGCTGAAAGTCTTCTGCAGTTTGTTACTTTTGAGGATGGTTGTGTTGAGTGTTTATAGTTGATAATTTCACCAGATCTAGTATGATGCTAGATAGGAACAAAGTGATTTGGTAGATGTTCTTGTTCCTATTTAGTACAAGCTAGATGACTTATTTTAGTTTCTAAACTTGAGTGTTAATGATTAGAGCTTTGCTAAAAATCAGGCTCTTCATCACACTGTCTCAAAACTATTTAGCTCAAGGAGCTTTTAGATTTGAGCCAGTGAATCTAATTAAAGTACTTAGCTTTTAAATATCCTTTGGTCATGAAAGCTTCAACTTTTATTTTTAATTTTTTGGAGTATATGTGTACACCTTGTGTGCATAACATCTCCTCTATCTCAATAAAATTCTCTTACTTATTAAAAAGAAAATGAATGCTTCAACTTGTGCATCCTCTCATACTTATAATGTAACACATAATACAGTTAAAGTGCTAAATTTTTCTTTTAAGTCCCAATTCTTTAATGATCCCCATCATCACCTCTTTGTTTTCTTCCTATCAACTTTTTGTTTAGTTTATGTGACTTTCACCAATCTCAAGTTTCTCATATTCTGAATGCTCCCTAGTCATTTGAATGGCTGACTCCTCTTCCTCTTCTTCTGTTATTGCCTATGATTGATCTATATATTGCAGCATCATATAGTTTTTCTTCCACCAACCCCACTCTCTGTTTTTTGGGTGAGGTATGAAAAGGAAATCCCCAATGGAGTGGACTCCAATTGAGCTGGAAGAACCCTAGCTGATCCCACCCACAGGGTGTTTGCTGAAGCAAGTAGACCCCGCCAGTATTGTGCAGCCTCTTTTCTTGTATAATGGAGAATGTGTTAATAGTCATAGTCTTTCATCCTGTAAGCATTGCCTTAATGTAGCTGTTAGTGATGTTGTGTAGGTCTTCAACGTTTACTTGGGGAATTATAAATAGTAATAAAAATATCAACTATATTTTTTTGAGTGCTTCATAAATTATATAAATTAAGAAAGAGTGATTCCTTCATTTTACTTTTTTGATTATTAGCCTGCTGAGCCCCATAGTTAGAATGAATATTTCATTTCGTAGCTTATGCTCAAGGTACTGGCATAGTCAACTAATCTGAATCCTATTGGTAGGTAATGGGATAAACCCTTAATAAGTGATGTCATACACTCATGTGGGTATGGTAGTAGGTTTAAGTACCCTAGGCCAAAGGGCAAGTGTAGCCCCTATCTTGATAATGGGCTAAAACATCTTAACTTGTCTAGCAGTCTGATTCCTCTTCATTGTGTTTTTCCTTGATTCCATTTTGTTTTTGGCCTAAGTGCTTAATGGAAAATTATAGTGGTGGCCGTATAGCCATCAAGGTCAAGTTAAGACACTTTGTTGTTCAGGATTAATATATTAGGGACTTTGTCAACAGTTCAAGTTAAGACGTATTTAATGTTTTATTATTCAAAATCCTAAATGCATTGACAGTGACTGCAATTACAGGAAACCAACCTTGGTTGCACCTTGTTGCAGGGCATGGTACTTGCTACCTAGAGATCTCAACATGAATACAAGTCAAATGTTGAAAAGCTCTTTGATAGTAATAATCATGATGATGCTGTGACTATTTTACTTAACTAATGAAGTTGGAATATTTTGGGACCAAGAGCAGAGCTAGCCAGGAAACGATAATGTATATGTTTCAGGTTTAGGATGTAATAATGACTTTAGCTCCATTGTATTGATTAACATAAATTAGGGACCTCCTGTTATGTACTTATATTTCCTAGTGACTTGTGTACGTTAGCAGCCCTAATAGATTCTAGGAAAAGGGTTCAATTAGGCCACCATTGTTTTGTCAAAGTCTATTTATTAGCAACTGCATTGCACCAATTGGCACTGTCCTAGCAATTTGCAATTGACACATTATTATCAACAATTGGCATTATCCTTGCAAGCTATGAAATTAAATGGTAAATAGAAATGAAGGTACATTAGTATTGCTTTAAGAGAGCCACATCCAACATTTGCCTTCCTCAACTTATTACAAAAAAGAGGAAAACAACAGGTAGGGAATTAAACAGTTTGGCACAAAGAAAAATCAATAGAAAAAGAATATAAATGTGAAGCCCTTTGGATGGTTTCACATGGTTTCATTGAATAAAATACCAAAGATCTCCACTTTTTTTTTTTTTGGCTAAAAGATCCCCCCACTTGCATATTCTTGGGCAGGGCATGTGAAATGTTTGCTTTACTTGTCCTCTGTCTCTCTTACTCTCCCCCACAGATATGCATCAATCATGCATCCAATTGAAAATTATATGATCAATGTACGAAGGAATTTCCATTACTTGAATTTTGCATTTTACAATAGCAAAAGTTGCAATTTGCAACTTGTTCACAGATATTAAGCAGAGAAGAACTCACTAGTCACTATTTTAATGCAACTTGCTAACACCAATAATCTCAAGCTCTTAGCTCCACGGATCAGAACTTACACTATACGTCAACCAATTTCATACATGGGTACAACACCAAATATGATATTGCATAGACATCGAGACCTATGGGTTTTTTTTGGGTCTATATTATGCAAAAATAAAATGATATAATCACACATAGGGTAAGCTAATTAACCATGAAGAGAGGCATATCGATTAATCAAAGCCAAGGCATTGCTAGTCAATTGTGCAACGTTCACAATCCTACCCCTTACAAGGGTCTTCACGTTCCCATTCATGGCTTTCCCTTGAAACCCATCAGTGCACGTAGTCTCATCCGTCAAAGCAGCACTAACCCAAGTCTGTATATCACTTATCATTAGCTGAAAGTTAGAGCCCTTAACATTTTTCATCTCTCTTATAGACTTTTTCAGCTCGTACACCGAATCACTAAGCTCCTCCACACAGTCCTTCATAGCAGCAACAACTTTAGGACTCATTCCCTGGCTTTTTGAGATATTCACCATCAAGGTAGAGGTTGATTTAGCTGATGAAAGAGTCACATTGAGGGCTGTGCTTGCAAGAAGTTGAGGGCTTGTTTGGATTAAGTTTGTATAGGTTGAGAGAGAGGTAAAGCAAAGTTTTGGGTAGGTTGTTGAGGTACAAGATGTTCTAATGAACTCAGTGCTTGGCTTGTTAGGTGTAGCAGCTATGCTGGAGTTTATGTATGAACTAATGGCAAGTAATATGAGAAGGGATGCAAAGAAACGTTTAGAAGAAAAGCCTTCCATTTCTCCCTCTTTCTATTATGGTAGTAGAGGTGTTGGATTTGCATGTAAGGGGTGAAGGATTACAAATATATACAAACTATAAGGACCCACATCATTTGCTAGATAAACTCAAGAAAGATACCTATTTATCCCAAAATATCTCAGTTGGGAAAGTCACAAGTGGGTTCTAAATTTACTCAACTTGGCTTAATAAGAGAAGCATGTGCAAAACTAGTGGCCCATTTGGTACATGTGTTTAAACACATGTTTTCAATTTTTAAACAACATTACACGTATTTTTACACACTTTTTCACTCACACGTATTTTCAAAAAATACAAACAACGTTACTAAAACAACATTATCAAACGGGCCCTAGGTCACTTTCGTTGGCCAAAATAGCTTCTATTTTATGAGTTTACACTTACAATTTCTTTGATAGTCCCTAACACTTTGATGGATTTTTTGTTTCATACATTGATTACTATCAAACGTCTCCGATTTGGCCAATTGCGGTCTAAATAGCACTGTGAAAGGAACCCATACAGCAATACTTAAAACAGGGTTTGAAGGAATTGTTGTGCTCCCCTACTTGGGCCAAAATGGCCCATTACCACTGTTTACCAAAAAAATTTAGCAATTTATCACTGTTTTTGAAATATGTAGGGATCTACCACTTTTTGGATACTCGACTTTAAGAAAATCGAGTTTCTCATGGTACTTGAGTTCTATGAACTCGAGTTCCATTAAAAATTTTCTGGATTTTGAGTTCCATCAAAAATTTTCTAGCAAATTTGAAGATTATTTTTCAAAAAACTCGAGTTTCTGGAACTCGAGTTTTAAAAATATGATAGATCCTTACATATTTCCAAAACAGTGATATATTGCTAAATTTTCTAGGAAACAGTGGTAATGGGCCATTTTCGCCCCCCAACTTGAGTAAATTTACCTTTCCAAGTGGGATGGTAAAAGAAAAGTCTTGGTTTTAATATACCTTACAACTGCTGGATCATCAAACTGCATTCTTTCATGGATATACTTGGGAATTGCAGCATATATATTTCTTTTGGTAGTTTGGAACACAATGTTGAAGATTTTATTTTTTATAAAAAAAAAAAAAAAAAAGCTCACAAGAAGCTAAAGGTTTTAAATCATATTATTATGATGTATAGGGGCCCCAAAATTGTGCCACATGTTTACGGATAAGTATATCTGTAAACATATACGGATATACTTATCGAAAGTGAGTAGTGCTACAAGTACTACAAGTTTTATTATATTAAGCTTATAAATTATTGTGTCACTTATCATAAAGAGGCAATTCAAATATTCATTTATAAGATGGTTGAAATCTACCAATTATATTAATTGTCATATCAATATATAAACTTTATGCAGTAAACTTGTAGTACCTTTAACGTTTTTCATTGAAAATCTCCCAATAAAACCCAAAGAACACAAAGTCTGTTTCAAAATAAATGCATTGTGATATTTTGAAGCCTATTAATAAAGATTAATTTTAAATAATGTGGCATTATTTATATTTTTTTAATGCATTAAAAACTAAATAAATATTCATTGAAATAATCCCTCTCCAGCTCAAACACAAATTAAGATAATCGTAATACACAGGTAGGACCATTTGACGGCTAAGTTGTTGAACGGTTCAACAACTTTGCACGAGATTGTCTCTAAAAAAAAAAAAAAAACTTTGCACCTGCTTCCCATAATTTTTTTTACACGTGCAATCATCAATGCGAATGTGGCTCATCTTTAATTGATAATTATTTAATTTGGATGAAACTTTAATTCATGAGATTGACATTAGAAATGGCTGCAAAACTAGAGCATTGACTCTTGGTCATAATGCTCACTATTCAAAAAAGAGCTGGCCTCCCTTCCCTTTTGTTCTCCTATCCTCTTCTTTCCATCTCCATCTCCTTCAATTTAAACATGAAATTGTTTTTTTTCCAAGTGCCACTATTGGATTGTATATTTATTTTTTGAGAATCTTCACTATAGGTTTTGATATTAATATTAATATTATTGCTATATATAATAGGCTATATTTTTTTAGTAGATAAAAAAAATATTTAAATATTAATATTATTATAATAGGCTATATTACCTTTTTTTTTTTTTTTTTAACCGGCTATATTATCTTTTTAAATATAGCCTATTTTATATATGATAAAAAAAATTGAATATTAGGTACAATCTATAAGAAAATTTAGATCGGAAAGATTTAAAAAGACAAACTCCCATAAAGTGGCTTGGGTCCAATGCAGAGAGCACTAGACCCAACCCTTTCACAACCCCCATCTCTACCAAACCATATAAATATAGCTTTTTTCTTCCATATGGTCTCTCTCGATGACCGACAAAGACACAGCCGCCAAGCAGCCATTATGAGCTCTAGAAGCCTCCATTGAATCTCGGACTGACACGTACCCGAAATCGAGAGACTTCATTGATCTGGCCTTGGTAGACTCAAGAAGGGGCCATATATGTCCTGAAATTGAGGATTGTGTGAATAATTGACAATTTGATATCCCACTCTAAACCTGTTTAGGTATGACCTCCTCTAGTTAGAATCTCCTCCATTTTGGGTCAGTATGTAGTCCACGTACTTACAAATATGTCCATTTCAAAAGAGGTTCTCTTTAGTCGTCTAACTGTGCATGATTGAATCACATGTTTGATGCATTAGGTAATAAACAACAAAAAATCTTGGCCTCCTAAACAGTTGCAACTTGCAAATGAGCAATCCGATGTGTAGTCCTAAAGCGATATCATTGTAATCTATTTCGAGTTGTTATTATGTATATCATCTACCAATTGGATTAGATTCCCAATCTCTTTGGCTCTGCTGTTTTTTCTTTTTAGTTTAGAGCTTACGCAATTGCCAAAAGTCACATGCACAATGAGAACATGCGCAGACAACGCACACATACATACAGTAGAACTATTTGTCTACGTAAAAATGTAATTATTGCATACAGTAGAACACACACATATATCTCTGTATGCATCACATAAGGTTATTTCACTTGAATGATGGAAGAAAAGATTCTTCCATGCTTGTGAACAATTTTGATAGTTATACAGGACTCTACGTTCGAGGTTGGTTAGTTTGTCACTGTAGAAACACACCTGTCTTTTTCATTTCTTTCTTCTTCCTCTTCTTCTTTTTATTTTTATTTTATTTTTTCTCTTTTGTAGCACTTGCTCTATAGGTATCAAGTTAGATTAAAGTAGCAATTTCATTCAATAATATTTGCTTGCACAAACAATTTATCTCACAAAACTTTAAGGAAAAAAAAGATCTCTTTTATTTTTCAATGGCATCAAAAGTTTCAGCCCCACCATGATGATTGAGAAAAGCAATTAATCAAGAAGTTTTCTTTTTCTCTCTTTTCTGCATCAATCATGCTTCCAATTGTACAAAGGAATCTAGAGAACGTAAATTTTGCATTTTACAATAGCAACAGTTACATTTTACAACTTGCTAACACCAATAATGTCAAGCTCGTAGTTCAATCCTTAATAGCCACATGGATTCTCTATGTGGCATCACAAATCACAACTTACAATATGCATCAACTACTACCATCTACATGGGTACCACACCAAATATGATATTACATAGGCATCTACATTTTGTGTTTTTCTTTTTCTTATCTTGTTATACAAAATTAATAGGTATAATTAATCTCACTTAAAAAGTAAGCTAATTAACCATAAAGAGAGGCATATCGATTAATCAAAGCCAAGGCATTGCTGGTCAAATGCGCAACATTCACAATCCCAGCCCTCACAAGGGTCTTCACGTTCCCATTCATGGCTTTTCCTTGAAACCCATCAGAGCACGTAGTCTCATCAGTCAAAGCAGCACTAACCCAAGTTTGAATGTCATTTATCATAAGCTGAAAGTTAGAGCCCTTATCGTTTTTTATCTCACGTATAGACTTTTTCAGCTCGTAGACTGAATCACTAAGCTCCTCCACACAGTCCTTCATCGCCGCAACCATTTTAGGACTAATCCCCTGGCTTTTAGAGAGATTTACCATCATGGTAGAGGTTGATTTAGCTGATGATAGAGTTACATTGATGGCTGTCATGGCAAGAAGCTCAGGGCTTGTTTGGATTAAATTTGCATAGGTTGAGAGAGAGGTAAAGCAAAGTTTTTTGTAGATTGTTGAATTACAAGATGTTTTAATGAACTCAGTGCTAACCTTGTTAGGTGTAGGTGCAGCAGCTAAGCTTGAGTTTATGTAGGAACTAATGGCAAGTAATATGAAAAGAGATGCAAAGAATTGTTTGGAAGATAAACTCTCCATCTCTCTCTCTCTCTCTCTCTCTCTCTCTCAAGTGTGGAGGCTAGAAATTTGTAGGGGTAATGGATGCATGTAGGGGTGAAGGGTTACCAATATATACAAACTATAAGGACCCACATCATTTGCGGTGGAGCCCCAGATTAATACCTATTTATTTGTCCCAAATATCTCAATTGGACAAATTACAAGTGGGTGCTCAATTTTCTCATATTGGTTTCATAAGGGAGAGAAAAAAATTGAGGTGGGTCCGGGTGTTTTTTCTCCCAAAATGGGGAGAAAACTGGGGGGAGGGGAGAGGATGAACTGGGCTGACGAAAATGCCCAGTTCATCCACGTTGGTTTTTTTTTTTTTTTTTTTTTTTTTTCTATGTCCAATGGCTTTTTTTCATTTTTTTTCCCCTTTCTTTGTACGTCCAGTTGCTTTTTTTTTTTTTTTTTTTTCATCCACTTGCAAATACACAATTTTTTTGCTAAAAAAATGTGTTATTTTTTTGTTTTATTTAACGAGGATATAATTGTAAATTTATACCAACTTTATTTTTTATCCCCTCATTTTTCTTCTCAATTAAACAAATAAGTTTTTCATCCTTCCATTTTTCTATCCTTCTAACTAAACACAAAGAGAGAAAATTAAATATTTTCTATTCTCTCACTTTTCTATCTTCCCAACCAAACGGACTCTTAGACTCTTACTGTCACGAGGGGTAAGTTACAACTATATATATCCAGGCATACCTTGAACATATTCACACTTTTTTCATCCAAAAAAAAGAAAGATGGAACACGCATGCAGGCGTATGTTAGAGGTACCTAATATGGATACCTATCGGATATTGGTACTTGTTACGCGCTCCAACTAGAGTAAATACTTTTCCACATGGGATGGCAGAAGGAAAACCTTGGTGTAGAAGATATACCTTTCAACAGCTGGATGCATGGAAATTTGAGGGAATCCGCTAAAGATTTTTTTTTTTGGTAGGCCTTAAGAAGAAGAGCTAGAACTTTTTAATCATATTATGATGTATATTGTATAGGGCCCCAAAATTGGGCCACACATGTCCTCAGAGTCAGAGTAACACACATGACATGCTAGCTAAAAAAATGCATATATCGTCCAATTAATAAATTAAAACTAAATACTTTTAAGTAAAAGCATTGAGATATATTTTAAAGTTTATTACTACTTAATAATTTTAAATAACGTGGCATTACGCATATTTTTTAATTTTACGAAAAACTAAATCTTCACTATGAAATAAATCATCTTCATTTGAATCATTTCAAAGACAAATTAAAATAATCCTAATATTTATATATATATATATATAGAGAGAGAGAGAGAGAGAGAGAGAGAGCAAATGGCTGAAAAAACTAGACCATTGACTCTTGGTCATCAGTAGCGGCTTTAGGAATTTTTTTTTGGTAGTCACTAAAAAATTTAAATTATATAAAATTTAATAAAGAGACAACTTGAATATATCAATATTACAAAAAAAAAAAAATGCAAATACATGAAATATTACAATTTTTTTGTACTAGCAAAGAGAAAAAAGAAAAAAAAAAGACTAATAAGCGATAAAATAGAAATTGAAAATGCTGATATAAGAATAATAAAGTGACCACAATAATTTCATAACAAATCTTATGCAATAAGCTGTTATTGGTGGGTAAAAATTGTCAATATTGAGCCCAAATTAGAATTAATAACAACTTACAACATAAGATTTATTGTGAAAATATTGTGGATATAGCATTACTATTATTTTTTTTTTTGAATTCAAATTCTTGTGATTCTCAGGTCATGTTGTTTAACATTTTTATTAAGGTGGTCAAAATAAGTTAATATAGTATGTAATATTTTTTTTTTAAGTGTATGCAAGGACACAAAAATCCAAAAGGCCTAAACTCACTTAGAATAGTGAAATTTGTGCTATCTAGCTAGGCCCAAACTAATAGATATTTGTAATGAGAATGGGGTAAAACAAGTTGGCCTTAGCCCAAGGATTCATACAGAGAAGGAATGAACGAAAGCCAAAGATTAAGTATATAAATGGTTCTTTACAATCTCGCTCGAGGACGATATTCTTGCACAAGGATATACATTATTCTCTCTCTCCATCTCTCTCACTATACTTGTTCTAATCTCCTTTTCTTTATTTTTCTAGCCCTCTTCATCTGAAAGTCCTCTTTCTTTATATGCTCCCCAGCTAATTGCATCCTAGCCCTCCATTTACAATCCCCCCGACTCTCCTTAGTACATTTGTCCCTCTATACTTCTATTGAAGGTGGTAGAAGGAGATTCTTAGTTGTGAATTCTATTGTTCAGGTCGTTCCTCATTAATACAGCTGATAAAGCTGTTGCCGGTCATTTAATGCAGAGGAAGTAGGTAAGCTTTCACTGGAACACCATCCTCTTCATTTGGCCTTCCAAGAAGTATTTTGTCCCCTCTCCTCCTATTCTCGGGCAGGTCCCCTCCTCAGGCTTAGAGTGCTTTTATAATGAAAGTCACAACTTGTTGTGTCCTTCCTCGGTCCTCAAGTCCCCACAACATATATATATACTTTTTTTTTAAGTCAGGAAGGTCACTAAATAGATTAATTTAAACTAATTATTTATATTTTTTTTTTGCTAAGTATTAAAAAATTTAAAAAAAATTTGGCAAGTGAGGGTGTTCCTGTGACCACCCTCACATACAAGTGGAGCCGCCACTGTTGGTCACGATGATTACTATTCAAACAAGGGCTGGCCACCCCGTGCCTTTTATTCTCCTATCCTTTTTCTTTCTTATCTCCATCTTAAACATAGAAATATGGAATAAATTATGACTTTTTTTCAAAAGTCACTATTGGTTTTTTTATTTTATTTGATTTATTTATGGGAAACTGCAAAACTTTATTAAGAATGTGTGCCAACATTTACATCATGGAGAAGAGCTTGTTCAAGAAAACAAGGAGTCTCTTCAATCCAAACAGAGAAATCAACAATGCCAAGGGCATGTTTTGCTAATAAATGAGCGGGCCTATTACCCTACCTTCCTACATGCGAAATATCAACCCGACAAAACTCATGTGATGCAGCCAGGGAGCAATACATAGGGGGAGGCAATACTTCCTTCAATGCGTTAACTAGGATTAGAGAATCAGATTCAAGCACAAACTCCTGGATGAGCATATCTTTTGCAAATTGTAATCCAAGCTCTATGGCTTTTGATTCGGCCTCAACAGCACCAAGGGGAGCCAATAGCTTCTTGCTGCAAGCCCCAACCAATTTGCCACCTTCATCCCAAATCAGAATTCCCACTCCAGCCAATTTGTGAGCTGCAAAAACAACTCCATCCACATTTATCTTATAAGAGTTAGGAGGTGGAGGAGTCCAAGTTGCAGGACACTTCGTTTTCTGCATAATGGTGACTACTTGACTGGACTGGTACTCCCCCAAATAATCTAAAGCACCATGGATTATTGACTACCCATTTTTCTTCACCCCGCCATTCCTCACCTCATTCCTATTATTCCACATAACCCATGAAATCATGATAATCTTTTCTACCAGGTCTTGTTCCCATTTAGCCACCATAACCACATGCCACAGGAAATCCATAAAAGAATTGAAATGGAAATTATGTCTCACCGGCATAAGATTTGACATGGACCATATCTCTTGAGCCCTTGGACAAGCACCTTTTTCCATGCCCCTTCCTCTACATTAAGTACATCAACTGTGGCCTCAGGTGGTAAATCAGAAGGAGGGGAAACAACCTTGTGAGTGGACAGAGTAGGCAGCCACTTATCTCTCCAAATCTGAATACCACATCCATTACCCACCTGCCATCTAATACCCTTCTTTACAACATCTTGAGTAACCATAATACTCTTCCAAGCATAGGAAGGATTACACCCCATCCCAGCATGAACAAAGTCACTATTAGGAAAGTATCTGGCCTTGAAAACTCTATACACTAGAGAATCTCGACCCGAATACAACTTCCATCCTTGTTTAGCCAACAATGCTAGGTTGAACTGTTTTAGTTGTTTGAACCCCATACCCCCACATGCCTTCAGGGCGCACAACTTGTCCCAGCTAATCCAAGCCATTTTGCGCTCGTCCTTACACTGACCCCACCAAAAATTCTTGATTTGATTAAGCTTGTCATTTCATCACATAGAGAATCAGGAATTTTGAAGCAACTCGTGGAATATGTAGGAATGGCCTGTGCAACAGCTTTTATCAGCACTTCCTTGCTTGCTTTAGACAGAAGCCTTTCCTTCCAACCTGCCAACTTTTTTGCAAACTTCTCCTTTTTCACTATTGGTTTTTTGATATTATTATCTTGTATAATTGTATAATAGGCTAGCTTTTTTCTTTTTTTCCCAACAAATTATTCTTACAATTAAAATTGGTTACTGCTTAATTTAAAGGGGATTCTCCAGAGCCAAGATGGTAGATGCTAAAAGGCTTGCGTTATAACTTATATGGATGAATTAGGAGCAAAGATTTGAATATAAAAGGGGTCCTCAGGTTGTACTTAAAAAAAAAAAAAAGAATCTAAGATAAAGTAGACTCAAGTACCCAACATTGCAGAAATCATATACATTTGGAATCATTATTGTCTTGCAAAATAGAATTTTGATTCTAGTAATTAGTTTTTTTTTGCCCTTCTAGCGAGTAGGGGCTGTGGATTTGAATCTAGGTTCACCCCACATATATGTTGGATAATACTGCTAAACCATAAAACTCTTTAACTCGTAATTAATACCTAATTCTTATATTTTATTCTAATTTAGGTTGAGTAAAAGGAAAGATGATAGATGAGAGATGGATCGTGTAGGTGGGTGAATCAAGATTGAAGAAGAGTAGAACCACAACAAGGATTTCTAAGTTCTAATAAGACCAAGCACATGTGGGCTTTTGCTTATGCACCAAAACACTACTTAGAAAGAAGACCTTAGTATAATTAGGGTAACAACAACCAAAAAATTGCACACCTTAGCGATGTGGTAATTATAGGGTGGGGGGATTTGACGGGAATTATCCCTAAAATTATGCTTTTCAATTGTTCTCTTTGGTTGGCTAAGGGGATGATTTCCGAAGAAGCACCTTCAAAACTCTATAGGCACATGTGTAAAAAATATTGATATAAGGAAGAGTTAGTGTCATTTGGTAGACCCTCTTTTTTAGAGGGCCTACCGACCTAACAAAGCTCAACTACCTAGCATCCGTGGTGAGGGCCAAGAGCCTTCCCTGAATCTCAAGTTGACACGTACTTTTTAGGTTAAGAGACCTCATTGATCCAGCTTTGGTGGGCCCAAAAATATGGGCTTGAGAATGCTTTGGGTAGGTTAATAATATTCCACTTTGGACCTAACAGGTCCAACCTCCTCCAGATGAAAGCACCGTGCAGTCCACTTATTTGCAAATATGTCTTTTTCAAAGGGTTTCTCCTAGTCGGCTATCTATGATTGAATTACTTTAGCATACTTTTGAGTAAATCAACAAAAAAATCTTGGCCTCCTTGACAATTTGCAAGTGAGCAAGTCGACTCGTATTTCGAAAGCGATATCATCGCAATCTATACCTACCGGGTTGTTATGGGTATGGATATGGTCTATCAATTGGATTTTTTTTTTTTTTTTTTTAAATTTAAATAAATAGTATAGAATTTCAACTTATAAGTTATAAAGTTTACTTTATGATGATTGCTCTTATCATTAAATTAAGAGACTGGTCGATTTTTTGTGTAGGCAAATTTCAAAAACTCTAAATTTTTTATTTGATGACAAAAATTTTTGCTAGTTAAATTAAATGGAACCCACGCCAATTAAATTAATTAGGTTCCCTCTGTGACAAATTTTTTCACTTTGAAGATTAAACAACTATCAAAAAACATGCGCAGAGGACAAGCATATAGTGAAAGGATTTGTCCCGTCTTCCCATTACAAATGTAAATGGAGCATTTAGTTTTAATGGGATTTTTACTTTTTTAGTGCTTTGTAACTGTTATACATCACACCCATAAAGTTTATTTCAATTGAACTATGGAATAAATTTAGATTATTTTTAATAGTACCTTTAGGATATGACATCGTTCAAATTATTTTAATCTTAGCTTTTTATATTTTTATTCGTGAAAAAAATTTGAATATTAAATTGCTTGAAATTATATGCTTATATATGATAATAATGGGTCCCATACCGGAAAAAAAAAAAAAAAAAAAAAAAAAACACAAATGTATTATAGAATTTTTCCCTAAAATGAGATATACAAAATAAAAAATTGAAGTACTACAAATTAGGGAAAAATTTAGCAAGCTCCTTAAGAGCAATACATTAAATATCTCAATTAAATTCAACCACACAATGGTATTGAGTATTGAGTCTATTTACTAATAATCACAAACAATTTTACATTTTCAAAGAATAATTAAATTCAATGCATTTAAATGTTTGAATTTATTAAGGTATGAACTTTACTTAACCTTTCTCTTAAAAATCACTATTAGGACCAAGAGCCCAAGGCCCATAAAACAATTTGTATGCAGATGAAATACGTATAAGCATTAGAGACACCAACTAGTAGTAAAACCAAAAATAAACAAACAGAAAAATATAATCTCAGCTCTATATAACATTTCAACTCCAATTGGCAATACTCTAGCTAGCTTTGATCAATTCCACATAAAAGTATAAAACAATTGCTTTATTTCCTATCTACCGTATAAGTGTTCATTGATATATGTAGCTAGCTAATTAACCATTAAGGGAAGCATATTTATTTATCAAAGCCAATGCATTGCTAGTCATATGTGCAATGTTCAAGATCAATTTCCTTACATCATTCTTCACATTCCCGTTCATGGCTTTCCCTTCAAACCCATCTGTGCAAGTGTCCTCATCCGTCAAAGCAGCACTAACCCAAGTTTCTATGTCATTCATTATAACTTGAAAATCGGAGCCTTTGAGTTTACCCATCTCTGCTATAGATTCTCGAAGCTGATACACCGAGTCACTCAACACTTCAAGGCAATCCTTCATGGCACCTATTTCTCTTGGCTTCAAACCATGGCTTTGTGAGAGGTTTAAAAACAGGGCTGAGGTTGATTTAGCCGCTGCAAGAGTCACGTTGAGAGCCGTGGCGGTGAGAACTTTAGGACTTGTCTGGATTGAATCTGCATGGCGTAAGAGAGAGCTAAAGCAAATTTTTGGATAAATTGTTGCACTACAAGATGTTCTAATAAAATCGGTGTTGGGTTTTGGTGCAAGGTCTCTAGAGGCTAAGCTTGGCTTTGTGTTGGAAAGAATGACAAGTAGTATGAGAAGGGAGTTAACAAATATTTTAAAAGATGAGCCTTCCATGTCTCTCTTCTCTTGAGAGATCTTTCTTCTTTCTCTAGATTAAGAGCTAGTGAAGTTTTAATAGTAGGGAATGGAGACTTTACCAATTTAAAGAATTAAAAGAAAAATATCTCTCTATTCAAAAAAGAAAAAGAAAAATATCAGAAAGACAAGGATGGTTCTTCTCAAAAAAAAAAAAAAAAAAAGGGGGTAAGATAAGGATGGAGTTATTTATTTTTATTAATTTAATTATATATATATATAAATGTGGTTGTCATTAATTATGAAAAAAATTTATAAAACAAAATTAGAGTTTTATTTAATTCAAGCCAATGATTAATCGTTTTATTTTGACAAAACCAAATTGATATGCATACAAAAAGGTTTTTCCTTCCTATCAAGAAGCCATAAAATCCAATGGTAAACAATTTCGAAAATGATAGGCTAAATTGATCCATGTAAGAGTGTATTTCTAACACCATATAACAAAAAATAACTAATCAAAAAAATGTTATCAAAAAAAAAAAATCCAATAAAAAAATTAATTTTAGATATTTATTTGTGGCCAGTAGGGTTTCAATTTGCTAAAAACATATGGAAGAGGGTCAATTTTGATCTAAGAGAACCGTTAAATACACGTAGACCACTATTTTTTTTATTTTTTTTATTTTTTGACTTTGACTAAAAAACAAATTACCTCAATTTTTTTTCTTTTTTTTTTTTTGAGAAGAAATTTCCTCAAATTGGTTGTGCAACTGCATCGAACTTGTGTAATTAATTATTTGTACCTTTTTTTTTTTTTTTCCAAACATCTCAACAAGAATTTGACGGTGGGGATGGTATAATAATTCTTGTGGCCCCTGCTCCAACGGAAATTTAAGTGGATGAAAAGATCGATGTTCTCAAAATAACGTACATGATATAATTAAGATGGTAATAACTAGTCGTGAACAAAATAAATACATGATGACTAAATATATAGGATGCGAAAGTAAATGATAATTAAAGTCATTACCTTTCAAAGCACGTCCATGGGTGGTCCTAAAGCCTAGAAATGAGAGCCCTTGCCCAATAGCCAGCAACTTCGTACCCTCAGACGTCAGAATTGGGGCGCAGAATTGTATTCATTCTCTACTTATGCGTGTGAATTGTGATAGACTCGGGACCAAACTTTAAAAATTCAACTTAATATGTGACTGCACAACAGATTCTGTTCTATCATCATGGGTGAGGGTAGAGAAGATATCTCTTACACCTACTTTCTATAGTGGGCCTTTTACATCACAAGTCTATGAGTTTCATCCAAGTGAAACCCAGAGACTTGTGAGAGGCTCGTTCCAAGAAGAGGGCATATAAGATACATACTGGTTACGACGGATCATTGGATTATTGATATTAGGTTTATCATCTACTCGCATATACTAGTTACGACGAATCGTTGAATTATTGGCATTAGGATGAACTTCTACCCGCTTATCTTGATCTATTTGATAGAATTAATTCGACTTAAAGGGTAGTGGATGCGTTCAGCCATATAAGTTGGATGAAATTGGTTATTCAATGTTAAAATAAAAGCTGAGTTTGTGGATTAGTGACTAGTTTAACAATATTTAATCTGACTTGCAATCTAACTAAAAAATACACTTAATTCTGCACATGTATAGACTCTCCATCGACAGATTGGATTACACCCCTTATCCATCATATTTATCTTCCCTCTTGTTTTTTCTCATCATTTTCATATATATATATATATTTTTTTTTTTTTTTTTTTTTTGAGAAACCACCCTCGCAGAAAGAGGGGACATCATTTTCATTTCAAGAGTTCTAAACTCTCTCTCTCTCTCTCTCTCTTCGTCATCAATGACAAGATCAAACCAACATATATATCAAGGATGAGGACTTGACTTACTCTCACCTGGACTTAACTATCAAGGATGAGGATCAAGGTTTTCAGACCCGGACCGTTCATTGAACCGTAAAAGGGAGAGATTCAAGGTTTTTGAGGTTGAATCGGGATCGAACTGTGATGATGTCATAATTAATTAAAGCCTAAATATAGATATTAAATTTATAAAACTAACAAAATTGACAATATATCTATATATGTGAGGGAAATTTAATGATTTTCAAGCATATATTTAATAATTAAGTAAGAAAGTTAATAAAATAAAATAATAACCATGAAAACATTAAAATTTATGATTAATTTTTGAAGTAAAGTTGAATATCTTTGAAGGATTTTAATTATAATTTTTTTTTATTCCTTGTAAGAGATGGATAATTTAATTAAGTAGAATAAAATTGTGTTAAGTTGTTTAAAAAAAAAAAAAATAGCTAAGGGGTTGGATCGCACGGTTCTGATCAGTTCGTGCGGTCCAACCCCGGTTTTAGGGGTTCACGAAATTAACAAAAAATCCGGTTCTTTATGCTTAAGAACCGATTTTCATCCCAATTCCCAGTTTTCACAGTCTAACCTCCCGGTCTGGTTCAGGTCTGAAAACCTTAATGAGGACTTGACTTACTCTCACCTCTTATAGTCGCAAAGCAATACTTCGACCTTGATCTACTGTTGCAACAACAACTCCTCGTTGACATCATGTCTAGCCAACGTTTCCTTAAGGCTTTTACATGGTTTTACCATTTTACAAGATTGTCGATCTTACACTTAACAATGAAAATTACAAACTGAAAAAATGTCATGTGAACCCGATGACCCTGAGAACCATTTCCTGAAAGATAACTCTTGGAAAAAGACCAATGCTAAGGTGACCCAGGAAAAGTGCATGCAAGAGCTATGGTATGGAGCAGAAGATGAGACAGTGGACGGACAATCCTTACAAGAGAGCGATACTGATGACCAGCCGGGGATGGAGGATACCCACACCAGTGATGAGGACGGTCCACCTGAGAAGGCCTGGGAAATCACGGTTACCACCGAGATGAAGCGCAAAATAGCTGGACCTTGGCAAACAAGCATCATCCTCAAACTCATGGGTAGACAACTTGGCTATCGAGCACTCCAAACCAGGTTAGCGGGTATTTGGCGCTCTGCAAGTAAGACTCATTTAATCGATATCGGATATGGTTTCTTTATTATGCGGTTTGATATTCTGACGGACTACCAGCATTCTCTTATGGATGGTCCCTAGTTTGTGGGCGACCAATATCTACATGTTCAGGCATGGGAGGCGGATTTCCACCCGCATGTAACCAAAATAACTAATACGGTAGTTTAGACCCGCTTAGAACAACTTCCAATCGAATACTATCACCCTGACTTCTTAAAGCACGTGGGCAATAAGTTAGGAAAAATTCTAAAAATCGATGCCGTCACTAGTGTTGCCAGCCGTGGCCGTTTTGCTAGATTATGTGTCTAATTTAATATAGCCTATCCTTTGCTGAAACGTGTCAAAATCGAGGCATTTTGGCAGGATATAGTTTATGAAAACCTTCCGATTTTATGTTTTCGGTGTGGACGACTTGGCTAGAGGGAGGTGAATTGCCCTGAACCAAGTCTTGAAATGACCCAACCGAACCCATCTAGGCATAAGCCACATGGCGAGACCGGGATGCCGGACTTGGAGAATAATCACACTCCATGGAAGATCGTCCAAACTAGGCAATCCAACACACGTGGGAAATACAATGAGAATCCAACACGTGGCAAGCTGAACCACCGAGATTTTCACACACCGAGTAAGCCACGTGATCCTGCTTCCTCAACCAACCCACTTGTGATACGAACTTCTCTCTCCAACTTGGTGACAAGACAGGTGTCCAAGGGGTCAGCCATGACAGCTGGTTCTCACCGGATTGATGTGGCGCTGCATGGTGAAAATCCATTTTTACTACTGCCACGTGAACCTAACTTGGATTACATGCAAGAGTCCCATGCAAACAGTTGCACTCGCATTACCCAGGCTAGCACTATACCTCATGGCTGCCTAGATGGGGAGAGTTCATCAGTTACACACAAGTCCAAAACCTCACACACACTTCCTACACAACAAGATGGCCCCCTCCTCTTTCCAAAACTCCTCGACCCCAACCCCGACCGATCCCAATCTCCACCTCACGTCCACTCCCCACTCCTACTAGAGTCTCCGAACCACTCCCTCCATGTCCACTCATTCCTCTAACCCCCACATCCACGGTCAGCAGATGGAAATCCTAGAACAAATATGGAGTGGTCTCTCCCTCAGCCGCTCCAACGAAGAGACGGTGAGCTATGTGCGCATCCCAGTTCATCCACGGGCAGCCATGGTATGGAACCAGGTGACACAAACTCCGAGCTTACCAATGCGACTCGAACCCCCACTTCAGCCCAATCCTTCTCACATGCCCCGCACTCATACACCATTGCACCGGCAACACACCCCTACCAACCCCTGGAGGGGCATCCCAGGGCTCAATCAGTCAGGCAAAGAAATGCTTGGTTGAGCCCTTCCAGTGTGTCCTCCCCGAAACAACTTCCCGAAGCCATTTTTCGATTCCTTGATCTCAGCAAAATAAATATGGCGATGCAGGAAGATGAGCCCAACCTGTATATCATCATGTTCTCAAACCCAAGTCTGCCATTTGTCGTGTCCGTCACGCATTGGGCCAGGCTCGGCGAAATAGACCCACTGTATTGTCTCAAGACGACCACAGCGAGGCATCAATGCCTCACTCACTCAGTGACAAGGAACCCGAGGACCTGGGGGGTCCCGAACGACTACTTGAATCCTAATACCTCATCAATGAAGATGATTGCATGGAACTGTCAAGGAGTTGGCAGTGTGGCATTTCGCAACCATGCTTACGAACTTCATCGTAGGCATCGTCCTGACATTCTGGTTATTGTGGAGCCCCGTATAGCTGAAGAACGGGCGCAAGTGGTTATTAACACTCTTCCCTACACTCACTCTCGGCGAGTGGACCCCACCGGCTTCTTAAGAGGCATTTGGATGTTATGGAACGAAAGTACCTCCTGCCAGGTGGAAATTCTCACGAACAGTGAGCATAGTATCCATGCGCTTGTGAAGGTATCCCCTCCCTCCCTCTCTTTTTTACTTACTGCTGTATATGCTTCTCCTAACTTCCATAAATGTCAACTTTTTTGGGATTACTTACGCAATCTTGCTACTCTAGTAGATTTACCTTTGGTCTTACTAGGAGATTTTAATGATATGCTTTCGGGGGAAGAAAAAATGGGAGGGCTTCCTTTAAATAGAAATAGGCTCAACGCTTTTAGAAATTGCTTAGATAACTGTGGCCTCATGGATCTTGGCTTCCAGGGGCCTCGTTTTACTTGGACCAATAAAAGCCCTGACTGACATCGTAACATAAAAGAGTGGTTGGATAGAGGGTTGGGAAACGCCGAGTGGAAAATCCTTTTTCCCACGGCCGAAATACATCATCTCCCTGGGGTTAAATCTGACCACTACCCCCATTTTGCTTGTAACTAACCCTTTAAAGAGAAAATCTCCCAAACCCTTCCATTTTGAGCAGATGCGGCTCACAGACCCCTCTTTTTCGGCCCTAGTGGAGAGTAGTTGGCACGCTTCAGAAAATATTCCTTCTATGTCCTCCTATTTATCTAGGTTCCCTCGCCGTCTGGATTTTTTAACGCAAAAGATCAGTGTTTGGAATAAAACCCAGATTGGAAATATCTTCCAGCAGAAAAACCGTCTGTTAATGAGGGTTCGAGGGCTCCAGACGGCTATGTCTCGGAAACCATCAGTTTTCTTATATTCTCTAGAACAACGGCTTACCTTGGAATATAACACCATCCTTCACCAAGAATTTTTATTTTGGCAACTTAAATCTCGCATCATGTGGTTAAACTATGGTGATGCGAATACCAAATATTTTCATTTTCACACTATCTAATGGCGTAGCCAGTCTCGTGTATATACCTTAAAAGATGAAACGGGGCTTTGGCTCACTGGTGAGCCATTACTACATCATATAAATGCTGCCTTTAATAAACTTTTTCAAGCTACTTCAGCTCATATGCGTCCCTCTTCTAGATGTGAGAGGCAGTGCTCTCAACCCAATCCTTTTTTAGAAAATGCCCAGTCTTTGACCCAAATTCCCCAGCCCAAGAAAATTTTTAGTGAACGGTTTTTAGACCCCTTAACACAACCAGATTAACCTAGTTAATTAGCCAAGTGATTAACTTAGTCAAATTATGCAAATCTAGGTTATCACAATCAAACAATCATATCAAGTATATAGCAGCGAAAATATAAATAACACAAAGATATGATGACTCAGGAAACCACACGGTAAAAACTTGGGGAGGATTTAACCTAGCTATCCTCAAGGTAAACTTGAATCCACTATCTTGAAAGAATCGAAGTTCATACAATAAGACTTATAAACCCCCACGCTTGACTTCTTATTGCTACCCACCAGTAGAACTTACTGACACGACCACGTGCAAGCTCCGAGACCACAGACTCCTTCTTTCTTGGATTCTCCAGCAAGTACAAGCACACCCGCTTGTGTATATTTAAGCTCTTATGGCAGCAACTGAATGATCATCAAGGTGTAGATAACATCTCCTCCTTGAAAACCCTAAGTTTTGTGTAAAGGAAAGCTCCTCTAGATCTCATAAGAGATTTACACAAAACAGCAATATGAGCAATCAAGACCTTAGAAAGGTTTGGGTACAAAGCCCTAGATACAAAAGAGGCATAAGAGGCACTCTAATCTCTCTCTCTTCAGTCTCAAAAACGTGGCTTAGGGTTTCCTTTATATAGTGGGAGAAGTAGATCTGAAACCTTAATCCTTAATGGGCTTAAGCTGCTGTTTGGGCCGACTTAAAATTTTGCAAATACGATTTTCGATTGATCGAGCCTGTTCTTCGATCGATTGAACCAGGCAGAATATGAAGTCTTCTTCTTGCAGCTTGTATGTTCTTGAATCTTGACTTGAATCACCTTGAGCATTGTCTAATAAAACCTATAGACTCTAAGATCTATATCTAGACAAGTTTGTGTTCACGATTTGCCAATTGTTCTAAACATTTAGAACCTAGCATTTAGGAATCTTAAAGACCTCCCTCCGTTAAAGGCTCCGGGCCCGGATGGATACCACACTCTTTTCTTCCAAACAAATTGGTCCAATCTTGGCTCAAGTGTTATTCAGGTGATTCAAGAGATCTTTGAACAGCTCAGTATCCCGCCATCTTGGGGTCTAACAAATTTAGTCCTTATCCCGAAAATAGCTCACCCTGAGATGATCACTCAATTTCGTCCAATTAGTCTTTGTAACACCCTTTATAAGTTGGTCTCTCGGATTATTGTGCAACAGCTCAAACCTTACATGGCTGAGATTATCAACCCTTGCCAAGCGGGGTTTGTGCTGGGGCGAAGAACGAGTGATAATATAATCCTCGTCCAGGAGGTTATTAGGACGTTAAAAAATAGGCGTGGTGGGACAGGGTACATTGCACTAAAATTGGACCTTGAAAAGGCTTATGATCGGTTAGAATGGGACTTCATTCGGGAATCGCTGGAATTCTTCCAGCTACCACCCAACCTCATCACCCTCATCATGAATATGGTATCCTCTACTCGATTTCGCATTCTTTGGAATGGAAGTCCCCTACCGGAAGTTGTGCCAACTAGGGGAGTTCGGCAGGGGGACCCGCTGTCCCCCTATCTTTTTATCCTGTGTTTAGAGCGTTTGTCTATCCGACTGGAAGAGGCTGTCCGAGATAAACTTATTCATCCTACGGCTTTTAGGGGTAGGGTTCGCCTCTCACATTTGTTCTTCGCTGATGATATCTTTCTTTTCACCAAACCCACGGCCAGAGACTACAAACATTTAAATAAAATCCTGCAAACCTTTTATGCCTCCTCGGGGCAGATAATGAGTGTCACCAAATCGCGTATTTGGTTCTCCCTTCATACTCCTAGGTGTATAAAAGAACAGGTGGTAGGCATCTTTGGCATACCAACCACTGAATGCATTGGCACATCTAGGAACACCTATTTTTACTATGCATAGAACTACTAACTCTTATCAATTTTTAGTTGACAAAATACAAAAACGAATTGAAGGTTGGCAAGCAAAATATCTATCAATGGCTGGCTGGGCCACCCTCATTAAAGCAACTGTGGCATCCATCCCAATCTATGCCATGCAAACCACGCTCCTCCCACAAAAGATTAGTCACCAAATTAACAAAATGAGCTACAAATTCTTATGGGGGGATACAGCTCCATGTCGTGGCTGTCACACTATAAACTGGGAAACTGTAACCTTACCTAAGGAAGCTAGAGGGTTGGGTATACCATCAACCTGTCATCGAAATCATGCGATTCTCATGAACCAGCCCTGGCGGTTATATACTAATCCCAATATGATTTGGGCCTAGGTTCTAAAAGCCAAATATTTCCCTCACACAACACTATTTACCAGTACTAGACATATGAGAGGGTCCCATATTTGGCAATTGCTCTCGATCGGTATTAAATTGTTGCTTGAAGGTATGAGTTGGATTGTCGAAAATGGGCAAACTATTCGGATTTGGAAGGACCAATGGCTACCTTAAGGCACCCTACGTAGCTATATTGAAGGCCCTCTCCTTTTCCATGATGAGGATCAATGAGTTTGCTCCTTGAGGACCCATCACACTTGGAATTTCGATGCTTTTAATTTCCCTCTTCCTTCCTCGCTTTAGAACCTTATTCAGGGTATTCCTATCTCCCATTTCACGCTACTCCCGGACACACTTAAGTGGCCCCACAATAATGGCACGTGTTCCATGAAATCTGCTTCCAAATTTCTCTTTCATAAACAGAAAGTCCCATTCAATGCTCAGGGTTGGAAATGGATTTGGGCTTTAACCTGCCCTAAAAAGATTCAAACGTTCATTTGGAAAGCTATACACAGTCCCAACATAGTCTTATACACTCCTCCGTCCAGGTTGCAACTGAATTTCATTTCCTAGCGGGTTCTACTAGCCGGCCCCAGGTTCGAATTCCACATCTTATATATTGGATGCTGCCTCCTGCACCCTATATTAAGCTTAACGCCGATGGTAGTGCCATTAGTAATCTGGGGTTAGCTGGGGCTAGGGGCATTTTGCGAAACCATTCGAGTGAATGGATCTCTGGATTTTCCCTTCACTTGGGACTCGCATCAAATAACATGGCTGAGTTGGCTGCTTTCTGCGAGGGTTTGGCGCTCGCTTGGGATATGGGATTTAAATTCATACAGCTTGAACTTGACTCTAGTGTTGTGCTAACTTGGTTAACTGTTCACAATGCCACTTATCCTCCTAATATGTTACCTTTAATTTGTGATTGTAGGTACCTCATGGACTAGGACTAGGAGGTTCAGGTGCTTCACGTGTATTGTGAAGCTAATGCTTCTGCAGATGCTTTGGCGAAGCGGGGAACTCACCAACAACACTTTTTGTCTGTGTATGGTTCATGTCCCAGTTTTGTATATGGGTGCTATGTAAGGGATTTGGCAGGCCTCAGAGCAACTAGACTTTGTGCCTGACAGCTCACTGTTGTTGATGTTTAAACTCTTTATATTATAAATAAGACCCCGTTTCCATATAAAATAAATAAATAAAAGAAAAAAAAAAACATTGTCGATCTTGATGACGATTCAATGTTGTCACGTGGCTGTTAGAACTTAGAAGACTTAAAACCACAATCCAACAAGGTCATATATTTGTTTATTTAAGGAAGAACAAGCTAGCAAACTAAGAAATAAATTATATATATATATATATATATATATATAACATTCGATATAATTTTTAGATTAAATGAAACTAAAATAAAAATAGAAAATTACAACACCCTTTCTCCTGGTTACAAACTAAGAAAAATTTTAATGGCTTGATTCCCAGTTTGATTCTAAAAAAAATAATAATAATAATAATAATAATACATGGAAAAAGCTTGATTTTGATTTTTGAACAATTAATATAAGAACGAAAATTATCTTACAAAATGGGAAGATGTTAGATATCTATCTTGCCCGACCTAAAGGGCCTTCCAAAATTTTAATAGCATTTCTTATCATGATTGTGGTCTTCGAAAATTTTAATGGCATTTCATTAATAATTTTTCAAAAGAGAATCATTATCTATTATTTGAAAAATTATGAGCCACTATTTATTTACAAGGTTTTCAAACCTGGACCGTTCATTGAACCATAAAAGGGAGAGGTTCAAGGTTTTTGAGGTCAAAACCGAGATCAAACTGGGGTCAAACCGTGATGACATCATAATTAATTGAATAATTAATTAAAACCTAAATATAGATATTAAATTTATAAAACTAGAAAAATTGACAATATATCTATATATGTGAGGGAAATTTAATGATTTTCAAGCATATATTTAATAATTAAATAAGAAAGTTAATAAAATAAAATAATAACCATGAAAACATTAAAATTTATTATTACTTTTCGAAGTAAAGTTGAATATCTTTGAAGGATTTTAATTATAATTTTTTTTTAATTCCTTGTAAGAGATGAATAATTTAATTAAGTAAAATAAAATTGTGTTAAGTTGTTTTAAAAAAAAAAAAGTTGCTAAGGGGTTGGATTGCACGGTTCTTGCCACCGGTTCGTGCGGTCCAACCCCGGTTTTAGGGGTTTACAGAATTAACAAAAAATCCAGTTCTTTATGCTTAAAAAATCGGTTTTCATCCAGTTCCCAGTTTTCACAGTCTGACCTCTCGGTCCGGTCCGGGTCTAAAAACCTTGCTTATTTATGAACAAAATTTAGCTACAAAATTGATTGTAACCTTAGGCAACAAACTCACTCAATATCTTTTTATTGGAGGTGAATTTTGACATATCCACCATTGGATTACATCTTCTTCTTATATCCTCCATGTTTGAAAAATTTCAAGAAAATTAAAGATCAATAGCTATGTCATCAATAAATTTTTAAATTGCAAGTTTTTATAATTTAAAATTATGCATAAAATATAAGATTATAGATTATATAGTAAATAATATCCGATTGACACAAAAATTGACATGTGTATTAAGAGCGTAAAGAACATGTAATTCAACGGTTAGATTTTCAAAATATGCAGTAATATTTATTTTATTAAGTGAGTTTGTAGTCTAAGGCTACAACTAATTTTGTAACTAAACTTTGTCATTTATTTATTTATCATCCAAATAAATAAATACTTGCCGCAAAACTCGACCCAATTTGATTCCATAACAAAGTTTATTAAAAAAAAAATGAGGGGCAATATTTTTTTTTTTCTTTTTTCCTTTGGAGGTGCAAGATGTGGGTAAATGTTGTATCCAAGTTATGCTAGAGCCATCCATAAAGCCCAAATTGATTAATCTGCCCTGGGCTCTCGCCTCTCATGGTATCCAAGTTACTGAATGGGTATAAGACCTAGAGACACGTGCAGCTCTCTTATTGGGTGAGCTTGGGATAATCTGAAGCCCATCTGAGAGAGTCTCACTTTCGCTAACCCAAAAAATAAAATAAAATAAAAAGCCCTTAGATGCCAATGTTATAGTTTCTATTGTTGAGCACTTGAGCTTCAACCACTTTGGTGGCAATGAAGGATATTAATGGCCTGAGTTTGAAATGAAATGAGCAATGTGACATTAGCTTTCATTAGTTGTCACTCTCATTGAGCTTTCATGCCCCAAAATATTTTCCTAATTTCCATCAATGTCACAGTCATTTCTCTCTCATTGTAAAGAAATCTCTAACCAATTTTCCTATTTTCTGTTTCTATCTAACTAATTGGACTGGGTTCAACATGTCAATAATTGGAGGTCGAATTATTGTGGGTTATTATGATTAAAACCTGACTATGATGTTGTGACGCTACTTATATACCGTGTGCTTTGAAGTCAAATGAAAGTGAAACCATTCCATTTTTCAGATTGATATATGCAAACAAATTGGTTATATGTAAGGTTTCATAACTAGTCAAATATGAAGTGGGAAAGATAAATTATAGGTGTAGAGAAGGAAAATTCCCGACCTATTACAACCTAACACATTATACTACTAAATCTACAAAATACGGCCAATTACAAAGCGCTACATACTGCTACTAGGTTTTGCTGTCACTACTCAGAAACCAACAGAAATTTGCCAAGTGTCATTGAAATAGGGGCATAAAATGCATGCAAAAACCAATCACACATTAGTGCGTGTAAGCAATGACATAAGCAGCTCGGCGCGTGTAAGCGATGACACAGGCAGTCCAATCGGGTAGTAACATGTGTTACCTTGAAAATCAAAACATTTCAACCAATCAAAAGATGCCACGTGTCTTGGAGAATAAGTCTTGAAACCCCTCCAATCAGACTGTGACACATGTCACCAATCAAACGTCGCCATGTCGCTCACCCCCCCCCCCCCCCCCCCCAACAACACCTATAAATAGAAGCCTTCCTAAGGCATTTCAACGCACCAAGACACCTTGGGAGAGATCTTGGAACACACACACACACACCAAGAGATCTTGGAAGACACCAAGATTCAGAAGTACAGAAACTCTACTAGAATCAAGCCCTGAAGCCTCCAGGAACTTCAAGAACTTCAAACTTTGAATACGAAGAACATTCGAAGCAAAATCATCAAAACTACTTGCCTAGATCTCAAAGGTCACTGGAATCAAGCTCAAAAGCCTCCAGAAATCTTAATAAACAGCAAATCAGCGAAGCTCTACAGATTCAAGCCTCCAAAGCCCCGAAGAACTTTCACCACAAACCTTTGAATACGAAAAACATTCATAGAAAAATCATCCAAATCATCTTCCTAAATCTCAAAGTTCACTAGAATCAAGCTCAAAGCCTCCAGAAACCTCAACAAACAGCAAATCAGCAAAGCTCTACGGATTCAAGCCTCCAAAGCACCGAAGAACATCCACCACAAACCTTCATAAAAGAAGAACGCACGAACAACGCACGAAGAACACATGAAGAATACGAAGAACGTGAAGAACAAAGAATTTCTAACAAGCTCATAGCAAGAGATTCATTGTAATTCCATTTCAAAGATCTTCAATCCATTCCTCAGCCAAATTGAAGGATATCTTGTGTTTGAATTAAAATCACATCACCACAATTCCAATCAACAAATCTTTCAAGGAGATCGAATCAGAGGATCATTCTTTTGTAATTACAGAGAATTGTATCACATATTCATCAATAAAAATTCGCATTTGTGAAACTATTTTACTTGTTTGATTTATTTCAAACTAGAAATTTAGTCGTTCCACAATAGGTATGTTTGTATATGATTTGGATTTTGATTTTAATAAGCAACGAGAAAATTGACATGTTGAAAAAATAAAATAAAATCGTTAAGAATGCGAATAGTGATCATACACCTATGTCATGTGATGAAGCAGGAATTTGCCTCGTCAGTATGTTCCTCGTTAGTTGATGGACAACTTGTAAAACTTGTGTCATAGAAAGCACTCAATAGATAAGGGCACCGGTTTGGGGCCTGCCAAGGACCCTCCGATGCTTAAGTTAGCTTGTTCTTTTCTGGAAAAACTATAATCTCTATCGCAGTGTGTGTTCCCTTTTACCTAGTTTTTCTGGCTTTATATAGCCTTAGGCTGAGTTAATACTCAACAAACTGTTATGTTGCAGCTGGGTAATCAATGCTTAATGATTGCAATTTAACTCCAACGTTTTATGTTTGTAACTGGTCCTTAATTCCGCATTATTGGATGATGGTAATGGTAATCTGCTATTCATTGCTCAGTTATTGATTGCTGCCTGGAGTTAATGCACATACGCTCATCCATACCCTTACTCGTCACTGTCAATGATGGTTTTGCAGGTAATGGACGAGCATTTATATGCTACTAGTCAGTTGTCCCCCTTATTCTTTTGTCGTCTATCATCTAGACGAGCTAAGGAATATGAAAGTCCATTTTAAGTAGATCACTTTTTACATGCCTCGAGATCCTCGTCCCCTTATATTTATTGTGGGGCGATATTTTCGTTAGCTGATCGCCACGTTCCATGTTTGTGTTGGTCACACGTGTATTTTCCTTAATTTTCCCGCGCATTGAATATATTTCCTTTTTTTTATGAAAAAGCCTTCTCATATTCCTCTTCTTCTTCTTCATTATACACCAAGATTGTAGTTTGAAACTGAAAGAGGGTTTCTGCACTTTCTGCACAGTAAGACTCCTTTATCTCCCTTAATAGTTGATTTTGATTTTATTATGAAGGAAACTCCCTCTGTTTCGTTCTTCTTTGCTAGGTTAGGAGTGTTTTTTGAGTCTTCTGGTGGACGCCGTCCCCACGTAGGTTTATTTGTTCCTCGAGACTATAGGGCTTTTAGGCCTGTTTTGATTAGCCTTTACCTTTTGCTCTGTCGTTCTCTAATTGCCTATCACCTAGAGATGATTGCCATATAGTACAAGGATAGCAACGTTAGGTCCAGTGAGTTAGAAACTAGTTTGTCGTCAAGTGGCGAGTCTTCTGATAAAGATTTTGAAATCGTAGTGTCGAAACCTCCATCGTCTTCAAAACCCTCCTCTTCTTCTAAAGTTCCTTCGTCTTCAATCCCCTTCCATGCTCTCTCTGAGTCTTGCCTTTTAGAGTCGAGACACTTGAAATCTATTCATAAGAGGTTTTAATTACCTGAGGGGGTATCTATAAGATTACCTCATCCTAGTGAGAAAGCATACACCTTTGCCCATGGCGAGGTGAGTTTTTACAAGGCTACTTTTTCATGTGGCCTTCATTTTTCGGTTCATCCCTTTATTATGCAACTCCTTTCTGCTCTAAATGTTGCATCTGGTTAGCTCGTCCCTAATGCATGGAGGACGATCATTGGTTGTATGTCGATCTGGGTGTCTGTCCATGATGGGGACATGATCACCCTGAATGAATTTCTTTATCTGCACCGTTTGAAACCTTCCACCCATTATGGGTATTTTGAGCTTCTGCCTTGGAATAGGGAATCTAGAATCGTCTGTAGCTTCCCTACTTCCTTTCATGACTAAAAGTTACAATATTTCTTCATTTCTAGATCTGGATGGGAAACCATGTCTAACGACCTGTGGGGTGAGGTCCCGTGGTTGCTATGGAAGTGGGAAATCCTTTTTCTTGGTGTGTCTCTCTTTTCCTCTTCATTAAACAGATTGTTTTAAGTTTTACTGCTTTTATGATCTCTTATTTGCCCCCTTTTTTACAGTTGCTGACCGTCCTTTGCTGGAGGAACATTACCAAGGACGAATTAAGGCTGCCTTTGAATTTTCCTTCACAATTGATGATTCGACGAGCTGGTTGATCCTCGTCATCTATACGAGTGTTGTCTTGGACTCGAGCCTTTTGCGTACATTTTGAAGAAAATTTCCTAGGAAGAGAAGAGTAGGTTTTTAATCCTTCGTTCTTTCTCGTCTTACCTTGTAGATTTTCACCCTACTAACCTTCCTTTTGCAGAAATGGCCACTAGGTATAGCAAAGACAAGTACGCCCATGTTAAGAGCTTGAAGAATGAACCCCTATCTCTCATTACCCTTGGATCAAAGAAATGCAAGCTGGATGAAGGGAAGGACGAGACTCCTGCCTTCCAGTCACTTTTTGGTACTTCTTCTTCCCCCACACCTTCCCTCAAGATGATGACCTTCAGCCTTTCGACCACACGCTCTAAAGGGAAGGCCAAGGTTGGCAAGAGTGTTTGGGATGACCCTGCTACTGCCCTCGGAAAAGTTCATAATGTCATCATTGACAACGAACTTAAGGGTCTCTCGTCTATCCTTTCTCACAAACTGGACAGCCGTCACATTCACAAACTAATGCAGGTATTTCATTCAACGTTTCTTTATCGCTCGTCAAGTAGTTATACCTATTAAAAATTACTAACCCTTCCATTTTTTCAGGTTCATGGTGAGTCCTTTCGTTTAACAGCAGGCTACTTGAGCAGCGAGGAGAAGGTAGTAGTGGCTAACTCCAAGGTTGACTCTGTTGAGGCCGAAAGCTCAAGGTTAAGGAAGGATCTGATTGAAGCTATGGACCAGTCAACCAAGGCCAAGGAGAAGGTGAAAGAACTAAAGGAAGCATTGAAAGTTAAGAAAAAGCTCATCATTTAGAAAGACAAGGAAGTCCAAGTTCCCTCCTCAGAACAGACGAGGAGTGTGAGAGGGTGATTGCCAGGTTCCTAGAGTTTGATCGCTTCTTCGACATTTAGTTCGAGTAGTACTTCAAGGGCTTCGAACTTCTTCGTCGTTGGATGATGAAGCACCATAGTCATGCAGCTGATTTTGCAAATCTGGATTTTGAAGCCATTGACACTAAGATTCTTGCTAACGAGGCCAATTAGAAAGAAGGTGAAACCATTACTGAAGCCACCGAGGTTGTTGAAGGAGAGGGTGCTGCTACAAGAGGAGCTAATGACGAGAACCATGTTGAGGAGATCGTTAGTGCTCCTTGAAGTAATCCTTTTTTTTTTTTGGTTCCATTTTAAAGACAATGGATACCTCCTATTTTGAGGCTTTAAATTTGGAAACACTGAGTGCCTCCTGTTTAGAGGCTTTTATTTGGAAACATGCATTTATCTTGTTTAGAACTTTGAAGTTCTTGTAATTCATGCTTGCTCCTTTATTACCTTGCTTAATAATTTAACTTGTCATTTGAGTTTTCACCATGTTCTGTGATTTCAGCTCATTGTTAAAGTCGTTACCACGTCTATGATTTTCAACTTGTCAGTTGGAGTTTTTACCACTTGCTGTGATTTTGACTCATCTTGTGAGTTTTTACCACATGTGATTTTAGCTTATGATTTTAACTTATCTTGTAAGTTTTTACCACATTTATGATTTTAACTCGTCATTTGAGTCTTTACCATATTTTGTGATTCTAACCCTTTTGAGTTTTTACCACACTTACAATTTTCACTCGTCATTCGAGCTTTTGTCATTCTCATTTGTGATTTGAATTTGTTGCTGGATTTCAGTTACTTCCTTTTCGTCATTGAACTTTAGTTTTGACATTCTGCCAAACTTTATTGAAAAAAAGGATGGCTGAACAAGCCTTATTATTTCATGCATTTCTCATATACGAGGGAATTACCAAGAAAACAGCAAACTGAAAATAGCTTTAACAAAATACTTGAAAGAAAATAAATACTTAGAAAAAATAATTAAATCTCGCTTATCTGATGTGTTGTCAAGTGAGGTGCTCTTTACAAACAAAGCTTATTAGACTAGGCGGTAGCTTTTACTGATAGTACTTTTTGAGGTGTTCCACGTTCCAAGGATGAGGAAGTGGATTGCCTTCCAAATCCTTCAAATAATAGCTTCCTCGTCTAGAGTAACGGATGACCTTGTATGGACCTTCCCAAGTAGGCCCTAACTTCCCTTGCACTGGATCCTTAGTAGCTTGGGACACTTTTTGCAGCACCATGTCGTCAGGGTTGAACCTTCAGAGTTTTACCCTCTGATTGTAGTACTTCTGCATTTTTTGTTGGTACCGAGCCATTCTCAAGGCTGCCTAATCTCTGACTTCGGCCAAACAATCCAAACTGAGTCTCAGTTCGTCATTGCTTATACCTTCGTCGTAATGAGCTTGCCTAAGACTGGAGACTCCTATCTCGACTAGAATAACTGCTTCAGTGCCGAAGGCCAACTTGAATGGAGTTTCTCTTGTTGGTGTTCTTGCTGTTGTCCTGTAAGCCCAAAATACCCCAGGCAACTCTTCAGGCCATGCACCATTTGCCCCCTCAAGTCATGCTTTGATGAATTTAAGTAAAGTACGATTTGTTACTTATGTTTGCTCATTAGCTTGTGGATGCCCAGGTGACGAGTAATGATTTTTATCCCTAGCTTTGTGCAAAACTCCTAGAATTTTCGACTATCAAACTGATGACCATTATCAGATATGATTGTCTTAGGGATGCCAAACCTACAGACGATGTTCTTCCAAACAAATGTCTATATCTTGTCTTCGGTGATTACTGCTAGTGGTTCTGCTTCGACCATTTAGTGAAATAGTCAATGGCTATAAATAGGAACTTCACTTGCCTCTTTCCCAAAGGGAGTGGGCCGACAATGTCTATTCCCCATGTAGAAAATGGCCAAGGTGAAGAGATGCTCGTCAGTAACTCCCCAGGTATATGCTGCACATTGCCAAACCGCTGACATTTATCACATTTCTTTACAAGTTCAGTTGCATCCTTCTGCATAGTTGGCCAAAAGTAGCCTGCCCTAATCATCTTTCCCACCAGAGATCGTGGCCCGGAATGGTTACCACAAACACCTTCGTGTATCTCTTGTAGTACGTATGTCGCTTCGCCAGGGGTCAAGCATTTCAAGTATGACATTGAGAAGCCTCTTTTGTAGAGTTCTCCATTCAAAATAATGAAACTTGCTGCTCGGACTCTAACCTTCTTTGCCTCTAATGAGTCAGATGGGAGTTGGTCGTCTCTGATATAGGATATGATTGGTTCCATCCAGTTGCTTGGTTTTTGAATCACAAGGGTCTGCAGTCCGTAAATACTGGGGATTGTCTGAACCTCCATAAGCAAGCCTACTATTGCTGGAGCATCTTCAGTTGAGGCAAGTCTAGCTACCTCAACAGCAGCTGAGTTTTCTCCCCTTGGGATTAGCTCGAGTTTAACGTTATCAAACTCGTCAATGAGTTGGCTCGTCAATTGTAGGTATTTCTTCATCCTTTCCTCCTTTGCTTCATATTTGTTGGTTATTTGCCCAACAGTTAGCTTAGAATCAGACCTCAATCTCAAATTCTTGACTCCCAAGGCTCTTGCAACCCTTAAGCTGGCAAAGACTACTTCATACTCCGCCTCATTGTTTGTTGCTGGAAACTGGAGTTGAACCCCATATTTAAGGACGTCATTCTTTGGTGACGTCATTATAACATCGACGCCTTCGAGTCTTGTTACAGACGAGCCATCTGAGCAAGCTGTCCAATACTCTGCTTCCTGATCAGGGTCTAGAAGAGTGAATTCCGTAATGAAATCTGCTAAAGCTTGTGCTTTGATTATTTTTCTTGGCCTGTACTCAATGTCAAACTGGCTTAGCTCAACTGCCCACTAGACCATATAACCTGCAGCATCTGGTTTGCTTATTGCTTTTCAGATTGGTTGGTCTATCATAACTATAATGGTATGAGCCTGGAAATATGGATGAAGCTTTCTCGAAGCCATGATTAACGAAAAGGCCATCTTCTCCATGTGTGGATACTTTGCTTCGACACCCTGAAAAGCCTGACTAGTGTAATACACTGGCCTTTGTATCTTGGATTCCTCGCGGATCAGAGCAGAATTGACGGCCGTTGGTAATACAGCCAAGTATAAAAACAAATCTTCTCCTTCAACTGACAGGCTTAGTAATATAGGCTTGGCCAGATACTCCTTGAGGCTCTGAAAGGCTGCCTCATACTCGTCCGTCCACTAAAAAGCCTGCTTAAGAACTTTAAAGAAAGGAAGACACTTGTCAGTAGCCTTTGAGAAAAACTGTTTAATGCTGCTACTCGCCCTGTCAGTCTTTCCACCTTTTCCATGATTGCTACTCTGGAGCAAACACTCGTCTCTTCTGTTGGATGGGCTTCTTTGTTGGGTCGACGTTAATACTGTACTCTATCACTCGTCTGTCGATTCCCAACATGTCCTCATGGCTCCATGCAAAGATATTCAAGTTCTTTTTCAAAAACTTCACCAATTCATCCTTCTAAGTCTGTTGAAGCTCATTTCCTACCTTGGTGGTTTTGGACGGGTCCTTTTTACTAGCACTACATCTTCTGCCTCCTCCATAGGTTTGGGTGGTTCTTCTTCTACCATCCAAGTGTGATTTTCCCTAGACGTCAGGACCGCCTAGTAACATTCTCGAGCCAAAAGTTGGTCCCCAATGATTTCTCCAATTTCGTGGGGGGTTGAAAATTTCACTTTTAGGCAATATGTGGAAGTTACTGCCTTAAGGCAATTAAGGGTTGGTCGCCCAAGAATCACATTGTAAGATGATGGGCAATCGACGATTAAGAAGTCTACCATCCTCGTCACTTGAGCAAGGTAGGTCTCTGCTGTAATTTGTTGTGAAATTATTCCTTTCGGATAAACACGATCCCCACTGAAGCTGGCTAATGGAGATCCAAAAGGCTTGAGGCGCTTTGGATCCAACTTCATCTGTTAGAAAGCCGTCATGTACATTACGTCTGCCGAGCTTCCATTATCCACCAACACTCTTCGGGTATTGAACCCTTCAATGGTTAGCATAATGACTAGGGGATCATCATGGGGTTGCTTGATCCCCTTTACATCTTGCTTGGAGAATACAATGTCGTCATTCCCAGTGCGACGATGTTTTACCATTGGGTGATTGACATGGACGTTGTTCACCTACCTTTGAACTGCCTTCCTCAGGGACTTGTATGATCCTTCAGCAATTGGTCCCCCAGTGATCGTCCTTATCTCTCCTACGATGGGTTTGAGATTGTCTCGATCTTCCTCTATTTGTTCGTTAGTGGGTTTCTCCTCTATCCACTGACGAACTTGATAATCTTTCTTAACAAACTTCTAGAGCCTTCCCCTCTAGATTAACTCATCTATTTGTTCTTTCAAATCCCAGCATTCGTCTATGTAATGTCCATGGTCTTTATGGAAGCAGCAGTACTTCTTCAGATCTCTTTGCATCGGGGACGAGCTCAATGGCTTAGGCCATTTCAAGGCAAGGTCGTCTTTTATCTACATAAGGATCTTATCCACAGGCATTATCAAAGGGGTGAAGTTTAGCTTCTTCTTTGATGATGCCTCTAGACTACTTTTTCTAGTCTTAGCTTCCGTATGACTATCTTTGTGCCCCTTCTTCTTGCTTTGGGACTTTGCGCCTTTGTCCTTCTTTCGTTTGCCTGTCAGTCCCTTTGTCGTCAACGCGTCTTCTCCGTTCATGTATTTTTGTGCTTTAAACAGCAGATCCGTCATCGAGGTTGGAGGAGTTTTCCTTAGGGAGAAAACGAGGTCAAGGTTGTTCAGCCCAGCCTGGAAGGTCGTCATTATCATCTACTCGTCAGCCTCATCAATTTCTAGGACTACTTTGTTAAATCGCTTCACATATTCCCTTAGGGTCTCTCCTTCTTGCTGTTTCACAATTAGTAGGTAAGAGGTAGGCCTCTTATGGCATTGGTATCCAATGAAGTGACGGAAGAAGGAGTCACTTAGCTGGTCAAAGTTCGCAATGGACGCTGCAGGCAGTTTACTGAACCATACCCGTGCTGCTCCCCTAAGGTTTGTTGGGAATGTCCTGCAAATAACTTCATCTGGGGTCTGTTGGAGGCTCAGAAGTGTTTTGAATGCTCCTATATGGTCTAGAGGGTCTTTAGTTCCATCATAGACCTCTAGTTGAGGAAAACGGAATTTGGGAGGCAAAGGGCATTCTAAAACGCTAGCTGTGAAGGGTGAGTCAATCCTCTTGATCATGCCATCCAGGTTCATTGTTGTTTTTCCCTTTCATGGCGTTCTTGACCTCGTCCAACTCCTTCCTCATGTTTTTCATCATTTGGTCACTACCACGAGTTGATTGCGTGGTATGCTCTAATTTGCTATTCTCTGGACTATGAGCCTCGTCATCATTGTCAGTGCGATTGCGTCAAGACTGCGACATGGTCGGAGTCTCAGGGCATGCCCTCTGCTTCAATTCTTCATTCTATTTCATCAACTCTTACACGTTAGCAGTGAGTGCTTGAATCTGTTGGGCCATTACGGTTGGATCTATAGGAGTTGATGAAGTGGAAGTGTCCATATGTCTTAAGGAACTTTGTCGATAAAGATACGATGATGACTTGCCTGAGAGAATTGCAACTCAGTTGTTCCCTACAGATGGCTCCAAACTGATGAAGCAGGAATTTGCCTCGTCAATATGTTCCTCGTTAGTTGATAGACAACCTGTAAAACCTATGTCATAGAAAGCACTCAATAGATAAGGGCACCGGTTTGGGGCCTACCAAAGACCCTCCGATGCTTAAGTTAGCTTGTTCTTTTCTGGAAAAACTATAATCTCTATCACAGTGTGTGTTCCCTTTTACCTAGTTTTTCTGGCTTTATACAACCTTAGGCTGAGTTAATACTTAGCAAACCGTTATATTACAGCTGGGTAATCAATGCTTAATGATAGCAATTTAACTCCAACATTTTCTATTCATAACCGGTCCTTAATTCTGCATTATTGGACGATGGTAACGATAATCTACTATTCATTGCTTAGTTATTGATTGCTGCTTGGAGTTAATGCACATGCGCTCGTCCATACCCTTACTCGTCGCTATCAGTGGCAGTTTTGCAGGTAATGGACGAGCATTTATATGCTACTCGTCGCCGTGGATTTAAAAATGTTGATTTGTTAGGTTACAAAATATCTTCACTTATTAATCAAGTAAATTCATTTTTTTTTAGTACATGTACACTTCTCCATCAATTGTTTTGGTGGCACTAGCAATGCTTTCAAAGAATAAAATAATGAAAAGTAATTGAAAATATACCATAATGAAATTAACTAGTACTCTAGAATAAAGTTGGATTAAATATCCAACCATCCAAATTATAGAAAATCTCTATGGATTCCAGATTAAAAAAAAAAAAGTTTGATGGTCATACGTACATATGCCAAGGTAGATGCATATATGTGTGTGTGTGTGTGTGTGTGTAAGGGCTAGATTTGGACCCTCAACCCACCAACAATGGATAATGACCTAACAAGTCTAAAACAATATATTCGTTAAAGAGTAGATTTTACAAGGAAAAGACTCTATAAATCAAGTGTGGGCTTAAATTGATTGGATTCGTGCTAAGAAAGTAAGAAGAAACAATTTAGTAGAAATAACACTCCTCGGTCAAATCCGAGGATGAAGTGTTCTTGTATTGACTCAAGTTTATCTAAGTACAAGCTGTTCTTTCCTTTCTCTTTTTCTTTTCCCCGATTACATGCCCTATTTTTCACGGGGGCCTTTCCCTTATATAGTCCCTCCATCTTCAGTCCCAGCCTTCCACTTGTTGATTATGTAGATGATCTCCTGGATGCTTGTCCCATCAGAAACCTCCTGAAAGATTTGTAAATAGCTATGAACTGAGGTATCACTGTTCAGGTGTCATTTTCACATAAATGCGGCCAGTTGGTTAGGTGCAGAGTATTTAATGTGGTGGTAGTAGCCTTCTTCCCAAATATTTCTTCCTTTGTTGTTGGTTATCTTCCTTGAAGCTTATCCATAAAAGGAATGATTACCTTTTGTACAACATTCCTGAGATGGCTGGGTTCCAATCTTCCACAATGCTTTCCCAAGGAAGCTCGGCTCCTTAGGAATTACCACCAGTTTGTTGTTATACTTTCTCGTCCTCGGCCTGTTGATCCCAAAACTTAGTAAACCTTATGACCATCCTCGGGTTCCTAGGTGTCCTTGGGCGTGGCCCACGGCCTAACTCATTTACTTGACCTGCTTACCCTCACAATAGCCCCTCAAAACGCCAGATTTTTTCTCCGTTGAGGAAAATGGGGTTTTGATTTTTTCTTCAGAATTTCACACACTCAGTGAACATTCCCACATGATAATGTCTTTTTAGCTGCTCTGAGCACACTCCTGACGCTTCAGCATTTACGACGCCTCATTAATTTTTTCACACGGCGCTCTATCCCCTACGTTCTACAGTGCGATGCAATCCTACAGTGGAGATTTTCCATGGGAATTTGAGCAGAAAGTTTCCCGCTCATCTGGCTTTTCTATATAAAGGAAGCAGGAAGTCCATTTCTTCCATTTCTTGAATCTTCAGTCCATCCGAAAAGTGGTCTGAGGTGTTCATCTCAAACTTCTTTATAAGTACCATTTAGTTCATACATTGACTTTAGGTTCCTATTCTTCCTCGGCCTATAATTATTTTCCTCATTCTCTAGTATTTTTTCCTTTTATCTTCTAGATGGGTAAATTCGCTAGTTTGGTAGATACTCCCGAGGGCATAGAAGCCTTTAAGATTCGATATAACATACCACCTCGGGTTAACATACAACATTGCCTTTTAGGGAAGTGGCATGCTCTTAGGCCCGAAAGGGCAGTAGTGATCCTTATGATCGCTTTTATAGAAGGAGAAATGCAGATCCCCATGGGGAGGGTGACTAGGGATTTTTTAATCGCCCATAGACTCTACCCGACCCAATGCTCCCCAAATTTGTTTAGGATACTAGGTAGTGTGGACACCCTTAATCAGAAGATGGGGGTGAACCTTACCCACCACGATGTCAACTGGGTATACAATTGCCAACACTTTAAGGACACCGGGTATTACCACAAAACTAAGGTTCCCTCAGTCAAACTTATTTCGTGTCTCCCCGATTCCAACAAGGGCCTAGACCAAGACTTCTTAATTGTCTCGGGTGAATGGCACGATGGCCTACATTGTCCAACGCGAGATGGGCAACTTGGTGGGGTTTTCTAGGCTTAAGCAACCCCTATAGATAATAGAAGTTTTTATTTTAAATCCTTTTTTTTTTTTTTTTCATTTGTTATTGTGTATTTTCTCCTCTCTCTCTTTTAATTGTTCTTTGGCATTTGAATTCTGCAGATAAGAACCATACTGCTCCCAACTTCGGACTGGCCAATGAAGCAAACCTCAACAGAATCCTTCGGTCCAAGATCTTCCTTCACACGGACGGGCAACTACATGTTGCCCACGTAATTCTTGGGTACAAGCCGATTTCAACCAGCTTTCAACCCCTAAAGAACGTCAACAAAGCAAAAAACCATCGGCTGCATTAGATTAACATTGTAGTACCTGGGTTCCTAACCGATCCCCCTCCTGAAGGCATGCATCAAGTTGCACTGCCTGTTCAACACATAGTCGAGGAGGAAGCGACCTCTTCGAATTCAAGACAAGAAGGAAAAGCGGTCAAAGTGATTGAAGTAGTAGATTCAGAAGAGGACTTCAAAGTTTTTGACCGACCAGACCTTACAGAATTTCCAGGCAACACCTCTAGGCCTCTACCTTCTACTCAAATCAGCAGCAACCAAGAGTCGGCTGATATTCCTAAAGCCATGGTACTCCAACGTAGGAAAGACACTAGTCTCCTTGAGCTACTAGAGTCATAAGCCGGAGGGTCCACACTTGAAATGCCCATCCAAACTCAGTCCCCAAATCCCCTTCCTTCCCATACTTCCTCTTCTGAACAACTAGAAAAGAAGAGAAAAAGAGATAGAAAGGGCAAAGAAGTAACTGAGGAGGGTGAAGTTGTTCCCTCCAAAGACCTCGAGCCCCAAAAAGGGGCAAAAACTGCCAAAGTTGCACCGAGAAAGAACGTGGCAGAGGGCTTGGGCATGGAGGTGGTCTTTGAGCGCCACCCTAGGGTTCTGATTTGGAACCCATCACTTAAGTTGGATGGAGCCCCACTCCTGCTAGATTCTTCCGTTAGGGACTTCCAAAAGGGAAAGGCAGGCTACATGGCCGACGCTTTGGAGCAGCCCCTGCTCCTACCTAGGACATGGCCGATCTGAGGACCCTGAAAATGCACGAGGTCTTCTTGACCCTGAAAAGGGACCTAGCAATGGTATGCCCTTCCATTTATTTTATGAATCACACACACACACACACACACACACACACACACACATATATATATATTATACTTCTAGACTATTTCTCACATTGTTGCTGTCTTCCAGGCAATCCAAATAATAAACATTGTTGAGGAATGGGTGGATTAGGCCTATGCCTAGTGTAAAGATGAGGAGGCACGTCAGATAGCTACTGTCAAGACGCTAGTTATGGCCGAAAAGAAGATTAAAAACCTCGGCATAAAGCTGACCGGGGTAGATAGAGAGCGAAAAAGCGTTGAAGCTACCTTGGCCAGTGCTGAGAAACAAGATGAGGATCAACATTAGCAGCTTCGCAAGGCCGAGGAGCAATTGGCCATTGCCCGCGAGTAGATTGAGACCCAGAAAAAAGAGCTGGAGAAGAAAGAGGAAGCTCTCGCTCAGGCCAAGCAGTCCGGCTATGACATTGGGGTGAAGGAGACAGAGGATGCTCTAAAGGCCCATGTCACAGGAGTTTATCGAGGTTATTGTCTTCAGGTATGAACTGAGGCATTGAACTTGGCCAGAGTAGAAGCTTCCTTGGATCTAAGGAAGACGAAAAATATTTTCTAGCTTCCAGCACTACGAATAGTAGCCCTACCAGCCTCCCAAGCAACCACTGCTCCTAACGTTCTCACAACCACCCAATCTACTCCCAAGGCTCCTACAACTGTTCAGCCTGCTGCCAAAGCCTCTACAATTGCTCAATCTACTGCCAAAGCTTCTGTAGTTGCTCAACCTGCTACCAAAGCTTCTGCAACTACTCAACTTGCTGATGTGGGTACCACAAAAGTCACTTCGGAACCTACAAAGGTACCAAAAGAAAAAGAGGTTTCCAAAGGAAAAGAGGTTGAGCACTTAGAGCCACCATCAGCAACTAAGATTGATCCTCCACCATCCACTGGCAGGGACACCATTGCTCCTTAGTACTTTTGTTAGTTTTTTTTTTTTAGAAAGAGAATGACAGAGAGTGCAATGTACTCCCTTTGTTTTACCAAGGGAAAATCCAATGGTTTAATGAAAAGTTTCAGTTCCTTCAAAGTATGTACTACAATTACACATTTTTTTTAAAGCATAATTCATATTGTTAACAATCTTATCTTAGTCATGGTTACGTTTGAACTTATGAAAACGAACTGTAAGTTCCCAAAGATTGTTAACTGACACAACACTACTCCAATATACTTGCATAAACCCAAGCAACAAAGCAAAGAAATACTTAATGAAATACTTATGTACCTGAGACTTAATAAAATAAACAGTGTTAATGTGCCCAAGGTGTAAAATCCGAGGAGCCATGCATAACTGAAGTTGTGTTTATCAGTTAAACAAATAAAAAGCATTAATTTGCCTGAGTTATATGGTCCGAGGAATCAGGCATGACCGAGATTCTGTTTAACACTTAGAAAAATAAGAAGCATTAATTTACCCAAGGTACGTGGTCCAAGGAACCAGGCATGACCGAGGTTCTATTTAATACTTAGAAAAATAAGAAGCATTAATTTACCCAAGGTATATAGTCTGAGGAACTAGGCATGACCGAAGTTCTGTTTAACACTTAGAGAAATAAGAAGCATTAATTTACCCAAGATACGTGGTTTGAGGAACTAGTCATGACCGAGATTCTGTTTAACACTTAAACAAATAAAGAGGAACTTGGACAATAATAATCAAAATAAAAGATGGCAAGATTGCTTTTCATTAATAATAGTACCTTCGAAGGTTATTTACATTCCACGGACATAGTATAGCAATTTCATCTAAATCTTCCAAAAAATAAGCTCCTATTCCGGCCACCGAAGTGATGCGTTATGGCCCTTCCCAATTACGTCCTAGCTTTCCCCAAGATGGGTTCTTTGCAGTTCCTACCAACCTTCTTAACACCAAATCCCGCGGTGCTAATGGTCTGACCTTCACCCCCATGTCATACCCTTGCTTAAGCTTTTGCTAATAATGTGCCAACTGGACCATAGACACTTCTCTCCGTTCGTCAATTATATCCAGACTCTCCCGTAGTAACTGATCATTGTTGTCGGGATCGAATAGGCTTGTCCTTAATGTCGGAAATCCTGTCTCCAAAGGGATCACGGCCTCGGAACCATAGGTCATGGAAAACGGTGTTTCCCTCGTGGAACGACCAGGAGTTGTCTGATATGTCCAAAGGACGTGAGGGAGTTCTTTAACCCATCTGTCCTTAGCCTTATCCAACCTTTTTTCTAGCCCACTAACTCTAACCTTATTGACTGCCTCAGCTTGCCCATTCCCTTGCGGATAGGTTGGGATTGAATACCTATTATGAATGCCAAGCTCACCATAATACCTCTTGAAGGCCTTGCTATTAAACTAGAGCCTGTTGTCTGAGATAAGAGTATGAGGAATCCCAAATCAAGTAACAATATTCTTCTAGACAAATTTTTTTGCCTCAACATCCCTGATATTAGACAATGACTCAGCCTCAACCCATTTTGTGAAGTAATTTATTCCAACAAGAAGCCACCTTCGGTTTCCTATTGCTCAAGGAAATGGCCCTACAATATCCAAGCCCCATTGTGCAAATAGCCATGGACTAGAAAGATGATTTAACAGGCCTCCAGGCTAATGGATACTCGGGGCAAACCTCTGGCATTGATCACACTTTTTAACATAACCCTAAGCTTCTTTCTGCATATTTGGTCACCAGTAACCCTGAGTAAGTGCCCTATGCAACAACTACCTTCCTCTTGTACGACTACCACAAACTCCTTCATACAGTTCCTCTAGCAGTGATTCCACCACTTAGGGTGAACGCAAAGTAAATACGGCCCTGTAAAAGAGCGCTTATACAACTTTTACTCCTCGAACAGCCAAAAGCGGGGAGCTTTTCTTCGTATTTTTTCTACCTCTCCCTTATCATTAGGCAACGTTCCTTCCTTCAAGAATGCAACTATGAAATCCATCCAACTCGGATCGACGCTAATCTGGTGTACTTCGACCCTCATCAATTCCACCTTGGTAGACATCAACAAATCCTCGAGGAGGATAACTTGAGGAAGGCCATGCTCAGAAGAGGTTGCTAAAGTTGCCAAAGAGTCTGCATGAGTATTTTTACTCCTCGGGACCTGCTATATAGAGAAAGATTCAAAACTGGATTGTAACTGTTGCACTTTACCAAGATATCCCTGCATCTTGTGATCCCTGGCCTCTAGCTCACCTTTAACTATCTCGATGACTAACCTCGAGTCCGAAAAGACCTCAACAATTTTTCCACTCAGCTTCTTCACCATAGCTACTCCAGTCAACAAGGCCTCATATTCAGTCTCATTATTATTAACTGAAAAGCCCAACCTCAAGGATTTCTCAATAGCAATCCTATCTGGAGATACTCTCACTATCCCAACTCCAGACCCCCTTTGGTTAGCCGCCCCATCAATGTAAAGCTTCCATGCTGGATATTCATGACTGTGTTGCCCGACCTAAAGGGTCTTCCAAAATTTTAATAGCATTTCATATCATGACTGTGTTGGTTTTCTAGAAATTTAATGACATTTCATATTAGGAATTTATGATTTTGTTGGTCTTCGAAAATTTTAATGACATTTCATTCATAATTTTTCAAAAGACAATCATTATCTATTATTTGAAAAATTATGAGCCATTATTTATTTATTTCTCATCCAAATAAATAAATACTTGCCGCAAAACTCGACCCAATTTGATTCCACAACAAAGTTTATTAAAAAAAAAGAGGGGCAATATATATATATATATATATATATATATATATTTTTCTTTGGAGGTGCAAGATGTGGGTCAATGTTGTATCCAAGTTATGCTAGAGCCATCCATAAAGCCCAAATCGATTAATCTGCCCTGGGCTCTTATGGTATCCAAGTTACTGAATGGTTATAAGACCTAGAGACACGTGCAGCTCTCTTATTGGGTGAGCTTGGGATAATTCGAAGCCCATGTTATAGTTTCTATTGTTGAGCACTATTGAGCTTCAACCACTTTGGTGGCAATGAAGGATATTAAGGGCCTGAGTTTGAAATGAAATGAGCAATGTGACATTAGCTATCATTAGTAGTCAGTAGTCACTCTCGTTGAGCTTTCATGCCCCAAATTTTTTTCCTAATGTCCATTAATGTTACAGTCATTTCTCTCTCATTGTAAAGCAATCTCTAACCAATTTTCCCGCTTTCTGTTTCTATCTAACTAATTGGACTGGGTTTCAAAATGTCAACAATTGGAGGTCGAATTATTGTGATTAAAAACCTGACTATGATGTTGTGACGCTACATACCGTGTGCTTTGAAGTCAAATGAAAGTGAAGCCATTCCATTTTTCAGATTGATATATGCAAACAAATTGGTTATATGTAAGGTTTCATTGCCTTCATAACTAGTCAAATATGAAATGGGAAAGATACATTATAGGTATATGATTTGGTTTTTGATTTTAATAAGCAACGAGAAAATTGACATGTTGAAAAAATAAAATAAAATCGTTAAGAATGCGAATAGTAATCATACAACTATGCCGTGGATTTAAAAATGCCGATTTGTTAGGTTACAAAATATCTTCACTAATTAATCAAGTAAATTCATTTTTTTAGTACATGTACGCGTACGTCTCCATCAATTGTTTTGGTGGCATTGGCAATGCTTTCAAATTAAGAATAAAATAATGAAAAGTAATTGAAAATATATCATAATGAAATTAACTAGTACTCTAGAATAAAGTTGGATTAAAATCCAACCATCCAAATTATAGAACATTTCTGTGGGATTCCAGATTTTAAAAAAAAGTATGAGCAAAAAGGAAAAGGGAAAAAATATGTATGATGGTCATACATACACATATGGAAAGGTAGATGCATTTTAATATATATACTAGCCTCTGAGCACTTGTGTGGTCAGAGACTCTTCTATTTTTTGTATAAAGATTAATAGTGTTCATTCATTATAATTTGAAGACATTTTCAAATCATAAAATATCAAGGGAGTGTGATGATATTTATACCAAAAAATTATTTCACATGCAGCAAAACTTCCAAATGTTTAAACCCAAATTCAATATATTATACAATTCAATAGATTATAGTTAGAGTAAACAAAAGTCATGAAAAAAAGAGGAATAATGAAAATGAATAACAAAATATTAACCAAACTACAATATGTCTTCAATCAGTGCTAGCAAAAAAGAAGAAGAAAAAATACCCTACTAAAAACCATGTTGACGAAACACTTTGTTCCATGAATTCCCACCTATTCAAACAAAAAATGTAAAATACCAAATCCAATGAATATAATGGATAAAGAAATCTAAACAACATATTAGGGGAAAAAAAGTACCCATCCAATTTACATATAACTTCCGGGCCTCCTTAATTACAAATAGCAAGTAGTAATCTTAGGAGCCAATAATAACATGAAATTAAAAACAAATAAGAAATGTACATATCTGTAATAGTAGTATACATTTATATAATTCCAACAACCTTATAAGAAAAAAAAAGGAATTCACCTATATAAAGATTGCAGAGACAGTGTAATGCGCTTTTGAATAAGGTTCTGTGATAGTATATATAGGACACTTAGGCAACTTAGGAATAGTACTCGAAAGTTGTACAATAGTTAGTTTTTCATATCATTCAAGAGGCAAAGGATTGAAATATTGCTGGTGTATGAGGAACCTATAGAGTTTTTTCTCTTCTTTTTTTTTTTGGTCTTGGGGTCAGAATAACCTTCTCAAAATGTTATTTTGTGGTGAGGATCAATTTGACAAAATGAATGTCCTCAAAATACAGATACGGTCTTTGTGTGTGTTCCATGAATTCAATTAAGATCAGTTGACTTTTTTTCTTCTTTTTTGTTTTCTCACTTAAACTTGTTGAGTCAGTGGTACTTATAAACGTAATACAATATGTAAACAAGTCTCCATGAGTTGCACTTTTGATTCTAATGAAGTAAAGATGCAATTCCGTAGCCATGTAATTTCCTTTACTCTCACGCTAGCTACAAAATACACAGCGTGTATGTATAATTGTATAAAGTTTTTTTTCATGTTCTATGAATCATGACATTAACTTCATATATTAGTCTCAAATCTCTATTATTTTCTCTTGTGGGATAGCTAGATGACTTACTAGTTACAAAACAATATATAAACACGTCCAGATCAGTTGCACTTTTGATTCTCAAGGAGCTTCCAGTACTCTTCACGGTTTTAGCTAATCAAAACACAATCTCTATTTGTTCAAGTTGTTTCTGCCACTTCAGGAAGTACATAGAGAATTGTCTTCTACGAATCCTTATGGAGTTACTAATTATGGTATGAAAAATTTCAAGTAAATGCAACTTTGTAAGACTAAATACATATGTTATTTAAATTATTATATAATCACACATTTATTAGTCAACAATGGTATGTTACATGATGATATAGAACAGTTACTAGACAACACAGGATTTCTTTGAACAAAGAGACCATCAAAAGTCAATCAAGAAATCTTAAGAGTACTACTAATAGAAATTCTGAAGGGTTTGTGAGGATCAAAACTTGTCGTCTTTGACTATAACATACTTTTTTCTTCAGGAAAATTCTTTCATTAAGGCCTTTAATTAGTCATTCATACTATTTATGGTAACTTTTTTTATTTTATTTTTTATGATAACTATTGATTTAAATTTAGAATATGTTTCTCCAAAAAAAAAAAAATGAATATAAATTAAAGTCCAGTATATTTTGGGATGTCTCCTAGAGAGTAGAGACCATAAAATTTGATTATACAATTTTTCCAATTTTTTATTATTTTGGGTGATTTTTTTTCCTATTTTTAGCCTAATTTTGTAGTTAATAAGAATTAGGGTATTTTAGTGTTTCTTAACCATCCTAGGAGTACTTAGGGTTTTCTAAGGGTCACCTAGCAAACTTAGGGGTTCCCCTCTATTTATATGCAAGGTAAATGATCAATTTTTTATTAATAAAGTTTTAGGGTGTTTTTTAATTTCTTTTGTCGATTCCTTAATATTCTTTAGGGATTCAAAGAACCCCTTGACTCATTATCATTTTGAAGCAAAATGTTGGGTCCCAAATAATATTTTTACCAAAATTATCAATCCAAAATAAGAGTTACACATAAGAACACAAATATTTACGTGAAAAACCTTTTTCCCTTAGAAGGAAGAATCAAGAGACAAACTCAGAATAATTTTACTATTATCAAAACAATTACAATAATTCTCAGGTTTGTGTCTAACTTAAGATTCACCAAATACAATAATAAATCTCTTATATATGTCTCACGACTAAAGAAATTCTCTTTATTTTCTTTTCTCTTACACACCAATTATTTCTCTAAAATACTGCAATACTCTGCTCTCTCTCTCTTTTCTTCTCCACGCAGTGCACCGTTCTCCCTATGCGGCTCTTCTTTTGGCATGTGGATTCCTAATACAACTTGAGTTAGGACTCTACTTAAGCTTTGGGCAACACTCTCATTAATTAAGCTTTCACGTGGGCTGGACTTTGTGGCTTGTGCACGTGGTGCACCCAACACAAAATGTTCTGTTTTTTTTGTGGCATTCGGTGTCACATGAGCAAGTTTTGTGATATCCTGAATGGTATGAATTTTTATGGTTTTAGATTGTAAAAGCGATACGTAGGAATGTGCTTGAGTTTACCTTGAACATTTATTAGATCTATCGGGGACTCTATAAATGTTGATTACAAAAGGATATAGCTAGGATGGCATCATAACAATGGTTGGGGGTCATGTGGATTTTCTAACATTCATCTAGATGATTGACTTCTGAACGGCATTGATCGATGGTCATAATAACATTTGAAACGTAGCTAAATTGTATTGGATGATGCATGGGCCTACCACGACGTGGAGCCCTCAACTTTCTTATTCTCCCAAGTCCCAACTCATCGGGACGAATTCTCATGCCCCTATTGTTCTGAGTTAGTCAACTTTGTGAAAATTGAAACATGACTTAGAGAATTATTAAGAAAGAGATTAGTTTAGTTTACCAAAGAGAGAGAGAGACTATATATATCAATGGCTCGGAGAATGAGAAAATATAAAATTTTTTATTGAAGAAGAAGATGATTCTAAATTGTTATTTGATATAATTATCAATGTGACGGATTAAATTACATGGAGGCCATGAATGATGCCTACAAAGAACAATAATAATACTTATGCAAATGGAGGTGATACAATATTATTCAAGAATCTTGGAGAGATCCTAGATATTGAATTGCCACGTTTTCTAACAATATTGCATGAAGTATATTAATTTCAACCCAAAAAGAATAAAGAAAACACGTTAATACAAATCCTGATTAGTCTACAACACGAGAAAAGTTTCAAAATCAGTCTTACAATAACCGTACACCACATGGTAAGTAAATAACGTTAATTTGATGTACTACAATAATTACTAGGTGCATGTCATCTAATATTAGAGATGGCAATTGGGTGGTGGAGGGTTGGATATGGGGTATTCCATTCACTCTTTAGGATAAGGAAAACTCGTATGAGAAGAGAGTGAGACAAGTTGGGGACAAGACAAGTTGAAGGCATTTATTTCTCATTCTTAATGAGGTAACTTCATCATTAATGAAGTAGAGATTAAAAAAAATGCTAGTAAAGGGCGAAGTAGGATGAGACAGAATGGGCGGAGTAAAAACCATCTCATCCTTTCACCTATTAGGGGCAGGAAGAACCTGCACAAGGCGGAATTGAGGTAGGAAAGTCAAGCAGGATAAAAAAAATTTCATCATCATACATTTATGAATAATTAATAAACAACAATTAAATTATTATTTAAATCGCATAGCAGTATAGCAATACTCATTTAAAAAAAAAAAAAAAAAAACAAAACAAAAAAACAAAAAGTGATTAGTAAGTAAAAAATAATGTCTTCTCTTTAACAAGATAATTAATACTTCAGGGATTTCTAAAAAATAGTATTGGACGCACATGATGAGGAAGAGATCAATACCTTCAAATAAATACCTTAACTTATTTTGATCTCTTCTTTCCCTAAACAAATTTAAACCTTCGCTTCTAACCTCCAAACAAAAAGAAAAAGAAAAAAGTTGCAACTTCCATATAATTGTTAAAATTAAAATTTTGAAACAATAAACAAAACATAAATTATATAAAACTATAAAATCAGTCCAGCTATATAATGTTATACTTCAAGATTATTCTAATGTCATGAAGGGCATGATGCAAATTGAATATTCATAATTTGACATCATTGTGCCGAACTGCAATTTTATAGGTATATATCACCATGTGCCATTTTATCTTTGACTCAATGACTCACCAACAAAAAAAAGTTCCACTTTAACTTGTATTGTCCTCAAATAAAAATTCTATTTTGTTATTTCTTATACTCATTCCTGGCCTAGAATTTTAAATTGTTTTAGAGCATAATCAGCCGGCAGTCATGTATATATAGGGATCTACACATAAACATCAATGCAAGAAAAAGAGAGAAAGAGAGATGGCATCTAACAATATTAGAAGTCTACTTTCACACCATTTTCTCATGATTAATCTTTTCAGTCTTTTATTCATCTTATTGCTTCACAATGCCTTAGCCACCACTTCTTATTCCAACCAAACCTATGGAGCTTACATCAAAAAAGCTTGCAATTCAACCACATATCCACAAGAATGCTACAAGTCCCTCCTCCCCTATGCCTTCAAAATCAAAGCAAATCCTCAAAAACTTCGCAAAGTCTCCCTCTCTGTAACCCTAAACGCCGTGCACAATGCATCATCCATGGTGTCAAAGCTATTGAAACAAAATGGCTTAACGCATATTGAAGCGGCAACCATTAAGGACTGCATTGTGAACATCAAGGACTCTATTGATGAGCTCAAGCAATCTCTGGGTGAAATGAACCTTTTAAGCGGTTTGGATAAGGAATTCCACATTGCCAACATAAAGACATGGTTGAGTGCTGCCTTAACAGATGAAAATACTTGCATGGATGGTTTTGAAGGTGAAGTCATTGACATAATAGTGAAGCAAAAGATCACGAATATTGTATTGAAAATTGCTAGGCTGACTAGCAATTCTTTGAGTCTTATCAATAGCCTCAACTAAAGGCAATCCTAGTACTTTTCCTGCTTTTATGGGTGGAAGTTTATATTGCCATCGGTCCTTTAATTGGACAAAGGGCCTCGTCTCACAAATTAAGATGAACGAGAGCTTGATTTGTTTATGTTTAGTTTCTATCTCTCCTTTATTTTTTTGGAATTGTCAAATGTTATTTTTCGGGGGAAATTATTTATTGTTAAAACAAATAATGAGATAGACTTCCATTCCATGTCTAAAATTACTCCAATGTCCGATATTAATAAATGGTGCTCTAGAAATAAAATTTGCATCATCTAAGTTTGTTATCTTTCTATATATTATAGTATTTTTATAAATAAATAAATAATTCTTGTCCTACTACAAACTGGGGGTTGGGTCAAGTCACTAGGGTTTAAAAAAAAAAAATTTAAAGAAAAAATAGGTGGAGAGGTTGAACTCTGAATGTCTCCCTACAACCAACCAATTAAGTTATAAGACTCTTAATAAGTTATTAGATTTAAAGTAGGGAAAATGATTTTTCCCATTTGAAATTGATCTTTCTTTTACAAAATTACCACTATAATAAATTACCACTATAAAAAAAAAAAAAAAAAAAAAAAAAAAAAAAAAAAGGTTTCTCTTCTCTAGGGTTAGAGGGTGCTCCTTCTTCTCCTAGGTCGTAGAATTTGCAGTCCCTTCCTTGAAGGAGTTTTAAGTCCCTTTGGTAACAGTGTTACCTTAGGTTTTGTGGGTTTCTGTTTTTTCGTGGGGATTGGGAAACACTCTTAGCAATGGACGACCTCACCAAAGCATGGAGTTGTCTAACTCTTACAGAACAGGAGGGTGATGACCTCCGCCTGAATGAAGAAGAGGCAGCACCAGAATTCACTCTTGCAGCAAAGTTTTTGACCAAACGGGCTTTGAACATTGAAGCCATAGCGAAGACTTTCAACCCAATATGGAGATCAAAAAATGGTTTCAAGGTTAAAAAGGAGGATGATCATTTCGTGTTATTCACTTTTGACAATCAAGAGGAGATGGACAAAATCGTAGCGGCAGAGCCATGGAGTTTTGATAAGCACCTTGTGGTGCTGCAACGGTATGAAAAAGATATTGATTTATGTGATATGAATTTTAACATGGTGAATTTTTGGGTTCAGGTACATGATATACCGGTCAGATTTAGAACTCAAAAGATAGCAGAAAAGATTTGTGAAACTATAGGCACGGTTAGCAGACCAGCAGATAACACAGAGATAGAAGGGGACGGATTCATTAGGATTCGAGTCATGGTTGATATATCCAAACCTTTATGTCGTGGACGAGTCATATCACTCGAAAATGGCAGAGAATTATGGGTATCTTTCAGATATGAACGCCTTCCCAATCTTTGCTATTGGTGTGGCTGCCTCACACATGCTGATAAAGACTGCGAATTATGGATTGAAAGTGAAGGTACTTTACAGTCGGAAACTCAACAATATGGTCCTTGGATACGAGCGCAGCCTTTCACACGATCTCGAAAGAATGTGGTTGTAGTCCCTGGATTTTATTCCAGAAAAAGTAACCCAACCAAGGCAGCAACTCCAAACCAGAGTAGGAAACCGCCAGTAGTGGTGGTCCGTAAGGGGGGTCCGTCGCCTGAGATTGTACGGCCTGAAAAGGAAAGAGATGAGCATTCATGTCATACGGTTTCTGCTCCAGATATTCAGGGAGAAGATCCGTTCATTCCAACTTTAAATCCCACAGTCCAGCTATATCCAAATATAGCCAACTCGGGTTTTATGGCAGGGAAACAAGCTGATGAGCTGTTTGAAGAACAAATTCAGGAAATTGACCGAGACCTATGCAAGTTTGAAGCCACCAAGGAGTCTTTTCCGGAAAATCAGGGGGAAAATAATAAGGAAAATATTTTGGAAGGTTTGACAATTAATAAGGGAGGCTCTTTAGCAAAAGTGTACTCACGTGCACACTCCTCTGCTCCCTTACAGGATGGTCCAACATCAGTTTTAGCTGATATTTCAAATATTCCAGAATTTACTACTAGAAGATGGAAAAGAATCACCAGGGCCGAGACAGAGTCAGATATTGTAATGGAAGATGCAGTGGGAGAAAAAAGGAGTGGCAGAGAGGATGATCAACCGGAGTTACTGAAAAAAAGAAAATTAGTTTCTCGGGTGGATGAAGTAGCAACAAATATATTGGCGGAGGCTGGATCCCAGCCCCGCCAGAACCAATGAGTCTCTTGTGTTGGAACTGTCGGGGGCTTGGGAACCAACGAACAGAAAATCAGCTCGTAGATATGGTTCGGGCAAAAGATCCCTCCGTTGTGTTTATAGCCGAAACATGGACGGATGAAGCAAGGCTAGTTTTAGTTCAAGACAAAATGAAGTTCAAACATAGATTTGTGGCTCCAAGAAGAAATAAGTCGGGCGGACTAGTAATTTTTTGGAAGGAAGATTTCGACTTAAACATCGAAACTTTCTCCAAAAATCACATTGATACAACAGTGAATAAGAATAAGGATGATGAGTGGAGATTTACAGGATTTTATGGAGAACCTGACACACATAGTAGACATGAGGCATGGGCTCGGTTGAAGAATTTGAAATCAAGGGGATCTGCACCTTGGATTTGTGCGGGAGATTTTAATGAGATAACAAAGCAATCAGAGAAAAGGGGAGGTAGAACTCGGCCACATGGGCAGATGCAAGCATTTAGAGAAGTGCTTGATGAATGCGACTTTATTGATTTGGGTTTTGTGGGATCTGAATTCACATGGCACAAACATTTTGCGGGTTATACAGTGTGGGAGCGCCTTGATAGAGCTATGGCAACTTCGGATTGGCTGTCTTTATTTCCGGACACCAAAATTTATCATTTGGAGGCTGATGCATCTGATCATAGACCTATTTTGATAGTACCGGATGGGATGAATTGTTCACAACAGAGGCCGTTTCGATTTGAACAGATGTGGCTGACTGAACAAGGCTGCACGGACACAGTACAAGCTGTGTGGCAGCGGCACAGTGGGGAAAATGAGGCTTTCAAGGTGATACGAAAGGTGGATGAGTGTGGGAAGGAGCTGACCAAATGGAGTAAAAATAATTTCAGAAATGTGAGGAAAGAATTGGAAAAAACAAGAAAATTGTTGGCGAAAGCTGAATTGATTGCGATGAATGGAGGCAGCAACAAAAGAATGAAATACCTGGAAAAACAAATACTCACACTTCTTGACCGAGAGGCAAAAATGTGGGCTCAAAGATCCAAGGTGCAATGGCTTCGTGATGGTGACAAAAACACCCGCTTCTTCCATAGTAAAGCAACACAAAGCAGAAGAAGAAATTACATCAAAGGGTTATATGATGAAACTGGCCAGTGGTACACTCACCCAAGCCGTGTGAATGATATTGTTGTACAGTTTTATCAAAAACTCTTTACCTCTAGTGAACCCGTGGATTTTGAGGAGATTTTGGAGCAAATACCTACAAAGGTTACAGAAGATATGAATGGGGAGTTGCTAAAAGAGTTTACTTCAGAGGAGGTTGAAATGGCTTTAAAACAGATGGCACCCTTAAAATCACCTGGACCGGATGGCATGCCACCACTTTTTTACCAGAGCTATTGGTCTTTGGTAGGTCCCGATGTTACAGAAGCAATTTTGTGGTATTTAAATTCAGGTACTCTGCCAAATGCACTCTGTCACTCTTTTATTACTTTAATTCCTAAAGTAAAAAGTCCTGAACATGTCTCACAGTATCGGCCTATCTGTCTCAGTAATGTTCTTTTTAGAGTCTTTTCCAAGGTGTTGGCAAACAGGTTGAAAAAAATTATGCCACAGCTTATTTCCGATCATCAAAGTGCTTTCATGGCTGATCGATTAATTTCTGATAATATCATGGTGGCTTTTGAGACTCTACATTACATGAGGAATCATTCATCGGGCAACACAGGGTACATGGCATTGAAGTTGGACATGAGCAAGGCTTATGATAGGGTGGAGTGGCTATACATGGAGAAACTGATGCGGAAGATGGGTTTTGCAGAGGCATGGGTTAAATTGATGATGATGTGCATTTCTACTGCCACATACTCAGTTTTGATAAATGGGGAACCCCAAGGGCACATTACTCCAACTAGAGGCCTTCGACAAGGCGACCCCCTCTCCCCTTATTTATTTTTATTATGTACGGAGGGCTTTCATGGTTTGCTAAAAAAAGCTGAAATAATGGGTGATATAAGGGGGGTTTCTATTTGTAGGAATGGTCCTAGACTAACCCACCTTCTTTTTGCAGACGATAGCCTTATTTTCTGCAGGGCAAAAGAAAGTGAGTGCCAAAAGCTATTGGAAGTCTTATCCAAGTATGAAGGAGCATCGGGGCAACAAATAAATAGAGACAAAACCACTCTATTCTTCAGTAAATCAACTGCTCAGGCCATGCAAAACACAATAAAAAATGCTCTTGGAGTACCGGTGGTGCAACAATATGAAAAATACTTAGGCCTACCATCTTTCATTGGCCGAAGGAAAAAAGAGAGTTTTGACAATATAAAACAGAGGGTGTGGAAAAAGTTGCAGGGATGGGAAGGGAAACTATTATCTCAAGCAGGAAGGGAGATTTTAATCAAGGCAGTGGCTCAAGCTTTGCCCACATATGCGATGTCATGTTTCAAGCTACCACGTGGTTTGTGCCATGATATTGAGGCTTTGGTTAAAAAATTCTTTTGGGGACAAAGAGGAGAGGGCAGAAAGATCCATTGGACAAAGTGGGAGGAGCTTTGCAAACCGAAGACACAAGGGGGGATGGGTTTCAAAGATCTTTCAAGGTTCAACGATGCCTTACTTGCAAAACAAACTTGGAGACTCTTGCATGATAAAACATCACTGTTTTATAGAGTTTTCAAGGCCAGGTATTTTCCCAACTGCACAATCATGGAAGCAAAGAGCCCGAGTTCAGCCTCATATGCATGGAAGAGCATAATCAAGGGCAGGGAAGTGATACAAAAGGGTGCGGTTTGGAGGATTGGTGATGGACGTTCAGTTCCAATTTGGGGTACACGGTGGCTGCCTGCAAAACACTCCCCAAAAATTATTTCACCTTGTCCAGAAGCATTGGCTGATGCAAAAGTCTGTTTTTTCATGGAGGCTGATAACAGATCATGGAAGGAAGATGTGTTAGATGAAAATCTATTAAGCTTTGAAGCAGACATGATAAAAAAGATCCCCCTGAGCCACACGGACCAGGCAGATACACTCACTTGGCCTTTCACCCCAAATGGGGAGTACACAGTCAAATCGGGATACACTTTCTTGCAACAAGAGTATCAATCTGCTCAACCTGGCCATTCTGATCCTGAGTACTTGAAACCTCTTTGGAAGGCAATATGGAGTTTACAGGTTCCGAGTAAGGTAAAAAATTTTATTTGGCGAGCAGCAAAAAATTCTTTACCTGCAAAGACGAACCTGATGAAGAGGAAGATCATCGATGAAGACCTCTGCGAACAATGCAAAGACCAGAAGGAGGACGTGGTCCATGCAATATACCACTGTCCGAAGCTACTTGATCTATGGTCAAAAGTGAAGCTCTGGAATCACAGTTGCCTGAAGCAGGCGACCTCTTTTATTGATCTAATTGGTTGTGTTTTTGCAGATAACAGGGACCCAACACTCTTCTCCATGGTAGCGTGGGCAATCTGGCAACGAAGAAACAATCTTCGCCTCGGAAAACCAGTGACCACACTCAACGAGCTGCTAACACAGGCACAGGAAAGGCTGACCGAATTTAAACTTTATAATTCATCAACCATTATTCCAGTGGGCCGACCACCAACCAGTTGGCAAGCTCCGATCAGCAACACTTACAAGGTGAACTTTGATGGAGCTTTATTTGCAGCAGAAAATAGCGCCGGTTTGGGAGTGGTTATCCGGAATTCAGAGGGACAAGTCATGCTCTCTCTCTCGGAAAAAATCATACTCCCTTTTACAGCTATCGAAGTGGAAGCAATGGCAGCAAGGAGGGCTTTGGAGCTAGCACTAGAGACCGGGTTTCAGCAGATAACCTTGGAAGGAGACTCGCAGACACTCATCTCAGCATTAGAAAACAATACTCACCATCTGTCAAGCTTTGGACACATAATAAAGGACATTCAGTATCTCGCCTCTTGTTTTTCAAAAATAAATTACTCTCATGTGCGTAGGCATTGTAATACTGTAGCTCATTCTTTAGCAAAAATAGCAGTTTCTCAACCGCAAATGCAAGTCTGGATGGAGGATGTACCACCAGATATTCTTCCTGTACTTCAGGCCGACTTGACTGGCCTTCCTATTTAATAAAAGCTTGGTCTTGTTTCTCAAAAAAAAAAAAAAAAAAAAAAAAATAGATTTGAACTCTATCTTCTACCTTTGAATTTAAATAGAAAGATTCAACATGTTGAATCACACATATTTAGGAGTTTAGGCCCTACCATGAGGAGTTAAAAAAATGGCTAAGTGATTAAGTTTGTTATTTATTAACTTAAAATTTTGGAATAAGTTAAAATTTATAAAATAATATTTTAAATTTAGTCAAATTCACGCAATTTAGTACCATGAACGAATTGTTCAATATAACTTTCAAAAAAAAAAATTGTTCAATATGCATTTTATACTTTTCAATACAACAAAAAATTTCATTTTTTTAGAATACTTTTATTTTGCAAGATGTATTCTAATTTTAAATAATAATAAAAAGTGTGTGCATACAGTATGATACATGTATCCTATTAAAAACTAATTGATATTTTAATCACAACTATCCTGAAACAAACATTATAGGCTCAAAAGATGAGAAAAGAGTTGATTTCACACATAATTCTAAAAATACATTTAAAAAAACATATAGTGTTGATCACATCCACATTAGAAGCAATAATAGGTTGCTAATCATGGCATAAATTACGCCATGGATGTTGGTTTTGGTACCTTTTTCTTGATACCCAAAAAAAAGAATAAAAATAAAAATAAAAAAACAGCAAACTTATGAGCAACCCTTTAATTACCATAAATAGCTAAAAACCATGACGTGCTGAGTGATGAGTGGGTAAAGATACCGGGTGTAGCATGTTCTACAGACAAAGTGCTGTAGATGAGCATTTCTTTCTTGCACTCAAAATCATTTGTCCAATAACAGCGCCTTTCGTGACGCAGCGTTTTACGCAATCCACGGTGGGCACGTGCATGTTTTGTCAATGCGATTGACTTTTTAACGGCTTGACAGTTACAGGTAGACACGTGTCTCATGCTTATAGGGCAGGCACGTGGGCTGCCGTAGACTTATAACCGTCATATCCTAAGCCTTGAAATTCCCGCGGCAATTTTAATAATGAGACTCAAAACACTTTTCCTTTTTTGATTAGTAGATAAAATCATAAAATATTGATTGTTATTTTAAAAACTTAAAAAAAATAATTATTTAGATAAAAAAAATTATAAATGAGAATTTTTTTTTTTTTTTTAAATATTGTTTGAGCAATTTGGGGCTTCAACGTAGGAAAAGGAACTCTATATTTGGAATTTAGAGTAAAAAAAAAAAAAAAAGTGAGAAACAACAGTTAGAGTTATAAAATAAAATTGAAAATAAATTATAAAAAAATCATTTAGTTTGGGTTATAAAATAAAAATGAAAATAAATTATAAAAAAAAAATCATTAAAAGAGAAAGAAATGATCAATGATCAGTCAGCAGCCCATTTGCGAAGATAAAGAGCAGTGCAAAAGAGAAAGAAAAAAATTATTAATAGAAAGTTTTTAATAGTGTGAAGTTTAATTAAAAACATTTTTCCGCTTTTGAAAGTGGAAAACATGTTTTTCTCTTTGCAATTGTTTTCAGTTAACTTGTGTAATTTGTTGTACCAAAAATAAAAAATTATGAAAGACTTTTCTCAAAAACCTTTTCAAATTAAACAAATAGAATGTTTCAAGTTATTTGAGGGTTTAATACCTAACATGACAAATAGAAACGTCATTTGACTCAAAATCTCAAGCTAATGAGTATGGAACATCTAGCTAATTGGCAATTATGTTATATAAACCAATCACTCTTGTCATTAATATCTAATTTGGGACTTCATTATTTAACTAACTATACCACACACAAGTAAAATAATCAAACACCATCTTCAGTAGAACAAATGTGATTAATGTTGTAGTGGACAGACAAATATGCGGTGACTAATCAACACTTGGCCAATACCATACAAGCACTTATCAATAAGTCTATAAACATAACTTTTGCTCCTACTTGCCAAAGTGGTTAATTGTGATTGGTAAGGAAAAAAAGTCGTAAGTTCATAAAAAAAGTGATTGTCTACTACTCACAATCAATCATTTCAATAAGTTACGGCAAAAATTGTGCTCCTAGATTTATTGAACACATGTCTCTGTGTTATTTGCTAATCTACTTTGGTATTGTCAATGAATTATAAAACTCTTAGCTGCTAAACCACCTCCCTTGCTCATGATATTTGCAGGACTTTTTAGCTTATACTTATCTTTATCAGTTCGAATAAAGCTAATGCAATCCAAATTTCAAATTAAAGAATTCAAATGCTAACATGCCGATGCCGTCTCATGTTGCATGTTTTAGGCTCTCTTCTCCAATATTTTGTTTTATTTACCCAATGATTCTCTATTATTCTTTGTGTTCCTAGATGTGTATGGCTAGGTGTTTCAAAGTGGGGTCCAAAACCATAATTCAATCCACCATACAATTGGGCTATAAATTGGGGATCTTTTTAGTTCTTCCCAACATTCACAACCGCAATTCAAAGTATAGAAAGATGGAAGCTCACAATTTCACAACCCAATGTTCATACTCATGCCATTTTCTCTCATTTCTTCTCACTGTCCTCTTATTCATCACAACCCCACATATATGCTTAGCCACCACCGCTACTTCTTCAACCCAAACATATCAAACTTACATCAAAACAACATGTACTTCAACCCTATACCCACAACTTTGTTACAAGTCTCTCTCCCCCTATGCCTCCCAAATCCAAACAAACCCACAAACACTTTGCACCACTGCCCTCAATATAGCCCTAAAATCTGCCAAAAACACATCCTCAATGGTATCAAAGGTCTCTGAACTAGCAGGATTGTCAAGTATTGAAGTGGCTGTAATTAAGGATTGCATTGACAATGTGAAGGATTCAATATCCGAGCTCCAAGATTCTCTAAATGAGATGGGCCAACTTAGTGGTCCAGATGTGGCATTTCGAGTAGCTAATGTAAAGACTTGGGTGAGTGCTGCATTAACGGACGAGACTACATGCACTGATGGTTTGAGTGCGAAGAATGTGAATAATGCGATGGTGAAAAACACGATTAGCGAGTATATATTGAGTCTTGCCCAGCTGACTAGCAATGCTTTGGCTCTCATCAATGGTCTCAAATACTAAAAAGAATGCAACTCATATACTTGTTCCCCCTCATTTTTGTCTATAAGTTTTTTTTTTTTTTTTGCACAGAGTTCTATTTTATGAGTAATGTTAATAACACATGTATTTTCTTACAATGAAATGTTGTGATTAAGAGCAAAATAGTTAACTAAATCGATTATTGACATTACTTTTATTGTATACCAATTACAAATTTCAGATTAAAAGTCATAAATGTTGCGTCCTTAAACATTTAGCCACTTTATAGGCTTAAGAATTGTATGCAGTTAGGAGTGGTTTTTTTTTTTGCTAGTAGTACTGAGTATTTTTTTTTTTTTTTTTAAGTGAGGTGAAAATAAGTTGGATTTGACTATAAACTGCAACAAAAACTAAGTAGTAAAATTTTATAAAGTTGTACTTAGGAAAATAAATTAACTTAGTATATAAATTATTAAACCGAAACAAACGACACACTAAGAGCATCTCCAACAGTTTCGGTAAAGCCAAATTTGGACCACCAAATGACACTGTTCATCTCTCCAGCAGCTTCTCCATACGCACAGGTTCTCTAAATTATTTTTTGGAGTTGCTACAGTAATTCTCTTAATTTAGAGAACACTGTAGCAACTTCAAACCATTATTTTATCTTTAAAAAAATCCGGCTGAATAAAAAAAAAATTCTTTCTCTTTCCTCCTCTCTTCTTTGTTCATTTGTGTCTCTCTCAAACGGTAACACAATCAACACACAAACACAATCACAGATCAAGAACATGAAAAAATAAAAATTTAATTAGAACAACAAATCTAAAATCAAAACAAAAACAACAAATCAAGAGCATGAAAGCCTATCTAAGCTCCATTGCAACAACAAAGTGAATCAGAACAAGATTAAAAAAAAAAAAAAAGATAGGCGAAGGCCATGTCGGCTGTGCGTGCGTGCGTGTGTGTGTGTGTGTGTGTGTGTGTGGGTGTGTGTGTGTGTGTGTGTGTGTGAAGTGAGCTGAAGAGGAAAGAAAATAGAAGTAGAAATAGAAAAAGTAAAAAAAGAAAGAGCTAGAGAAAGAGAGATAGCTGAAGAAGAAGAAGTGCTCCGGAATGAACTAGAAGAAAAAGAAAAAGAAGGTAGATAGAGGAAAGGAGTGGGATACGTGGGTGGTGGAGAAAAAACCAAGAGAAAAAAAAAAGAAAAAGAAAAAAGAAGAAGAAACGTGTCCAGATGGTGTGGAAGGGAAAAATAATATAAAAAATAAGAAATTGCAATAAAAAAATGCTACTACAATATTTTCACAATAAATTTTAAGTAACAGATTGTTATTAGATAATATTAACGAGTGAAAAAATAATTTCAGTAGTGGGTTCAAATTAAAACTAGTAACAACTTTTCAAATAAATTTTGTTGTGAAAGTATTGTGTAAAATGTTGTGAATATAACACTTCTCATTAAAAATATAGTTGTTAAAAAAAAGAATAAATGATGATTAAAAAAAGAATAAACAGTAAATGAAGAAATAATATTTAAATGAGATAGAGAATGTGATAGAGAATCTGTTGGAAAGTGTATTTGAAAAAGTGAGTAGGTAAAAGCTAAATGTCACTGTTCATTCTCCAAACAGTACAAAAATTTGGAGAAGCTGTTGGAGATGATCTTATATTTTTGAACTAATTTGTGTCTTTATTTTGTTTATCATAGAAAAATCGGGGTCGCCATTTCAGAGCATAATTCTATGAATTTTATAACAAGTTTCCAACGAAAAAAGTGGAAGACAAAAGCTGTTTTAAATCTTTAAATTTTGTTATATATTCGAGGTTGAATTATAGTTTTTTTATGCTAAAAATTGTATCCATAGTTCTATATAGGTGGGTGAATCCCCTAATGGCTACAAAAGACGAATAGTAGGTCCAAAAAGTTCACTCAATGTATTCAATTCCTTGCATCTTCGCTCAGAAATATGGCAATTGTCATTTTTAAGTGATAAATGAACCTGACTCTTTTTTGAGAGAAAAGTGAGAAATGAACCTAAACTGACATACCTGCTGTATTTATTTCTCAAGATCTCCCACACGACACTAATAACCTAATGGACCACGAGATCATTCTTGCAATTAATGTGAGAACTGTTGTTTTCTTATCAAGCAAATTGAGTTTGGCACAACTCCTTGAACAATAAAATTATTGTCTAGCTCCCTCTAATAATTGGTAATAAGCACTGCATGCTTGGCCTTTAGAACCTCAGTAAATTTTAATAGAAAATTTAAAATTCTATTAGGCACATTTTTTTTATTTGTTAAATTTGATGGAAATCCTATCGGCATGAAGACTAATTAAATTTATGATGAGACTATTTATTTATTTATTTTATCTATATAAAAAGACCCATTATTTGTGTAAGATACGTGAAAACATATTTATTGAAATTGTTACTAACTTACTATCCTTTGGCCCATGAAATAAAATAAAAACTCCTAATGGCCCTCTTTATATTGGATTTGTGCCCATCTTCTGCGTCAACTAATTGATTGATGGAAAATGAAGCCTCCAAACTTGACGCTAAAATTGTGTTTTCTTACCGTGTTTGTTGGAAATAAAAAAAAAAGATAATACTTGAATTTTCCTTAGAAATTACATAATTTAATTTTACCAAAAGAGGTGGTAGAGATGAGGCGTAGACCAAGTCACTGTTTTGAGACAAATTGTGCCGTCTACGGTATATCCGATATAGTTAGACAAATAGTGTCTGCACGTTGTCCCCAGAATACAACAGCCCAACTATCTTTACTGATTATCCTCAGAATACACTACTTGTAAGATATAAGTTCTCTATAGTACTTTCTTTTCCCATAAAATTTTGTAAAAGATAGAATATTTTTGTGAGTAGTAAGAAGCAACAGATAATAAGTATTTAAGACAATAAAAAAATTGTTTTTGAAAAGTCTGCAGCTTTCTAATTCAAAAATAAAAATAAGTATATATGAAACTTTTATTTCTTTCCATATATATAGGGCCAGACATGTTGCTTGTCCTTAGCCAAAAAATAAAACGTTTGCTATCTTTAAATGATCATAAAATTATTGAAATCAATATGTGATTAATAGCTTTCTTTATATATATATATATATATATATTATAAACCGGTCAAAACCTTTTGTACGTTGAGAACAAAAAAAAAAAAAAAAAGGGTCATAATGCCAAGCATTTAATGGCCCATTATTACAATATCTTTTCAAACATTTCAAAAGTTTTCTTTCTAAATATATGTTACAAAAAATTGCTACCTGATTGACCCCTGTCCATTAAACCAAATAGTAAATATTTGTGTATATATGGTAACTTATTATAACATAAAATAATTTAACAGTAATTGTATATTTAAGTGCTAAAAAATCTTTCATATATAATGTTATTATGTCATATTTAAATAAGAATGTTTGAATACAAAACGTTTAGAATGGAAAATATATATGTAATTAAACCAAATATACTGGCAATTATGGTATTAATATTGCGTTAATGTTCAAAAATTTTCTAATTAAAACCATTAATAATAGCTATTCAAATTTTGAATTATATTTGAATTTCAAAATTTAACAATCAACATATCTAATATTAAGAGATAATTGATTTCTTCAATTCACATAAATGAGTATTAAAATAAATATTTTTGGAGTGCTACTGCTACAAGAATCGGGACTTTCAAAAAGAGTTGCAAAGTACAAGCAACCCCAGCTAATAACAACAACTTGCCTATATATTAGGATCTTCTCCACACATATCAATGCACTAAATAGAGAAATATGGAAGACTATACAACTTCATATCATGCTCTCACAATTCTTCTAACTCTTCTATTCCTCTCAAACTTTCATACATCCTCAGCCTCAACTAGTTCCACCACCACCGAAAAATACAAAACCTATATCAAAACCGCTTGCAATTCAACCACATACCCAAAAGAATGCAACAATGCCCTCTTACCCTTCGCTTCCAAAATAAAAGCAAACCCTCAAAAGCTTTGCAACACTGGCCTCTCTATATCCATAAAAGCCGCAAAAAACTGTTCCTCAACGATATCAAAGCTATCCAAGAACAAGGGTTTGACGCATAGTGAAGTGGCAATCATTAAGGATTGCATAGAGAACATCAAGGACTCCATTGACGAGCTCAAACAATCTTTGAACGAAATGGGTCATCTTGGAAGATCTAATGTGAAGGCTCAGATTTATGATATAGAGACCTGGGTCAGTGCTGCTTTAACAGATGAAAATACATGCACGGATGAGTTTGATGGTACGAGTGTTAGCAAGACTGTGAACAACACAATCAGGAAGAGTATTCTTAGTGTTGCTACGCCAACTAGCAATGCTTTGTCTCTTATTAGTATTTTATACTCCTACTAATTAAACTTCAACCGGCCTTATTGGCTTGTCCTTTCCCTCTATTATTTGGCTCGTCATCTTTCATTTTGGCTATTGTGTTCTTTATATGAATATATATCATGGGTTGTGCTTTATTAAATATTTTCATTTGCTATTTTGTTGTTGACCATCTCCCATTTGAGATAAAACTATATATTTACTTTCCTCCTGCCTACATTATTGATCATATTTAGAAACAATGGCGGAGCTACAGCCAAGCTGCAGGCCCCCAAAATTTTAAAAAATTTCTTTTATTTTATGTATAATTATTAAAAATTTAACTACAAAAATAAGAGTTGACCCCCCAAATATTCAAGTTAGTCAGTGTGCTCTTAAAAAAAAAAAAAAAAATTCAATTGATTAGTAGTTAAAAAAGACAAGATAGTTTTTGTTTTCTCAATTTCATTTTTTGTATATGTATAATATCAAACTAGATAACTTGTACATATTCATTGGAGTTTAAAAGATGATAAATTCTCGTAAAAATTCTCTTGAATATACATATATCAAAGTTGACATTTTTGTATACAATATATTTATAAATTATGACATATATACTCTAGTATTAAAATATTAAAGTTTATGTATGTGTGTTTATGCATGTGTGATGGTTAATTTGTCTTGACTATTGTCTAATATATTAGTACCACACTTTGGCCCATAAACAAAAAAATCCCCAACTCCACTCCTGTTTAGAAAAACTAATTTCTTAAGTGAACTATTTACTATCCTTCTTAACTAAAAATCTAATAAGAAGTAGATGAAGAAGAAGGTGAATAATGTGACAGTGAAAAACAAGAATTGGAAGTATATAACTATATATTGACTCTTGCCAAGCAGACTAGCAATGGTTTGGCTCTCATCAATAGTCTCAAATGCTAATAAGAATGAAACCCAAATACTTGTTCTCCCTCATTTTTTATTCCCCGGGGACACAAAGTTCTATTTTATGGGTAATATTAGAGACGTAATATTTTATACAATTGTAATTAACATGACATGTGATTTGAAGCAAAATACTTATCTAAATTGATCACTGATCTCATTTTTATTATGTATTAACCACAAAATTCCAAGCCAACAATTATGAGAAATTTTGTGTCTTTTGTAACTTTATAGTATTGTCACTTTATAGGCTTTTTAGTTTTATATGAAGTATGTTGTATGCGATTAGGAGTGGGGTTTTTTTGCTTTGTGAGTTTGGCATATTTTATTTTAGGGGGTGCAAATAAGTTAAATTTGAATATAAACTGTAACAAAAACTAAGCAGTAAAATTTTATAAAGCTGTACTTAGGAAAATAGATTAACTTAGCCTTCTCAAAAAAAATTAACTTAGTTATAAATTACTAAACCGTAACAAACGACACCCTAATTTTTGAACTAATTTGTGTGATTTTTTTTTACCACATAAAAATGGGGGCCGCCATTTCAGAGTATAATTCTATGAATTTTATAATGAGTTTCCAACCAAAGAGTGGAAGACAAAAGCTGTTTAAATCTTAAAATTTTGTTATAGGTTCGAGGTTGAAGATCTAATCTAATACTATTAAAACTTAGGGAACCTTGAATTATAGTTTTATACCAAAAATTGTATTCATAGTTTTTGATATGGCTACAAAAGACGAATAATAGCTCCAAAAAAATCAGTCAATGGGGGATATTTGGAGACTAGCATAGTGAGGGGATAGAATATCGTTAGTTAGCAAGGTTTTGAAACCATTTAAGAAACTAGCATCTCGAGCCTTTGAAACTCGAGTTCGGTGAAGAAATCAAGCCTCAAAGAGTCGAGATCAATTGTTGACATGGAGATATTTTTGCCACATGGAACTCGAGTCTTAGGATCTGTTGGATGAGTGGAAAAGTGAGAGAATGGAAAATTAGTGGGAGGATAGAAAAGATTTGGTTTTCCCTTATATGTGTTTGGTCGGAGGGGGTGGAAAAGTGGGAGGGTGGAAAACTTTTTTGTTTGGTTGGAGAGAAAAATGGGAGAATGGAAAATGTAGTTTATATAAATTGACTATTAAGTCCTTTTTATATAATATATAAGAAATAGATATATTTACACTCATTAAATAATATAAAAATTAACACATATACATTTAAATTTATATGAATTATTTTATTATTATAATAATTTAAAATTTATGGCTCCTGCTTACTGCCTGGGAAGACAATTTCAAATATATATATATATATATATATATATATATATATATATATGGAATGACATAACAAACAACTATTGGCTTGCACTTTTTGTGTCTATTGTTTAGTTATATTATATACGTGCTATGTGAAAACTTCTGGGAATAATGGAAAAAAATAATAATAATCATTCATAGGTGAGATGAATAGAATGAGGGGTAGGGTGAGATGAATAAAGTGAGGGTATTTGTGTAAAGTACACCATTCAGCACTTTTTCCTCCCCATTTTCCTCCAAAATTGGGAGAATAAAAAAATGTGGGCCCAGAGGGAAAATTTTCCTCCATATTTTCTGTCTCTCTTGTTTTCTCTCCTGAACCAAACAGTGAAAAATGTCATTTCCACCCTATTTTCCTCTCCCTATTTTTCATCCTCCCTATTTTTACCCCAACCAAACATACCCTTAAAGACTCGAGTTCCATAGAAGAAGAAGATGAATCTGAAGAACACGATGAAGATTGGAGATTCTGAAGAAATTGAAGACGAAGAGAAGAACCCACAAAAGATCTAAAGAAAGAACACGATGAAGATTTGAAGAAATTGAAGAAAGAACACAATGAAAAAAGGAAACCACGGAAGAACACGATGATGAACCCACGGAACCTATAGAAGAACATGATGAAAAACCCAAGCACAAAGAAGAAAGGATTCCACGGAAGAAGAACCAAGAAGAACAACGAAGAAGAAAGTACCAGGTGAACACAGGAAATCGAGTTTTAAATACTCGATTTTCACGTGGATTTTTTTCCACATCAGATTGCCAACACATACAACTCAAGTTTTAGAAACTCGAATTCTACCTTTGAACTCAAGTTTTAGAGTCTTAAGATGCTAGTTTGCTACATAGTTTTGTAAAATGACAACTAACTAAAATATTTCAAAAATAATGTTAAATGCAAAAAAAATTCTCAGTCAATGTATTCAACTTTGCATCCTCCCTCAGAATGTGGCAATTGTCACTTTTAAGTGATAAATAAACCCAACTGACATACCTTCTCTATTTATTTCTTAAGATCTCCCACACGATACTAATAACCTAATGTTTTTTTATTAAATTTTGATGGAATCCTAATGGCATGAGATTGTGTTTGCCAATAGTTAAAGGGAGAAATGATTTTGTTTTAAATTTTATGGGTATATTATGAAGTGTCTTGTAGCTTAATTGGTTGGCTCTCGCTAGTATCCAATTGAGATATATAAATTTCAAATGTCCCCTTACCTAATTATCAAAAAAAAAAAAGAGAGGGAATATTGTAACTGCACCATAATTATGGAAAGAAGGATATCTATGCTTTAAAATATTATCATCTTGATTCTTAATTATATCAGTTGAGCTAAATTCTAAGGTTAAAAGTATGCCGTGCAAGCCATCAATTCCAATTGAAAAAAAAAAGGGTTATATTGCATACTTATTTTAATGTATAAGAATGATTTTAAAACATATATTAAAGGTTAGGAATTAAATATGCAATTTAACCCCAAAAAATATAACACTAACAATATCATCACTTAGAAGATTTTAAGATCATCTTTACTTGCTAGCCTACCGCTACATTTCACAACTTTTGACATGACTTATTGTGCTTAATGCATGATAAAAGTAGTATCAATGATTGATCCAAATGAAGTGATATTACTCCAATCGTAATAGATCATGTCAACAATTAAAAAGAATGGGAAATTACATTTTACTACCCTAAACTATATTCCTGATTACATTTTGCATCCTAAATTTTTCGAATTCACAATTTGGACCTTAAACTATGACCCATGATACACTTCGCAGTAGTCCGATATTAAGTTTTTTGTTAACTTTGATGGAAAAATATGGTACCATATGAAAATACCTACTTGCTCTTCTTCTCAATGCTTTAAAAATAAAAGATAAATTACATTTTACCACCCTAAACTATATTTCTGATTACACTTTGCACCTTAAATTTTGAATTTTCATCTAAGTTAACTATAAACTTAATGTCGGGATGCAAAATGTAACAAAGTTCATAGTTTAGAGTGCAAAACATGTATTTGAAAAGTTTAGGGTGCAAAATGTAATATAAGGTATAGTTTATGGTGGTAAAGTGTAATTTTCTCTAAAAAAAATGGTAAATTGAAAATTACACTCTAAAATTTGAAAGTGTTTGGATTTTACACTCTGAAGTTTCAGAATTCAAATTTAACCCTCTGAAATTTGGGGGTATTTGGATTTTACACCATAATATTTCAGAATTTGGATTTTATCCCCTAAATTTTAGGAGTGTTTGGAATATTTTACTCCCTAAAGTTTGAGGTTGTTTGAATTTTACACCCTAAAGTTTCAGAATTTGGGGGTGTAAAATCTTAACACCCCCAAACTTAAAGAGATAAAATCCAAATTCTGAAACATCAGTGTGTAAAATCCAAACACCCCCAAACTTTATGGGGTAAATTCTAAATTTTAAAATTTTAGGGCGTAAAATCTAAATACTCCAAACTTTAAGGATGTAATTTGCAATTTACCCAAAAAAAAATAATGTTCATAACATTACTATGTACATAATTGATGGAAGGGATACTATAAAATTTTACTACACAAGCATGCAGACTAATGTGTTACTCATCACAAAATAATAATTAAGACATTTGTTTATTATTTGTTGAAGTACACCAATCACATTTATTGTAATTTCAATTTGCAAATACTTTATAGTAAAATTTGTGTCTCTAACACTTTCTTTACCACACTATAAATAAATAAAAAATTAAAAAACTTTATTACAAATGTTAATTGCCACAAAAGGTTCACAAAAGTTTACAAACGTATATGATCCTCAAAAAAAAAAAAAAAGTTTACAAACGTATATAGTTATTAATATATTGGTGCTACTTCAACAAGATAATAAATGAGTATTTAAATTATTAATTTTTAATTGATATTATATCAATTGATAAGAATTTGTAATATATTTGCAGTACCCTAATGGTTAACTATTAACCATTAAACAATGATTTTTACCAGGAGAGAAAAAACAAAGGAAATTAAATAAATAAAAAGCATAGGCAGCTCTTGCTAACCTATATCTGTTAGGCTTTGTACAAGATGTAGTATGCTTTTTTTAAAATTTATTTTAAGTAACCCAATTACAATCAAATAGTCTAAATCAAGAACATGTGCAATCTCTCATCAAAAAAAAAAAAAAAAAGAAGAACATGTGCAATCTCTCTCAACTTTGCATGACGTACAGTTCCTTCCTCCTTCCATTTTTTTTTTTTTTTTTTTTTTTGTGAATTATTTATTTATGGGTTTTGTTTAATTGGCCTTTTTTTTTTCCCCTTACTAATTTACTATATATATATATATATATATATTGGTGCTACATGACTTGGGACTTTTTTTAGAGGTACAAGGTGCAAAATACAAGTAACCCCAGCTGACAACTTGGCTATAAATGGGATCTTCTCCACACATATCATCACACGAAAGAGAGAAAGAAATATCAAATATGGAAGCCTATAGGTTCTATACAATTTCATATGCATATCATGCTCTCACAATTCTTCTAGGTCTTCTATTCCTCTCAAACTTTCATATAAGGACGGACCCAGGGGGGGGGAAGGGGGCCCTTGCCCCCCTTGGGCCCAAAAAAAAAAATTTTTTAGTATATAAAATTTAAAAAAAAAAAACAAGAAAGTAAAGGGCTTGCCCCCCTTGGTTTTTAGCTCAAGCCACCCCTCACCTCAACCATCTCTATCTCAAAAAAATAAAAATAAAAATAAAAAGACTTGGGTCCCCTCCAAATTTGTAAAACCCAGCCGACTAGTCTATTGCCCACATGTAAAACTCAGCAATCCAAAACTCACAGGCCAGCCCACATGTTAAAAAAAAAAAAAAAAAAAAAAAAAAAAAAAAAAGGAAAAAGGGTAAGTTAAAAAATGTAAACCCAGGCTACCCACTACCCAGCAGTCCAAAGGCTCTAAGTCTCCAAACGGAAAACAAAAAACAAAAGAAAAAAAGAAAAGAAAATCTAAGGGCTAACAGGCAAGACAAAGAGAGTGAGAGGCGAGAGGCTGAGAGACTGAGAGAGATTCTGCCGCTGCCCACGCCGTGAGTGAAGTTGCCAAATTAAACGCGAGGTGAGAGCTTGTTGCTACTGCCCACGCCGTGATGCACCACCACACGAGACCCATCTCGTAAACCCACGTGACACCCATCTCGCCGTGACGTCGCTGCTGGCTTTGATCTACTCCAGCCTTCACACTTCACACTCAATTGACTCAAGTATTTAATTTATCCTTCAAAATCTCTGAATCTGTGCTTGTGGTGTTTGTGTTTTAGTGAATATGTGCTTGTGTTATTTTTTTTGGCTTTTTGGCTTTGTGACTGTCTCTGTGTCTTTGTGAATTGTGACTCTGTGTTTGTTTGTGACTATCTCTCTTATATTATATAGAAAAGAGAGAGAGTGTAGAGTCTCCAGAGATTTGAGAAAATATCAGAGTTTGACTATTTGTTATGTGGTAGTTGGGCAATAAAATAGGGACAAGTCATAACAATAGGAAAAATGATTCAACTTTCAAGGAATTACAATGGTAAAGTGTTTGTTGGTAGTGCATAATAAAATCATAGTGTTGATAGTGTCCTTCGAAACAAAATGGAAAATGATTTTTTGGCTGACTTTTTGATGTTATACATTGAAAATGATATAGCTTCAACATTTAGTTTAGATTTAATCATAGATGATTTTGAAGATTTGAAAGAGCATCGAGTTATTACGAAACAATAGTATTTCGTGTCTTTTGTTTTTGTTAGTAGATGATTGTATCTTAATATATTAAGAAACAATGATTTTTGAGTATTTGTCTTAGTTGATAGTTTATTAATACTATATGAGTGCATATTTGAAGAAAAAAAAATTCGCTTATCTCCGGCCTCCCTAGCTTGAAATCCTGGGTCCGTCCCTGAATTATAACCTTAGCCTCAACTCCTTCCACCACCACCAAAAACTACAAAACCTATATCAAAACCGCTTGCAAATCAACCACATACCCAACAGAATGCAACAATGACCTCTTACCCTTCGCCTCCAAAATCGAAGCAAACCCTCAAAAGCTTTGCAACACTGCCCTCTCTGTATCTTTAAAAGCCGCAAAAAACTGTTCCTCAACGATATCAAAGCTATCCAAGAACCAGGGATTGACGAAGAGTGAAGTGGCAATCATTAAGGATTGCATAGTGAACGTGAAGGACTCCATTGACCAGCTCAATCAATCTTTATCCGCAATGGAACAGCTTGGAAGCTCTAATGTGAAGGCTCAGATTGATAATATAAAGACTTGGGTCAGTGCTGCTTTAACAGATGAAACTACATGCACAGATGGGTTTGCTGGCATGACTGTTAGCAACACTGTGAAGAACACAATCAGTAATAGTATTCTTAGTGTTTCTAAGCGAATTAGCAATGCTTTGGCTCTTATTAATCGTTTTTACCCCAATTAATTAAATTCATCCTGCCTTGTTGGCTTTGTCCTTTCCCTCTATTGTTTGGCTATTATCTTTTACCATATTGGCTATTGTGTTATATATGGGTAGTGTTAATTGCACGCATTGTTTTGCACACTTCCGTACACACAAATTATTTTCAATTGAAATGGTATTTACACACAGGTTATTGCACACACATTTGTAAATATGATTTCAGTTTGAAATAACCTAAGTGTACAGACATGTGTGCAAAATAGTATATGTAATAGGTTTTACCCTATTTATGGCTGTGTTTTATTTTGTTATCAAATATGTTCATTTGCTATTTTGTTGTTGACAGTCTCCCATTTGAAATAAAACTATTTACTTTCCTTGATTTTATATTATTTGTCATTTAGAAAATCTAACTTCTTGAGTGAACTATTTAGGGCGTGTTTGTTTAGGCGTTTGTGCAGCCTAATTAAACCCGCATTTTAAAATCAATTTACATTTTAGAGACACGTAAAACGCCATTACAAATGCGCAGGAGAGTCTAGCATTTTTACAAACACTCCTTTTTAAAGTTTTCACAACAGCTCAAACGAATGGGCTCTTACTACCCATCTTAATTTGAATTCTAATAGGAAAAATGTATTACAGTTTTTCAATCCATCATAGGTAACAAAATCTCACAATAAGCTGAGGTATCAATCCATCACAAATCAAATTGAAATAAAATAAAATATTATTAGATTTAGAGCCACTACAACTCAAAATATGAGTGTTATAAAAATGTTATGATATTTTGCTATGCCCCCAAAATTTCTCAATGTATTAACTTTAAAATAAAGTTAATAATAAATTAGGAAATTCACCAATATTCTATTTGTTGACTTTCTAAAGTTGGCTATATTTTGGAATATCTCAAAATAGAATAGATGACCAATAATATAATTAATTAATTATAGTATAATACACCACATATTGAATACACCATTATATATATGAAAGAAAGAAGTGATCCTTGAGTATGGGTTTCTTGTAAGACTATGTGTGTGTTTGGCCCTAATTTAAAAAGCCAACTTATTTTACTATTTAGCTTATTTTTGCTACTATTCATGGGTCTCACTGTACTTTTTAGTACTATTTATGGGTCCCACTGTACTATTTCATCTAACTTCTACTTTTATCTACAGTATTTTCAGTAAAAAGTTTTCAGTTTCAGCAAAATAAGAAGATCCTAAACAGACACTATATATAAACAAGCTAAACTGAGTCAAGTATTAAAAATTCACAATAGTTCATTTAATTTTATATCTAACACTAGTCGAACTTGATTCATTACCAAATTAGATTATATGTTTAAACTTAGTTCATTTTCTTATTGAGCAGACTCAAGTTTGTTCACAGGTTACTTAATTAACATTTTTTTTCATGTATAAAAAATATGTACTATAACTAAAATTTTTACCCTTCACAAATCTAGGATATCAATGAATAACTAAATTATATATATATATATATATATATATATATATAGACTACAAAATTGACTAATTATTTAATTAATAAATTACAAATAATAAAATCATATCTTATAAATTTACAAATTTTCACGACCTAATCTCAAGTGTGTTTGTGTGTGTGTATATATATATATATATATATGTTTTTATACATGTAAATATATAATCATATAATATCATATTCATATTTAATTCGAGTCTCATACTCACCAGTTTATTCACAAACATATTGTTATATTTAAGCTTTGTTTGTTTAATTGTCAAGCCTAATCTTAGACTTGAGCTTAACTCTTTTGCTAAATAGTAATGCTACAAACACAAACTATTTCACAATATTTTTACAAACTGCTGATGTGGCTTTAATAATTTTCAAATAATCATTGATAAACATAAATGTGATGTTAGTGGTGGACCCATATTACAACTAATAAGAATTTGCCACATCAATAGTTTGTAAAAATGTTGTAAAATAGTTTGTAGTTGTAGCATTAATCATTGCTAAATAAACGACAAACTCGAGTCCAAACTATTCATAATAAATGATTTGATTCATTTGTAACCTTAGTTTCTTAGATGCATTATTTATAAAGAAAATGGAAAAGGAAAAGAAGAAGGAAAAAAAAAAACCCCTAAGAGCATCTCTAGCAAATTCATCAAATTTTTGTACTGTTTGGAGAATGAACAGTAACTTTTACCTTTTATCTATCCACTTTTTCAAATACAATTTCCAACAGATTCTCTATCTCATTCTCTATCTCATTTAAATATTATTTCTTCATTCATTATTTATTCTTTTTTTAACAACTACACATCTTCCAACATTATTTTATTCAACACCTGATTATTATAATAGAAAAAAACATTTGAAGAATGAACAGTAGCCCATTAGATTTGATGAGCTACTGTTCATGAGCCAAAAAAATTTTAAAGTTTAGAGAATCTATTAGAGACCATTTTTTTGGTCTCATTCTCTATTATAAAGAATATTTTGCCATTAGTTATACCATTGGAGATGCTCTAATAACTCCAATTAATGTTATCGATTGTCATCTGTACCAATTAACTAGCTTAACACCCATGTGATGTATGAGAGAAAGGTTGCAACTAAAATATAAAATAAGAACTAAGAGGATAACATGTAATTTAATATAATCTAATAAATACTAAAATTTGGTGAATCTGGAAGTAAACTAAGAGAAAACTATTTTAAGTAACTCAAGCTGTACAGCCATTTTAAAATGAAAATGATTTATCAATTATTTTTAGAGGATGAACATTTTTTTTAATATAAAATAATTTGATAGTTATTGATAGGAAATTTAAACCATAAATATCTTTATTGGAAATACCAGAAAATGTAAGTTAAAATAAACAACTATTTGCTTTGAGATTATTAACTTTTAGGATTTTATATACCTAAAACTAGAACCAATCACTCCTCAAAAATAAATTTACAAGTACCACCGCAGTCTAATAAATAGGAATCATATAATAAAATGTGTTTCTTGGATACCAATTCCTTTCTCTTTTTCTATGTACAGATATGCGGTATAGCTTAACTTGCTTATCGAAGAAAACAGATTTGCCAGCTTATATATGATGCTATTTTATTTTTATTTTGATATAATAAATTGTGTTGTACTATAAATTTTAAATTATTCATACATGTGACTAACGAGATTTATTTGTTTATAATAAAATGGTTAAAAAGAATATGGTTTGATTTCTAACCTCTAGGTAATTTAATATTACTTTAAATCTTTGATTACTCTATAAAAATTGCCTTTTTTAATAACTATCTTTTTTTAATCGCTAATGATGTGTGATGACTTGTAGGGACAAAATTTCCCTTTGCCCTTTTTGGGCAAATTATATAGCCTTATGCCCCCATTCTCAAACTAATTAAGGAAATGTCCTTCTTTTAAAACTCGATTTACTCCAAATCGAGTTTTAAAAAAAAATAAAAAAAATTCAGGAGCCTTATAGTGGCGTTTTAAGGAGCCTATAGTGACATTTTAAGGACTTATAGTGGCGTTTTGGAACTTGACCTCTATGAAATCGAGTTATAGGCAATTTTTTTACCTATAACTCAAGTTCAAGGAAGCCGAGTTTCAAAACGCCACTATAAGTCTATAAAACATCACTATAGGCTCATTAGAAACGCCACTATAGGGCTTAACTCGATTTGGAGTAAATTGAGTTTTAAAATATGGACATTTCCCTAATTAGTTTGGGAAGGGGGGCATAAGGCTATATAATTTTCCCGAAAAAGGCAAAGGGCAATTTTGTCCTGACTTGTAGATAGTCTGTTTCATATTAAGGCGCTTTCATCATGTATTTACGAGTAAATAATTAGAAAGCAAAGGTTACTAGCTCAAAAATACTCTTTTCACTCTCACTTTTAAGTAAAAACCCACGTGTCTTAGATAGAGGGAGTTGATGTTCTCCCCATAAATTAGATTGTGTTAATTTACCATATTACTCTTTTCTTTTCTTTTCATTTTTTAGTAGTTATCATAAAATTTGAATTTATGAGGTGCTCTTAATGATGATTGTTCTTACTATCAAGTCAAAAAATTAGTTAGTTTTACCAAAAACCTTATAACTCAATAAGTTGGCAACTCCTATTGTTTCTAACCAAAATATTCAAAGTTTAAATCCTCTCACATTTGTTGTAATTATTGAATTATCCACACACACACACACACACACACACAAATCGATTGGTTTTTGGTATATGCGGAATTTGAACCCAATTCCTTTTTTTGAGAATAATAAATTTTACCGGTTTAGTTAACTATAACCCACATACTCTTATATTCTTATCTTAACAACACCAAAGATGATCATTTGATCAATTGAAATGTTACCTGGAGATCCGACATCACACTACAAAAAAATTAAGTCTACAGCCACATTTTTAAAATGCAGTTATAGCTCCTAAAAACGTGAATATAGGTCCATTTGAGTCATACCTGTGTTTTCTATAGCCATGTTTTGTAGTGTCGCCCATACACTGTGGCAATAGACCGACTAGTCTATAGTCACGTTTTTAAAAGCATCGGTAAAGGTATTTAACCTATAGGGGTTATTTTAGTCTCATTTTATAAATGTAGTTATAGGTCAGTAGTTTAAGTTGTGTTTCTTAAAAACGCAATGATAGATTAGTTGTAGTTGCGTTTTTTGAAAACACTGCCAAAAAAACCTATAGAACGCGTTTTTAGTAATGTCAATTACATTTCAAATTATGGGTATACATCTCTTTATAATGGCTGTTGCTTTTGGAACTTGGCTACGTTAAAAAAATATCAATGAAAAATGATGAAAAAATCTCACATATACCCAAATTTGGTGAATTGGGGAAAAACTAAGAGGAAACTATATATTATAAGTCTCGTAATTCATTCTCTACTGCCATTTACAAGCACAAAGGTACTTTTAATAAGTCCTAAAAACAATAATAATAATAAGGTCCACGCAATCTTATTTATACCAACCATATATACACATGATTAAATTTTTTAATATATATATATATATATATATATTTTTTTTTTTTTTGAGTGAGTTTTAATATAATATGTGGTTTACCTGTTCCTCCTCTTTTTCTATTTGCAGTTAAGAGCTACAGCTTAACCACTTATAAAGGAAGAAATATTATTTACCAGCTTATATGTTGCTATCCTCTATATTTTAATGATGTAATCAAATGTGATGTATCATAAATTATTCATACATGTGACTAATTCATTGATTTATTTATTGTGAAATAAGGGTCGAAGAATATGGTTTTCTTTCTAAGTCACTTTTAATATCATTTTGGTTCTTTGATGACTATACTGATGCTTTTAATTGCAATAATAATCCTTTTTTAATTTCCCATGGTTTGTCATGACTTGTTGGCATTGCATAAATTATTAGACATATCCAATATTCTAAGTGATTATACATGGTTCGTCTCATACTAAGGCGCTTTAATTGTGAATTTTTTTTTCATTGCGATTATTTATTAGTAAAAGAAACAGTTGTTACTCTCCTAAATTAGATTGTGCCAATTTAACAATGAGATCATAGATGATTCTTTTAGCTTGAAATGATCTAGATGAGTAATGTACCATGTGGTTCAGCATTATAAGAAGTAGAATATGCTAGCTAGGGAGCCCAACATCAATGCTAAAAAAAAAATTGGGTGGGTCAAAACTTGTGACATGACAAACGAAAGATTCTTGAGACTGCAGGTCTAACTACTAGGATAATTTTTTTTTTTTTTTTTTTTTTAGAACACTGAGTATTTTAAGACATACACAGGAAAATGGAATAAAGTTTTAAAGAAATTAACAATAATATATATCCAAAATGGCCTAACTACTAGGATAAATAAGTGATTGTGTTTCGTTATACGTTACAAATATATATTTTGTAGTTTGAAGTTTTTATTTTTTTATTTTATTTTTAAAAAATATAGACTGTTGCCTTCTAGACATTGGTCATTTATAATTTTTTTCTCGGTTAACAAAATTACAAGAATTCCTTTTATATAAATACACACCCTTCCATTTCTCTCTTTTTTTTTTCAACAAAAATCACTCAAGCTCAAACTCAATTCTCAAGTTCTCTAAACTACTCTCATCTCTTATTATTTTTTTCTCTCTCATATATTTATATACGTATATAGAGTTATAGTCTTATCTTTTTAATTATTTTTATTTATACAAATACAAATATCAAATTCTTCAAGTTGGAGGCTTGGGTCGTTCAATGGGAAATATGAATATGAATAATGAACATTTTAATATACTATTCTCACCTTAATATGAATAATGAATACATCAATATACTTATTTATTCCAATCAATAAAAGTTAATAAATGGTTATATAATTTTCTTAATAGTTCAATAGGACCATTTGTGTTTTGTGACATATAATATAATTATAAATTTTATTAAAATTTATAAGCTCATTAAAGGCCTAATAAAGCCCCATTAAAAGCCCATAAGTAACCTCATTAAAATCTCATTAACCCGGACCTAAGGGACATTATCCATAAATCGAGGTTTTCTTTTTCAGCCAAACCCAATCTATCGATAAGTCAACAACATGTCGGCATGCAAGCTCAGCCCACCCTGCCATGGGCCAAGTAAAATGGACCAGGTCTATACGATTCCAATCACTCGGTCACAATGAGTCGTACATGAGTCCTACAAAGGTCCTCTTTGTCTGCCTCAGTCTCTATTTTCATGCACCGTCCAAATGACTTTCATCAGGGTGAGCATAAGATTTGGTTTTCCTAGTTATCTTTTAATATATAAAATTTACCACTATCATTTGTTGGTGCTACACAAAATTCTCCTGTAGTCTTAAGTCCTCCGAGAATCAAGTCAAGATCAAGCATAGTTTCAATCACTTTTCAAACTTTGCGTCTTAGGAAGCAAACTCCTCACTTGAATTGGCTTGAAACGATTATGTAATTGATAAACTCATAAAAGCAACTTGTATATAAAATGCAGTTTATTCCTTCAATCACTGCACAGCCATTTTAAAAGTCATTAGAGAAGCAATAAAGCAAAAGAACTTTTAGACCAATTCAAGAGGCCACGAAAAAAAAACAAAAAAAGCATAAGGCACATAATTATAGAACTTCCAAACTAACTTTGATTGTTAATGTGCTCAACAATTTACACTAAGTAGTTCTGTATATTATTTTCTTTTTTCTTATTTAACAAGTTCTGTATATTCTAACCATACAAAAACACTCACTCAAATAATATGTTGATGTGAGTGTGTGTTCCAAACACTTTTATTCTTATTTATTTTCTAGCTGTTGGAAATTTATGAGAAAAATAGCAATTGGGCAATTATGAGAAAAATAGTTGTTAGGCAATAATTGATAATATAGCTGTTGGACTTTTAAGGGTTATTAGTAACCAATAACTATAGACTATTATCTTCGTAAGTAGCCTATATAATACTCATCATAACACCTTTTTTAAAGGATCTTTTTACTACTCTATATTTTAGATGTACACAACTCTTCTATCTTTCTTTCCCACATATTTTTCTACAAGAATTTTTTTTTTTTTTTTTTTTTTTTTTTTTTTAAGGAGGTTGTTCTTAAACCTTTTGTGAGTAGAAGTGCGTACATCACAAAGGTTGACGCTATAATCTAATCTTAGGGGGTTGTTTGACTAAGAGAACCAATCGCACTAAGTTTTACTTTGGGTGGCACAAATCAACTTTTAAGGACAACGCTCTTTACGTGATTCTATAACACTGTGAGATTGTTCCTAAATTTACTTAAATTTATATTATTATTACTTATTTACATTCTTGCTAATTATTTGGGATATTGTTTGTTTTATCAAACTTGTTTATTCATTATTATTTTTCCAACAATCTTAAAAGTTGATTTAGTTTCTCAAAATGGATAAACAAGTTATTGATTCTCTTAAAGTCATTTCAAAATTTACCAAGCTTGAAACATTTGATGGAAATAATTTTAAATGTTGAAAAGAAAGGGTTTTGCCCATCTTGGAATTTACTGAAATTGATAGTGTTCTTCATGAACCCAAACTCGATGATCCCGAAAAATTAGCATAGTGATTAAAAATAAATAAATTATGTTCACATACTATTAAGTGTGGTTTAGCTAATAAGTTATTTGATAATTATTGTCATTTTACTTGTGCTAAAGATTTATGAGATGAACTTAATGGTCGTTATGGGTTTGAGGATGAGGGTGCTAAAAAATTTGCTACGGCTAAATATATGTCTTTTCAAATGTGTGAAGGAAAAACTGTTTCTAGTCAAATTGAAGATTTTCAAAAATTAGTTTCTAACTTAGCCAAAGAGGGTGATAATTTACCCGAAAGGTTTGTGGCTCATGGCCTTGTTTATAAGATGTCGGACTCTTGGAAAGAGTATAAGCACCGGTATAACTATCATAGAACCTATTTAAATCTTCAACAAACTATTGTCGATATTCAAATAGAAGAGACTAATAGAATGTCCGAAATTTCTTCTAAAGCGAAGGAATTTACTTCCAAGGCTAATATTGTAGAGGGAGAACCCTTTAGACCTCCACAAAATAATAAGAAATATGATCCTAGAGGCAAAGGAAAGTTTTATAACAAAAATAACTCAAATCCTCAAATCCAAAAGAAAAAGGGTAATTGTTTCAATTGTGGTAAGACATGTCATGATGCAGAAACTTGTAGAGTGAGAGGCAACTTCAACAACAATAACAACAACAAAGGCTCAACATCAAACAAAGCAAATGTGGTGGAAACCGAAGAGGTCATTGCGGCAATGGTGTCCGAGGCACATTTGGTCTCAAGTGTGAAAGGATGGGTAGTAGATTCGGCTTACACAAGACATATTGGTGCATTCAAAGAGTAGTTTATTTCCTACACTCCAATAGTGGAAGGCACCGAGTTTGTTTATGTTGGGGACAATAGGCTTGTACCAGTGAGTGGCAAAGGGAAGGTACTCTTGAAGCTAACTTCCTGTAAAACTCTTTCACTCACCAATGTCTTCCATATACCTCATTTTCAACACAATCTCATCTCGGTATGTTTTCTTGGTAAAGCTGGTATTAAAGTTCTATTTGATGGTGGTATAGTTACTTTATCTAAAAATGAAATCTTTGATGGTAAGGGTTATGATAATGATGGTCTTTTTGTACTTAATGTTGATCAAATCATTAATAAAAATGGTTCATCTTCTTATGCTTACTTGGTTGATTCTATTGATGTGTGGCATGGTAGACTTGGACATATAAATCTTGGTTACATAAAGAAAATGAAAGAATGTGGAATCATAAACTCACTAAGTGAAGCAAACATGGAAAAATGTGAAATTTGTGCCAAAACTAAAATCACCAAGAAACCTTGTAAATCTATAACAAGAGAATCTAAACTCCTTAGTTTGGTACATAGTGACTTGGGTGATTTAAAACACACAATAACTAGGAGTGGTAAAAAATTTTATGTAATCTTTGTTGATAACTATTCTAGATTCACTAAACTTTATTTACTAAGAACCAAAGATGAAGCTTTGGAAATGTTTATAAAGTATAAAAATGACATTGAGAACCAAAAGAATAAAAGGATTAAAATACTTAGAACTGATAGAAGAGGTGAATATGAGTCTAACTCTTTTAAATAATTTTGTGAACAAAATGGCATAATTCATGAGGTAACTCCTCCTTACTCACCTGAATCTAATGGAATAGCTGAACGAAAAAAATAGAACTCTTAAAGAGATGATAAATGTTATACTTGTTAGTTCTGGGCTATCTTCCAATATGTAGGGGGAAGCCATTCTTTCGGCTTGCCATATACAGAATAAGGTACCTTATAAGAAAACTGGTAAAACTCCTTATGAACTTTGGGAAAGACATAAGCCTAACTTGGAATACCTTAAAATGTGGGGGTGTTTGGCTAAAGTTATGCTACCTGAGTCTAAAATGAGAAAACTTGGTTCTCGAACATGTGATTGTGTGTTTATTGGATATGCTAGCAATAGTTCATGTTATAGATTTCTAGTTATCAAGAGTGATATTTTAGAATCTTGCACTATTATTGAATCTAAAAATGCTATATTCTTTGAACATTTGTTTCCTTTATAAAATAAGGAAAAAATATTGCATGAATTTGTTGATACTTCTAATGATCTTGTTGATGACATGCAAGAATTAAGAAGGAGCAAGCGAGCTAGGAAGGAAAAGAGTTACGGTAACAATTTCCTTGCCTATATTGTTGAAGATGAACCTGTAAGTTATTATGATGCAATTAAATCTATTAATGCACCATTTTGGTTAGAAACTATTAATAGTGAATTAGATTCTATTATGTATAATCATACTTGGGAATTAGTTGAGCTTCCTCCTAAGGTTAAGCTTATTAGTTGCAAATGGATATTTAAAAGGAAATTAAAATCGAATGGTACAATAAATAAGTATAAAGCACACTTAGAAGCTAAGGGCTATTGGTATCGTATTTTGTCTGCCCTCAATTTGCGTATCGGACCCCGAAAAATTCAAAAGTATTATTTTCTCTCCATGGGGCTATGAGAACATCCAAAATGACGTGGCGCAACCCATTCGGACACCTAAGCACCCAAAGTACCTTTTTCAGCTAAAATGACCAAAATGCCCTTGGTCAACCCTGGGCTAACCGAAAGTCAAACAAAGTCAAAATCCCCTCAAAACAGCACCTTTCATAGTTTTACATCAAACTCGAGCTTTTCGGATATTTTTGACAACTTTGACCAAATTTGATCAAGTTTGACCTGGAGTTGACTCTTGGCGGGCCCCAGAAACCCTCATTTTGATCCGGCCTTCAGAACGAGTTGAAACTAATGCCATTGCGAAAATTATCAGTCCAACGACTATTCATGGGTCAAAATCGGAGTTAGAACTGCTAAGATATCATGAAAACTGGGTTAACGCACTAATTGATGCACCGCTAACTTCCGAGAGCCATAACTTTTGATCCGGCCGTTGGATTTTCAATTTCCATACCTTTTTAAAAATTGGAAGTCAAGATCTTTCCAGGGGTTTCAAGATCAAACCCATCCAAGGAGCTTCACAGGTGGCAGCCCTTAAAGGGCCGTCGGCAGCCCTACAAGGTGTGCCACCTCGTGAAGCGTGCCGGGGCTATAAAAGGCTCCAGGCACCTCCAGACTAGAAAAATGGAGACTTTCCTGGGTCCTGCTCAATGCCTAGATTTTTTCTACACATTTCCCCTCTCTTCCAATCACATTCTTACACACAAAAACACTCACAAAACAAATCAAAGGCTCTTGATTCTTCTCTTCACCAAAAATACAAGGTATTGTCCTTATACCCAATCTTCTTTTCCTTGGTTCTACACCTTGGATTTGGGGTTTAAGGGTGTGGATGTAGCTTTTTAACTACTATCCACACCCCTAACTTTCTAAATCTTTTTCTAACATTTATCTTGCTCTTTTTGCCTTAATAACGTGATTTATTGCTTTATCTAGCATGATTCTTGCTTTATCATGCTTTTAGCATGCTTTTTAGCTTATTTCCATCCGCTTCCATGTTTGTTCATGTGTTAGTTGCCTCTTCTACATTTTTTATGCTTTATGCCATGCTTTAGATGCTTAGATCTTTTCTTTCCCATGTGTTAATGTTTGGGTCTACATGCTCACATGCTTGATATCATGTCTTCAACTATGCTTTGCTTAGATATTCATGTTTGTATGCATGTTCTATGCCTTCACATGCTTGTATGCTTGGATTTGTGTTCTTCCATGTTTTTATGCTTACATCCATATGCTTAGGTGTATATCCACATGCGCATTTCCATGCTTATATGTGTAGATCGGTGTGTTTACATGCTTAGATCGATGTTCTCTACATGCTTTATGCCATCATCTATGTGCTTGCATGCTTCACGCCATGTTTATGTGCTTCGGCCTAGACCTTTTTTGTCATGTCATGTGCTATTGTAGCCCTTTTGTTCCTCTTATCGTATTTTCTTCTGTTTTTGTCTAATAGTTAGGACCCAATTTAGATCCTATGGTCTTTGTCATTGTCCATACACCAAGGCCCACATCAAAGGGTTTGAATCATTCCTATTTGCATGTCTATGCTTGCTTGCTTCTATGCTTTATGCTTGTGTTAACCTCTCTAGTTCTAGGCTTTGCCATGTTTGGCGCCTTCTGCGGGCTTAACCTTGTGTGGTTACATTCGACGCCCATGAGGCCTTGTTCGAATGTAACCATTTGGATGGCATCTCCGAATGTTAGGTTGCTCCGAGCGTACCCTTTCCTTTTCCGCTCTGCGCGATGCTATGCTTACCATGCTTGTTTGTGACACCCGTTGGCTTTCTATGCATCTTTACATGCTTGCTTACATGTTTATGCATGAGTCTTGCTTGCTAGTGTGTCATCCATACTTCAACACAATGAAGTCATGGACATCCAATCCAAACCTACATTTGTCCCCCCACGGACACCATCTTTTGTTTGCCTTCTTTCTTGTTTGCTTTTTTGTTTGCCTTCTAGTTCGCTTGCTTATCTTGTTACTTGTCATGTCTCCTGCCACATGTTATGCTTGCTTCGCTTGTATGCTTGTTTGCTTTATACCCATTACGCATTATCTACACATATCTTTCTTTCCATTGCTTGTCTACTGATTTCTTATCTTTACCCTTGCATGTACACACATGGAGTGAAGACACATGGAGCTAGGGCATGGTCTCCCAGGCACAAGCAAAAAGTGCGTGGAGGCAAGCATGTAGATATGAGCCAAGCGACTATGTTCAATAGATTTAAGGGTCTAGCCTCTCCCATTGGTTATGTACTCTTTTAAACCCCCTTCCTTCCTTCCTCATTTCTCTCTTAGATGGGTTGTATTAAGTATATCATGTCATGTACCATTCGTTCTCATCTCTAGAGTATGGCGACCCCTGTTTACTTTCTTGCACCTATATTTTGGGTCATGCTCTAGGGATGTAGGCATTAACTTTCCTGCTCTGTGTGCTTGTATTATGCATGATGTATGTATATATATATATATATATATATATATACCTACTCACCCCTTCTGGTGTGATTGTCACAGTCCATGTCACCTAAGGCAAAGCGATACATAATTTCCACCCGAAAGTAAGGTGACATGTTGGCGGATTTTTGCCATGGAAATTTGGTGCTTTGCCCAAATGCCTTAGGAAAGTATAGATTGGGACCACACCCATTCAAAAGCCAAACCTCAAAACCCCCCATGCATGCAAAGTCCCGAAAGCCAATGCCAAAATCATGTTTTTAACTACCAATCTCCGAAAATTAAGGTTTTATCAAAACACAGGAGTTGTAAGTTGCCTAACACCTTCCCCACACGTAACCAAACTTTTGGACTCAAGAATCAAGATTTTTTGCCATCCACATTAGATTAGAAAAAATGCCATTTTTCTTAGCCTAGAATTGGTAATAAAATCAAGTAGAAACAGGTTATCAATCTCACCTTAGAAACACCCAATGATTGGTGGGGACTTCACTTACCTTTGGTAATCACCTAAAATTTAGCCAAAATTCCCGCCTTACCTCCAAAGGTAGACCAACCTCCCTCCACCGAGAGAGAGAGCACCCAAAGCTCCACGTGAGACTCTCAGAGTCAAACCACACAATTATCGAGAGGGGCCTCCAACAGGCCCCACGCACGCGAGAGCTTTGCTATGGTGGGTGGTCGAACGAAGGCCCGGCAGTTTTCTAACCGTTTGAGGCCCAGGCATCAACAACGGCTATAAGCAAAAACATAATGTTGATTATTTTGATACTTATTCTCTAGTTACTAGAATTGCATCTATAAGAATTTTGTTTGTCATTGCATCTATTCACAAACTTGTTCTACATCAAATGGATGTTAAAACTGCTTTTTTAGATGGTGATTTAGAAGAAGAAGTTTATATGGAGCAACTCGAGAGTTATGTTGTCCATGGATAAGAACACAAAGTTTGTAAATTGGTTAAATCCTTGTATGGATTAAAACAAGCACCTAAACAATGGCATGAGGAATTTGATAATATGATGCTTACACATGGATATGTGATTAATGGCGTGGATAAATGCATATGCAGTAAGTTTAATAATAATAAAGGTGTCATTATTTGTTTATATGTTGATGACTTGCTTATATTTGGAACTAGCCATAATGTTGTACATGATACTAAAAGTTTCTTGCCTCTAAATTTGATATGAAAGATTTAGGCGAGGCAAATGTTATTTTAGGCATTAAGATTCTTAAGGACAATGATTGCATTATATTATCACAATCTCACTATGTGGAGAAAATTCTTAAAAAATTTGAACATTTTGATATGTCACCTATGTCTACTCCATATGACTCAAAGATGCGCTTGGTTGAAAATCGTGGTGATAGTGTTTCACAAAATAAATATGCACAAATTATTGGTAGTTTAATGTTTTTGACAAATTGTGCTTGTCCTGATATTGCATATGTTGTTGGTAGATTGAGTAGATACACTCATAATCCTAATATTGAGCATTGGGATGCAATATCTAAATTATTGAGATATTTAAAGGGGACTTTTGATTTTGGTTTGTCATATTGTGGCTATCCTGTTGTTTTAGAAGGATATTGTGATGCTAACTGGATCTTTGATATAGATGAGGTGAAGCCCACTAGTGGATATGTGTTTACACTAGCTAGATGGGCTGTCTCTTGGAAGTCATCTAAGCATACTTGCATAGTGAGATCCACCATGGAAGCAGAGTTAGTGGCCTTAAAGAAGGCTGGGTCCGAAGTTGAGTGGCTTAGGAGTTTATTAATTGATATACCTCTTTTTACTAACTATACTACTTTTGTTTGCATTCATTGTGATTGTCAAGCTGCCATAGCATGTGCTAAGAGCAAATTTTATAATGGGAAAAGTCGACATATCCGATTGAGGCACAATATTATAAGACAGCTTATTGGTAATGGTGTTATGTCTTTGGACCTTGTGAGGTCAAAAAGGAACTTGGCCGATTCTTTGACCAAACCACTAACAAGAAGGCTAATGAGTGAGACATCTAGGGGGATTGGATTGATACCCAAGTTGTGACACTGTAACTAATGCCCAACCTCTATAATGGATGATTCTATGTAAGGGGTTAAATGGTTAAAGGTCATTAGTGGTCCATATGGGCACTGTCATTTATTATGTGTTTTCCGCTATCTTGTTAAGGAGATTAGTGATGAGTCTATCCCTATGATGTGAGACAGTGCTAAGTTGCAGAATTTAGTGAGGATGAGCTTAGGCTCTTAATGGATCCATATACCTACCTGTTGGGATGGGGTGTATCTGCACACACTCCTAATGGATACCACTGATTAAGTTGCAGATTGTTAGAGGTTGAGCTTTAGGCTCTTAATGGATCCATACTCCCTACTTGTTGGGATGGAGTGTTCTGCATGCACTCCTGATGGATGTCACCTATGTGTGAGTGGAAGTTGTGCCGCTTCCTATGAGACTTTTTGGGTAAGTCTCTAGAGCTCTCATGAAACCCAGTGGCGCATGGCCTAGATAAGGTGCCAACCCGCTTAAGAACAACCTTGATAAAGAAAGTTATATGGGTGGTAAGTTTGGTTTACTAATAGCTTAGTTAAAAGAGTTTTAACTCCACCATTGTCTTTTAGTTCCTACTTATTTATACTATGTATGGTTAAAACCTTCTAGTACCATAATTGATACATGCTTTCTTTAGATACGTGTCTTTCCTATTTTGTGTTTGTAACATGTGGGGGATTGTTGGTGTGGATGTGTGTTCCAAACACTTTTATTCTTATTTATTGTTCTTAAACCTTTTGTGAGTGGAAGTGCGTACATCACAAAGGTCGACGCTATAGTCTAATCCTGGGAGGTTGTTTGGTCAAGAGAACCAATCACACCAAATTTTACTTTGGGTGACATGAATCAACCTTTAAAGACAACGTTCTTTGCATGATTCTATAGCACTGTGAGATTGTTCCTAAATTTACTTAAATTTATATTATTATTACTTATTTACATTCTTGCTAATTATTTGAGATATTGTTTGTTGTATCAAACTTTTTATTATTATTATTATTTTTCCAACATAATATACATCTTAACCAAATCAAATCACATCTTTACTAGCTTCATACTCCCTAGTCTTCAAGCCCTCACTGACAAGGCAATTTGGGCTAATTGGTGTGGAAAGATTGGAGACGCACACAGTGCAGGATAGCTCGTGGCACTACATGAGGCCTTAATGAAATCTGTGATACGACCACGCTCAGTAGCGGAAGACAAACTTGGCTATGGTAGGAATGTATAATAAGGTCGAGAATAGCGTAGCAAAAGATGGGAAACTTTAGCCATAATGTTTCTTAGGAGATTAAAGGAAACAATGGCTTCTATGTTATAGAAGTGAGCTTGTGGATGACTGGTTGAGTACAAGATTGGGACTATATTTACATTTATGGTTGATCGTTTTCGCTGCAACAGCAGCATCTCATCCCGGTTTGAGCTGCAACAGCTGTGGCTCTCTAACCATCCCTTAACCTTTTGGAACAAGGAAGGGAGGGATGCTACCTTAATGAATCCTTCCTCATCAAATGTACCTACGTATACTCTCACAAAAGAGTTGTACAAAGTGGTGAGAAAAGACCCATGAAGTAGCAGCCCTCAGGCCCCTCTCACTTGTTCCAAATGGGTAGGGGATGCTAAGAGATCCATAGCTATTTATGCACTCAAACCGGGTTGAGATACTGCTGTTGCTGCGAAAAAATGATCAACCCAAGTAGCATTCCAAGCAATCCTCTATATTTATTCTAGGAAGCTATAGCGTACAAAACATTCTCCCACATGGTGCCCTTAATGTTGTCATGGCAGAGAGTTCGATGTTTGATAGTGATCTAAGAGCATTCAACTCGTGAAAAAATTTATGTCTATTTTAATATACAAACTCACTTTTTCTATTTTACATACTCACTTTTCAAAACACCCCACATCAGATTTTATTAAAATCTATTTTACATCCTTACATTTCATTAAAATCTCTTTTTTTTTCTTGATTTTTTTAATTATTTTTCTTTCTTTACACACAACAACTACTGTCTACTCTCTTCTTTCATTCTTGAGATGTAAAGAAGAAAAAACAACTAACGCTCTGTTTATTTAGGCGATAATATTTTGTAGAAAATGAGTTATTTTTCAAAAAGTAGTTTCTATAAAACTATCTCATTTTCCTATGTTTGGTAGCAACCTTAAATAAGTTGAAAAATAATCTTCTAACTTCTCTTATTTAGCTTGCTGTGAGATAGAATTGTTTTATAAAAAAAATTAGTGGAAAACAATCTCTAAAAATAAGTCATACTTTTTATGTTGACCAAAGATAGTTTTCTTTTAACTTATTTTTTCAGATACTACCAAACACAGGAAAATTCCAAAAAAAAAAAACTATCTTTACACAAGGTTTTTCATAAAAACAAACAGAGCGTAAATGCAAAATGAATAGTGTTATGTTACTATAGCAAACTTGTAAATTTATACAATTGTATACAGGTTGATGTCGGTTATTTTTAGATAATAGCAAAATTATGTAAATTCTACACCTCTCTCTATTATAATTGAACTGAGGAATGCTCTAGGCTTCACAGTCACGGGTATAAAAGAATCTTGTTGACAAATGAATTTTTCTGGTTTACGAAGGTATCTATCAATTTGCAGCATATTTATGCTAAATATTCCTTTCCTGGATTTTCAAGTGGGGTATTGTAGTTACTTCAATCACCACAATATATAGTCATTTCTCACTAATAATTGAACCTATTTGTTTTTACTTTTATGTCGATGTTAGGTTCTAAAGATTTAGATTTAAATATTTAGATCATATTTTTATTGTGTTGGCAAATTGAAAACAAAACATGTCTAGTCTAGGTTTTTAGGCAATGCTTAAAAGTGGATTGCAAAAAAAGGAAGTGAGGTTCTGCCTTACTTGACTAATCGAGAATTAGGCTCGACCGATCGAAAATCGCAGGCACAGTTTTTCTGCAGAATTTTTGAACAGGCCTAATCCTGCGAAAACGTTTAGGATTTCATCTAAACTTCTCCACATATAAAAGAGAAACCCTAGTCACGTTTTGAAAACTCTTAAAAGACTTGTGTGTTACTCTTTGTGAGATCTAAGAGGTTTTGTACCTTCTAACTACACAAGAATCTACTAGATCCAAAACTATAATCAAGCGTTGGTAGAACATAGTTGCTGCATCAAGATCATTATTGACGGTAATCTGAAACCTTTGAGTGAGATCTCAAAGTCACAAGTAAGGCAGCTTGTGTTGGTGTAAATCCAAGAAGAGAAAGAGTTCGTGGATTCGGAGCTTACACGTGGTCGTGTCAGTAAGTTACTATTAGATGTAGCAATAGATTTAGGGTTAAATCTGATTATAAAAACTTCAATTCTCTTATAGTGGATTTGTTTTACCTTGAGGATAGTTAGGTCAAATCCTCTCCAGATTTTTATCTTGAAATAGTTCGTTTCATTGGTTTTCCTAAGTCATTATATCATGATGTTATTTACTTTTCTGCATCTTTGCATAATATGATTTATTTGTATTTAACCTAAATCTGAATAATTAATCAAAGTAATCATTTGGTTAATGTAATAGGTTAAATAATCTGGTTTTAGGGGTCTAAACGAACAAACAGTAGGAAAATGTAATACTTCCTAATATTTGATAAGCATGATAAGTATGAGAAGAACATATGACTAACAGTGGCTTTGATGAAATGTTTAGCCAATGAAAATTAATTTAGTGGGATAATGTTGATTATAAGTTACATCAGTATGAACTTAACCCTTTCTTTTGCCTAATAATGCATTTGAACATGTAAAGTAGCTATTAGAGACATCTCTCTCAATGTCTATTCAATATTTGTGGTTAAACCCTGACAACTACGTTTTCTAACATATAGTGCAAGATAAATTATTCACTCGTTTTGTTTTTGCTGAAAGTGATGAAATTATATTGACATTTGATAACTACATTTTTTTTGGGCAGGATCCACACAAAAAGAATCTCATGGGATAGCACTAAAGATGAGGCTGTCCAACCAGTGAACAAGAAATTCTGAAACTTTTAGCTATACAATTACACTAATTAATAATTTTATGTTAGCTATACTGTTACGTTTTAGGAATTAAATTCCTTATTTATAAGCTTTGTATGGCGTGAGGGAGTCTTGGGAGATCCTATAACATCAAAAAGGGCAACCATTTCCAAATTTTAAGGCTATACCTCCTCAGCTTAAATTGGGCTATATATTTTGGGTTCATTGATCACAAGGTCTGGATAAAAAGCCCACCTGTTGTTTAAAAAAAGATACAATTGCTGATTTAAAAAATAAAAAAAAGATACAATTGCTGCATCATATGAATCCACCGGTTGTAAAAAAGTGTAAAATTGCCCATCTATTGTTTAAAAAGTTGCAGTTGCCCGTTACCAATTGCAATGTCATGAACCATTACAACAAGGTAAATGTCTCTTACCGTTGAATAAGAGTTTTAGAGTTTGATCTCAATTTACACTAAAAATTAATTAATATTTTGGTCTAATAATAAAGAGTAATCATCAAAACTATCTTAAAAAAAAAAACAATAAGGTAGATTGTTTGATCACTGATTTTAAAAATATTTTTCTCATTTTATTTATTTTTAAAATTGATGGGTCCCACACAAATGATTTGTTTGGAAATTTATTAAATTGTTCTCAATCTTATTGCGCTAAACAGCTTTTAGAAAAACACCTCAAAGGCCAGAACTTGTTTTCTTCTTTCCTCAGTTTTTGTTATGAAAATCACTGTAACAATATAATAATTTCTTCTTCTTTTTGTTCAGGCATTCATCTCTCTCTCTCTCTCTCTCTCTCTCTCTCTCTCTCCCAACCATGACCGGATCAGCACGAGATCAGGGATTTTTTTTAAAATTACTGTTCATTTGTAATTGTTGATCAATTATTGTTTTTTTTTTTTTTTTTTTTTCAATTGTTTTGTGCAAACATATATATTATGGCATTGGTATCATTGTCACAACTAACCAGTGATGGCTGCCCATGATCTTTGACTTAGTGCCCGTTTGGTTGGACTTTTAGAGCCCACTTTTACATGTTATGCGCATTTACAAAATGCTGAGACAGTTTTTTGCGTTTGGCTCAGCCCAAAACGCAACTTTTTGAAAAAAGTTGCGTTTTGGGCCAAGGCTAAAAACGCGCTGAGAACGCGCAAAATTTATGGAGCTCTGGAGGTCCATAAGCAAAAAGTTCATGCGCGTTGGAACTATCCGTTGGGCTGGTTAGTCAATTACCAAATTACCCTTGATAAACACTACAAACAAACACAACTATCTTTCTCTGTGCTGCTCTGCTACAGAACAAGCACAACAATCTTTCTCCGTGCTACAGAACAAACACTACAAACACAACAATCTTATTAATCAAATCATAACAAAAAAAAGAAAAAAGAAGTGGACAGAAGACAGAAGACAGAAGCCATCTGGACTGCGTTGGGGACGAAGATGAGCAACGGCACGAAGATGAGAGCTCCCTGGAATGTTCTTGAATGAGGGAGAAAAAGAAAATTTTCTTAACGCAAAAAGAGTTTTGGAATCAAGTAAAAACAAAAAAAAAAAAAAAGAGAGAGAGAGAGCTGGAGAGAAAAAGAGAGAATGGAGCTCCCTGGAATGTTCTGATGAATGAAAGAGAAAAGGAAAATAAAAGAAGTTGCCACGTGTGTGGAGGAGGAAAAACAAGAAAAAAAAGAAAAGAAAAGAAAAAGAAATGAAACGTAACTTATGGATGAAAGTGAATTGAAGAAAGGAAAAATAATATAAAAATAAAAAATCCTAATTGAGAAATGCTACCGTAATATTTTCACAATATTTTCATAATAAATTTTAAGTAACAGATTGTTATTAGTTAATATTGGTTAGCAAAAAAATAATTTCAGTGGTGGGTTCAAATTAGAGTTAATAACAACTTTCCACATAAATTTTGTTGTGAAAATATTGTAAAAAATATTGTAAACGTAACACTTCTCATAATAAAGTTTACACTGTAAGTTGTTATTGGTTCTCATTTGAACCTACTAATGACATTATTATTTTTTTATCTACCATTAACAACTTGTTATATAGATTTTATTGTGAATTTTTTGTAAAAATGTTGTGTCCATAACTTGCATTAAGAGAGATAATTAAAACAAAGAATTCTCTTATATATATATATATATATATATATATATTGTCCTTTTTAGTAATTTACCCTTCAAACTGCCACTTTTAAGTACTAACCAAACGCTCAACTTTTTTATTATGCACTTTTTAGCAGTTTTTACCAAACACTCAGCTTTTTGAAAAAACACTTTTTCATTATGCACTTTTTGAAAACTCCACTTTTTTATTATGCACTTTTTCAAAAAGTTGAACCAAACTCACCCTTAATAGGACACAGCCGGGAAATCTGAATTTATAATATATCTCAATCTAAAGTAATCTAAATAGTATGTCATTTTGAATGAATGTTTGCAAGTAAAAGAGAAGAGGGTCTCATAAGCCGTACAATGAGATCACACTTTCATAATAACTGAGATTCACACATGTCTGTAACAGTAGTGGCGGAACTACTTAGAGAAGGGGGGGCTATGGCCCCTCAAATTTTTCAAATATTAGACTTTTAACCCTAAATTTATCTAAACTTTACAAAATAAATATGATTTGCCCTCCAAACTTTTCATATATATTGTATGACTTAATTAAATTAGTTCAATTTTGTATTTGTTATAATTTTGACCCCCTATTCATAAAATCCTAATTCACCCCTGAGTAGTGGGTATTTCGTTTCTCTCCGTTTCTATTTTACTGTTAAAATTTTATTTTTCAATATATGTATAAATAATTATATTATTTAAAATTTTAAATAAAATAAAATATATAAACCTCATTTGTAAAATATAATCTGAACCCACACTCCTGCTCTGCTTAATTTTGTCAGCCAAATGCATGTGATACTGCACACAGATCCAATCACTCACGTGGTCACAGATTCACAATTCACATTTAGTGTGTCGTACATGTCAGCCCCCACGAAGGTACTCTTTGTCTAACGTGGCCAATCTTATCTTCACTTCCTTCTTTTTTTTTCTTTTTTCTTTTTTAAATAATAGATCTTATCTCTACTTTTTTTGTTTTTTGTTTTTTATTTTTTGAGAAATATCTTGTCTCTGCTTTAAGCCTTTAACACACCGTCCAAATTACTTTCATCTCAGTGTCAGTGGGAATGTAAAGATATTCGATTTCTTTAATCATCTTTTAAATTTTAATAAAAAAAAGTTGGCCACTACCGTTTATTGCTGCACTAAATTATCGTATAGTCTATGGTGCAAATATGACTGATTTGATTTATTAGTTCCAAGTTCACTAAAGTCAAGATCAAGCATAGTCTCCAATGTCCATTACTTTTTTCAATGTTTGCGTCTAGGAAAACAATTTCTCGCTTGAGAATTGGCGTGAAACGAGGATGTAATTGATAAAAGCAACTTGTATATAAAAAATGCATTTATTCCTTCAATCAAGGGATAGCCATTTTAAAAACCATTGAAGAAGCAAAGAACTTTAAGACCAATTCAAGAGGCATAAAAGGCACATAATTTTTTAGAACTTCCATACCAACTTTGATTGTTTGTGTGCTTAACATTTTACAAGAAGTAATTCTGTATATTATAAACATACAAAAACACTCACTCAAACAATATACATCATAAGTAACCAAACCAAACCAAACCAAACCAAAATGACATACCAAGACTTCTACAAAAACTTTAACCTTTGGAAGTGGCTTAGTGCTTTGAGGCATAGCTATTAACTAGTGCTAGTGCATTACTAGTGACTTGTGCAACATTTACAACTTGTGCCTTAATTGAAGCCTTGACTTTACCATCCAAGGCCTTGCCAGAAAACCCATCAAGGCAGGTGTTCTCATCGGTTAGTGCTGCACTAACCCAAGTCTCAACATTGCTCATGTGCCACAAAAAGTCCTGACCCTTGGCTTGACCAATGTGCTTGAGCTCATGGATGGACTTGCTAAGACGGTCCACAGTATCACCCATCTCTTCCAAGCAATCTTTAACAGCTTCATATTCCCTAGACTTCAAGCCCTTCATTTTTGTCATTTTTGACACAAATGTCTTTGTAGATTGACACTTGGATAGGCTCACAGACAAGGCAGTATGGGCCAATTGGCGTGGGCTTTTTTGAATTGCTGAGGCATAGGCTGAGAGAGTTTTGACACACACTGCTGGATAGGTAGTAGAACTACATGAGGACTTGATGAAACTAGTATCATAACCACCGGCAGAGGATGCAGACTTGGCTGTGGTAGCAAGGTATAATGAGATAGAGAATAGCAGCAAAAGATGGGAAACTTTAGCCATAGTGTTTGGTAGGAAACAATGGCTTTGATATTGTAATGTAGAGTGAGTGTGGTCCTGTGTGGATGAGTGGTTGAGTATGAGATGGCTCTGTATTTATAGGGGGCTAAAGCTAAAGAAACACTGTGCTTAATGCAACCGTTGTGAAATGAAAAATAGACTAGCACCAAATCAAGTGCAAAAGTAAAATAAGGACAGCCTCAAAGTTTGAGACTTTGAATAATGCTAGTTACGTAATAGTTTTCATTAACAGTTGGGTTAACAGGTATTTACTATTCTACGCACAGGACTGTATTTATTATTGCCAACAACATCACTTTATAAAGTTTCATTACTGAGGTATTTCTCAAATTTTCAAAAATTTTAGGTAGGTTGTATGGGGCCATTTACGTGGAGTAGAGGATAAGTATCACCTTTCATACCGACATGACTCATACCCATACCCAATTTTGAAGTTATTTGTTTTTGTTGTTAAATTTTTGGGTCTGAATGATTCTAGAATCACAATGTTGTGTCCGAAGATTTATTATTTTAAAACTTTTTTTTTTTTTGTTTGCTTTCATTATTTGGACTTTTAGAGGTAATCAAGGGTAATTGGTGGGGGTTGTTAATTGTTTTGGGGCCACTTTAAGGAGACCCTTTGTCAGATATGAATTTCCATAACTAAAATTAGTCAAACTCAAGGAAAAAAAAAAAAAATGAGTGGCCCACCATGTGAAAGAATAATAATCAAATAAATATATTATATAAAATATAAGAGCATCTCAAAAAAAATATGCATTTTTTTTTCTTTTTTCTTTTTTGATAGATAAAAAATATACAGCTATGAAGTGAAAGTGATAGAATATTAGTGAAAATTGCCAGCTCGAACATAACCAAACTTCTATTTTTCCTACTAGGACCTACATGAGATTTTTTTTCCCTGTAACTTTACCTAAAAAGCAGTAGTTATCCTGTTGTGGCACATGCATATATATTGTTTGTCCAGGTTTGGCCCAAAGCCAATTTCAGTTGTTCTAGCAGAATTTCTTTTTTCAATGTAATTGTTCATCATTAATATTTCTGTAATCATTGCTTACTCGTACGAGATCATTAGTATTTGATATGGCTTGATTTTTTTTTTTAATGATAATTTGATATTGTTTGATTTTGTAATTAAAATTGAAGTCGATGTGAGCAATGGAATGGATGTAAAAAGGATTAAAAATGAGACCATATGAGTATTATGATTAGGATAATACATTTTTTGAACTAAAATCATGAGTTGAAAATGTGATTAGACTGAAATTGAGTCTTTAACTCACGATTTCAATTAAAAAAAAAACGTGTGCTTGATCCTGTGTATGTATTATCTAACAAATATTGCCTCGCTATCAAGGGAGCCATGAAATAAGGTAATAACTAGTATGGACTGTGGACAACGATAAAATCATTAAAAAGAAACCAAATGACTAATGAGTACGACATCAAAAGAGGTGTGAAACCCTGTAACGCAGTCCTGATCCCTAAAATTGCCCTTGTCAGGCGGGGTTTGTGCCGGGCCGTAGAACAAGTGATAATATTATCCTTGTCCAAGAGGTTATTAGAACTTTAATTAAGCGTCGTGGGAGAACAGGGTACATTGCGTTAAAATTGGACCTTGAAAAGGCATATGATCGGTTAGATTGGGACTTTATTCGGGAATCGCTGGAATTCTTCCAGATACCCTATAACCTCATCACCCTTATCATGAATATGGTTTCATCTACTCGTTTTCGTATTCTTTGGAATGGAAATCCTCTTCCCGAAATTGTGCCTACTAGGGGAGTTCGGCAGGGGGACCCGCTCTCTCCATATCTTTTTATACTGTGTTTAGAACGTCTGTCTATCCTACTGGAAGAGGCTGTACGTGATAAACGTATTCATCCTTTGGCTTTTAGGGGTAGGATACATCTCTCTCATTTTTTCTTCGCTGATGATATCTTTCTTTTCACTAAAGCCACGAGTAGAGACTGTAGACATTTAAATTCAATACTTCAAACCTTTTGTGCCGCTTCGGGGCAGATTATAAGTGCATCCAAATCCCGAATTTGGTTTTCCCCGCATACCCCTAGACGCTTAAAAGATCAGGTGATTGGCATTTTTGGACTTCCAACCACTGACTGAATAGGCACATATCTTGGAACCCCTATCTTCACTACGTGTCGTACAACTAACTCTTATCAATTTCTTGTTGATAAAATCCAGAAACGTATTGAAGGATGGCAAGCAAAATATCTGACAATGATAGGCCGCGCCACCCTTATTAAGGCAACAGTGACAACCATTCCTATTTATACTATGCAAACCACGCTCCTCCCCCAAAAGATTAGTCACCAAATTGACAAACTGAGCTGCAAATTCTTATGGGGGGACACTATCTCCCGGCGTGGTTGCCACACGGTCAACTGGGAAACTGTTACCTTGCCAAAGGATGCAGGAGGTTTGGGCATACCATCCACTCGCCATCGAAACCGAGCGATTCTCATGAACCAAGCTTGGAGATTATATTCTAATCCCAATATGCTCTGGGCTCAGGTTCTTAAAGTCAAATATTTCCCTCACGCCACATTGTTTACCAACTCTAGGAGAACGAGAGGCACTCATATTTGGCACTCGCTCTCACTTGGTATTCAATTGCTTCTTGAAGGTATGCGATGGATTGTTGGAGATGGGCATACCATTCGGATTTGGAAGGATCAGTGGCTGCCTCAGGGCGCCCTGCGTAGCTATATTCAAGGCCCTATCCATATTCAGGATGAGGATCAACGGGTTAGCTCCTTGTGGACCCAACTCAATTGGAATTTCGATTCATTAAATTTCCCTCTCCCTGTCCCTCTTCAAAACCTTATTCAGGGTATCCCTATTGCTCAATTCACGCAACTCTCGGATTCCCTTAAATGGCCCCATAATAATGGCACGTGCTCTGTGAAATCGGCTTCCAATTTTCTCTTCCATAAACAAAATGCCCCATTTAACGCTCAGGGTTGGAAGTGGATTTGGGCTTTAACTTGTCCTAAAAAGATTCAAGTGTTCGTTTGGAAAGTAATGCGCAACAGGCTGCCCACTCGCACCTTCCTCACCTTTGGCCGCCCTCTTCTAGATGCTCATTGCCCTAGGTGTCATCAGCTAGAAAAACCATTCACATATTAAGGGATTGTCCCTGGGCAAAAAAGGTATGGAGCCAATCCCCGGGTATTCTGCCCCTGTCTTTCTTTCAATCATCTCTTCAAGATTGGCTCCAAAGTAATGCAACTACAAAAACAAGTGTACTGCCTAGTCAACTCCCTTGGCGGATTTATTTTCCATTTCTCTGTTGGAATTTATGGTTAGCAAGAAATGAGAGGATCTTTAAAGGTAAATCCAAATCCCAACACAATCTTATATACTTCTTTGTTTAGGTTGCAACAGAATTTCAGTTCTTAGCAGGATCTTATAGTAGACCCCAGGTTAGGATCCCACAAATTATATATTGGACGCTACCTCCTGCTCCTTTTATAAAATTAAACACTGATGGTAGTGCTGTTCCTAATCCGGGATTAGCCGGGGCTGGGGGCCTTTTGCGAAATCATTCGGGAGAATGGATAGCTGGTTTTTCCCTCCACTTGGGTTTAGCATCAAACAATTTGGCCGAGTTGGCTGCTGTCCGACAGGGTTTGGCGCTTGCATGGGATATGGGATTTAAATTCATACAGCTTGAAATCGACTCCAGTACTGTTCTAACTTGGTTAACTGCTCAAAATGACAATTATCCTCCTAACATGTTACCTTTAATTTGTGACTACAGGAACCTCTTGGACCGGGACTGGGTGGTTCAGGTGTTTCACGTGTATCGTGAAGCTAATGTGTGTGCAGATGCTTTGGCGAAGCGGGGAACTCACCAACAGCACGTTTTGTCTTTCTATAGTTCATGCCCTAGTTTTGTATATGTATGGTATGTAAGGGACTTGGCAAGCCTTGGAGCAACTAGACTCTGTGCTCAAAGGCTCACTGATGTTGATGGTTAAACTTTTAATATAAATAAGACCCCTGTTTCTATCAAAAAAAAAAAAAAAAAAAGAGGTGTGAAACCGCAGGCACAAAGTAAAAGTAATGTGAAATGATTCATACGCGGTGTAAATGCAAGCAAAGCAAATTGAATATTTTGACTAGCTTTGCAAAGCAAATTAAGTCTCCATGTGCTGCCGACCAAAGAAGCAAATCCTTGTCATTAATTACTAGAAACAAAGCTTTATGCTTAGTATCAAACATGAAATTATGTCTTCCTTTTGCATTCATACCCAATTCCCAATCTATTTATCTCTCTCTCTCTCTATGTATATATATATATATATATATATATATATAATATGTAAAACCATGAGAAACTCAAATTATAATTTTAAATTAGAATTTCAATTTGGCGTCATGTGTCTTAAATTATTTATTCTTTTTTTTTATACAAAATAGAATTTTTACTCTAGCCTAATCTAATAGTATATATGTGTGAAGCTCCCTCCTAGAGACTTAAACCCTGACTCTTCCCCCCACACCCTGCAAGTATTTATACTTGTGGAGTGACCACCGCACTAAGGGTACGCGGTAGTCTAAATTATTTATTCTTAAAGAGTTTTATTTCTTAATTTTAGAATCAAATGTGGAATCACATCATAAATATTCATCCAAATGAGTTATTAAATACAAAAATCAAAGAGTCTAAAATAAATTAATTGTAAAAAAAAAAAAGGACAATTTACATTTTATACCTAATAATATCCTTACAAAAATTTTTAAAGAGTTAATAAAATATAAAAATGACTATCAATAGTATTTAAATTATATATATAAGAATTATATTATGCATCTTATTGTATATCTTTAAGTGTATACATGCATATGCACGAGGTTATAAGCTAGTAGTACTAATAGTTAAAATAATAGTTAAATAATTAAATTTACCAATTTTTAATAATTTAATTTTTTTAGAAAAATTCATAATTTTTTTTTTTTTTGGAGAGTTTTTAATCTATAGCACCCATTGCTAATGAGACTTAAATCTCTTATTCAACCATCAGAGATTTTACCAGTTGAACTAACTAGAAATTTTGATATAGTATCAAAGCAGAAAATTTTAAATTTTAAGACAATTGGTAAATTAACAGTAATCTAACTTCCTAATCATTGGTCCAACTCACATCTCACCAGCCTCAATAATTATGCTTCCGATCTGATGTATGCATTATCTCAATGTGCAGTCCTACAACTTTTTTTTTTTTTTGCTGAATAGTCCTACAACTATTTGGCAATTCAAAATCAATGCGAGGCAATAGTGTGTCACACTGACTTTCACACCAGCTGCTTGCCTTAGGAGCTAGGACCATGTGAGAGGTCGGCCGAGTACAACACAGTGAAATATTAAATATTAATGTAAGCCATGTGGCTAACAAAGATCACAGTTGTACGCATTTAAATGTAGGGCCTTTCTGTTTCTCAAAAAAAAAATTGTAGGGCCTTTCTTTTTCTTTGAGAAAATGTAGGGCCAATTCATTTAAGAATTAAAAGCTCACCTACATTAATTTTGTTTGGTATAGACTCATAGAGGTCATTTTATTTAATGCACAAAGGAAGTCGTCGAATAAGTTTTTAATTCCAAATTTCTTTTGTCAGATTTTTGTTATCTAATATGCAATTTAAATGTTGGGGTCAAGAAAATTAATTGTCTAAAAGTTCACGGAATTGAAAATCATTATTCTGTTTTTGCAAACTTCGAATGAACTACGAAATGTATGCAATGTATAATCATGGCACCAATCGACTATGATCCAAAATCAAAAGACAATTTGGAGGTAATTTGTTTGGATTGGATTGAGACGTGAACAAGGTTATTTTGGCTGTAAATGTTAATATTGTGTCAAACTTCAAACTTAGAGAAGTTCTCACTTCTCAGCCCTACACCCCTAGTTCCTAAGGACTGGGTTACCCAAAATATCATGAAGAGAGAAGATAAGCTCACGTTAACTAATCTCAGATGAGGGGTTTTACGATTAATGTTATGTTTGGATGTTGGGGAAAGGAGGGGGAGTAGAGTAGAGGGAGGGTGAGTAATTTAATTACCTTGTTTGGATGTTTTTTAAGAAATGAGGAGGGAGGGATTTGGAGGGGTTTGAACTACTTCCAACCCCTCATTTTTAATTCCCCCAAATTAGAGAGATTTGGAGGGAGAGTGGAGCCTAATGCTTGAGCAAATGAATTATCAAATTTACCCTTATCATATTAACAAAATTACAAATGAAAAGACTAATTATTCTCCTCCCCCTTACTTAATTTTAAAAACATCCAAACAAGGTGGAGGATAGCTATTCCCCTCTACTCTCCTCTCCACTACTCTCCTTCTCTCTACTCCCCTCTACTCTCCTCTCTCTCAAAACTTCCAAACATAGCATAACTTTCGTCCTCAGACCATAAACGCTTGAGTTTGAGTAACTATAACTCTATAAATACTTGGGGCTGCTAGACTATACATATAGAAGGTTTATCTTACCAGATAAAAAGTGACTAATTCCAATATCATACATTTTTTCTAAATTTCTAGTAAACTCTAGAAGTTTTATGGTACAAGAAACAAAGAATTTCATAATTGTTTCATTCAAGCTTATCTTAAGCATTTTTCTCAAAAAAAAAAAAAAAAAAAAAGGAGCTTATCTTAAGCATAGCATTCAACTCCTATGAAAAGTTATGACTGATTAACACTAATAATATTTTTGACTGATGAGTCCCAGTTAGCTCTCCGGTCATAAGCTTTCTTTGTTTTGGAATATGAAGTTTTTGATAGAAGGTTATGTTCCTAATTAGGAGTTAATATCATATAGTCAAATTAACAAAAAGGCCCAATGTTGTGGCTATAGTTGTAATGAATAGTGGTTCAAGTAACGCTAGTGACATTTTCAAGAAGACAACATGTTTCATTAGCTTGACCACGCAAATATTGTAGCTAGGGCAATATTATAAGCAAGGTGTGAAGCAAATTTACAGACATGTATATTAATTAATTTAATTGTACAGCTAAGTTTCTGAATTGCTTGTACTCCCATGAGATTCTCTTGTGCGATTCTTATAAAAGAAATGTAGTTGTCAAAAATGTCAATATAAAAGAATTAGAGCTGCAAAATTAGTAACATATTATAATTATCTCAACAAATAAAAAATTGACTTGCACTAAATTTTAGAAACTTAGCTGGTGGAACCTATTATAAGCAAATATTGAAGAGACATTAATGGTCCGTTTGGATTGAGGGAAAGGGAATGAGAGTAGAGTAGAGTAGAGTAGAATTGGCCCAAAATTAGTCTATTTTCAGTCAACTCTACTCTACTCCCCTCCACTCCCCTTCCCTCCCCCCTCAATCCAAACAGGCCATAAGAGAGGCATTTCTAATAGCTAATTTACTTGAGCAAATGCATTATTAGATCATAATACTGTTGGATTAATTGTTTGGCCAAATAGCCCACAATATGGATGTTGAACTGTGTGGTTAAATAACCCACAATATGTACGTGTGTAATTCTCAAAAGAAATTACCTTACACAATATTGTATATGAGATGATTATTATTAATAAAATTGTTTGAATAATGGAATTGCATGTTTTGGCCATGATTGGCTGTGTGGGTTTATGCAGTTGAGATTTCTCAGGGATAACGAGTTGTGAGTGGGGGCAGTGACATGGATAAAAGATCTGATTTTAACGTTTAAATAAACGTTAGAAACTTTAACGTTCATGTCCTAATTTGTAAGAACTGAAATGAACGTTGGCAACTTTTGTAGGTCTTTAAATATCCCACTTGAGATCTCTAGATAAGATAACCACACAAAAATCATGTAGAGTGAAAAACTCACTGCAACTCAAATACTATTTCACTCTTATCTCTCCATTTAAATATACATTTAAGATATTTACTCTTTTAGTGTTTTAGTTGAATATGAGTTCTATTTCAATTTTTTGCTTCACATACCACTTAATTAGTTGTTATTGAATTAATATTTTTTTTCATATACCCACGGTTAGTTTTATGATTTTCTCATACTTATCATGCTCATCAAATATTATAAATCATATAATGGACATTGCCAACATAAAAATAAGAAGAGTAAGCTCATAATGAATGAGCAATGACAATAATTGTTTACATCATTGAATAAGGACAGTGATTGTTGGTTGATGGCCCTACCTCCATCTCCTCTTTTCCTTCTTGGATCTTTTCTCCCGAAGTTAGAGATGGGCTAGGGCAATCTCCTGTTTATTATTAATATATCATAATGATTTATTAAAAAACAAAAAAAGTAGGACAGAAATTATCATCAATTTGCTTGACAAGCAGTCTTGTCTGATTTTTTGGCGATTTTCATCAATTTGCTAGTTTGGCTTGTTGTAGCCAAAGTTACAGTTCCATCAATTATCCCTCAAATCATTGAATTTATGTCCTCCTTGCTAACTTATTCATGTGGTTACATGGTTATCATCTCAAATAATAATTCTTCATCTTATCATAGTTGTCAAATCCCACCTGTCCCAAACGATCCAGATCTTTTAAGGATTTTTCGATCATTCAGGATCGGTAGGATCGTACGTACGATTCTGACAATCGTAAACGATTCTGGTTTCTTGTAATCTTTATTAACTTAACAAAAGGTTCAGTTGAACCTAAATGAAAAATAACATCTTAATAGACCAAGTTTTTTTATTCTAAGTGTCAGTTGGACCCAACTGAAAAATACATACCAATAAAGTGTCACGTTTTAAGGTTTTTGGCCTCTTTAAATGATGTTTACAAATAAATGTAGTAATGTATGGTAATTGCATCAAATGGATGCAAATTTTTTTTTTTTTTTAAATGAATGTATAATTTATGTGATTATTTAATATACTAATGTGTTTTTTTTTTCCTCAAAATAATGTAGGATCTTACGATCCACAATCCGATCCTACGATCTACGATCCTATCTACCTCTCACGATCCTATATAGGATCCCGATTTTGACAACTTTGCATCTTACAGTATTTAAAAATAATAATAAAATAATTTTAAAAAAAGTTTAATAAATCCGTCGTGCACTTACATAATTACTGTGTTACTGTAAGTTCCAGACCTATAATCTCAAATAAACAAATAAAGAAAACCACCTCACCTTGTTTGGTTTTTTTTTTTTTTTTTTTTTTTTAACTTCACAATTATGAATTCAGATTTTGTGAGGCTAGTACTAGTTTAGGGGTAAAAGCAATAAGGGAGAAGAAAGAGGGCAAACAAATACTTCCCTGGAATACTAGTCTATCCACTATTCTTTGGAAGCTGAGACAGTCTTAACACTGCAAACAAATACTTCCCTGGAAATGCACAATACACAATACTTTTGATACAAGAAGTTCCAATGTCATTATAGTAAACCTATTAATTTTCTTATCTTTGTATATATGATTGGGTCAGAAATGTTTCATAACACGTACAAAGTTTTTTTTTGTCTTCCAACCTTTAATGGCTTGAGGAGTTGAACATAAATATGAATGAATTATAATAGAGACTTGGATGTCAAAAACCTGTACTTCACTCACAACGAAGACCCGAAGTAGATGAACAGTTTAGCTTTGTGCACTGCCAGCCCCTTCTCTGCAATCCAAATGGTCAGTTGAAGGTGATGCAGGTCCATTTAAATGTATCCAAAGAACCTAAAATCATTAGGCATGCATCAAAGGAAAGACTCAAATGGCATCTTGCACTTGTAGTGAACCAAAATGGAGAATCTGATGTGTGGCATCTATGTTATAAGCTGTATGAGGATGGGTCTAAGAATCCAATCCTCTTTCTACCATCATCGTTCTCACTCTTTCTACATCCTCCAATTTACTTACATTGCGATAAATATTCATCAAAAGCTCAAAATTATGTTCATTATCCGGTTCCAACTCAAAAAGTTTTTCAGCAGCAATCTCCCCAATATCTACATTTCCATGAAGTAAGCAAGCATATAGCAATGCCCCCCACACTGTTGGACCAGCCTCAAACTCCATTGTCTCCACTATGGTAGCATAAGCCTCATTGATCAGTCCTGCCCTCCCATAAAGATTAACCATACAAGCATAATGTTCCATGATTGGGCTTATTCTATATTTTCCTCTCATCATAGAATACAATCTCTCCCCATCCTTCACCAAGCCCAGATGGGCACAAGCTGATAGTATTGAAACAAATGTTATACTATCTGGCACTGTACCAGAATCCTCCATCTGTTCAAAGTACCTTAGGATTTCTGGGTCTCTCGAGTGAGCAGTAATTATAGAGTTCCATGACACAACATCCCTCTCAGGCATGTGCTTAAACAACCAACATGCTCGATCCAACTTGCCATGCTTGGAGTAAACAACAATCAAGGAATTAGCGATAGACAAATTCCACTCAAATCCTCGACGAAGAACCCAAGCATGAAGTTGAAGTGCAGGCTTCAATGATGACAAACTGGTAAGCATTGTGGATATAGCAACTGAGTCTGGTTCATATCCTTCTTGAAGCATTTGGTCAAAGATGCCCAATGCCTCCACCAAAAGCCCATGACGAACATAACCCGTGAGCATAGCATTCCACGAAACTAAATCCCGGGAAGTGATCTTGTCAAAGACCTTCCGAGCCTTCACAATGTCACCACACTTGGCATACATATCAACAAGAGCATTGAGCACAAACCCATCATTTGCAAACCCCCAACGAACCACATGTCGATGCACCTCCTCACCAATTCTAACCAACCCAATTCCCCCACAAGCTTTCAGCACACGAGGGAAAGTGAATGCATCCGGTTCAACACCCTCTTCCTCCATTTGAAAGTAAAGCGCCATGGCATCTTCACATTGACCCAATTCAGTGTACCCGGAGATAAGTGAATTCCACGCAAAAGCCGATATGTCTCGTTTAGACATTTCATCAAACACATCGTGAGCCTTATCGATATGCCCACACAACGCATATAAACGAAGCAACTTCGACGATAAGCCTACGTTTTTACGTAAAAGGTTTACGGGAATAAGGCGGTGAATTCGGATACCATGACCAATAGCTTGCAAATGGTAGCATGTTTCTAAGAGAGAAGAAAATATTTCAATGTCAATTTTTATACCTCTCTCAACAGAGGCTTCAAGGTCATTAACAACAGAGTCAAGGGCTTGGGTTTTTGTTTGGGTGTAAGGTTTTTGGTTGATGAGGAGTGGGGTTGGAATTGGTTTTCGAAAGGAGATTTTGTTGTTGTATTGGTGAATTTGTTTTTGTTTTTGTTGTTGTTGTTGCTGGGTTAGTTGTTTTTGTTTCTTGATTTTCTTGCTCTTGGAAGAGCAGTAAAGGACAGTGAGTTGTTGCACTTGTAGAGAGGTTGTTGCCATTTTGGGTAAAGAGATTAATAAAGAAGAATGAAAAATTGGAGGGAACTGATTTGAACTCATTTGCATGGGCTTCATGTTCATGAGGTATCTTTCTTGCAAAGGGCTTACTGTGACAAACAGCCCCAATGGTATTGCATATAAAGTTATAATAGTATGTGAATTTGTGACATAGTATCTCTTTTAGGCCCTTTACCATTCGTTTTTAATATGTGGGTTTCAGTTAATTCAATTAGTAAAATATCTTATCATCGAAAAAGAAATAAAATCAATTGGTGTTTTTGTATAATAAAAATCTATGAGATCTTAGGAATTGTAGTGATAACTTGGTATGTTTACTACGCGACATTAAAATATGCCTATGGTTAATTAAGTTAACTAGCTTTAAGAAGAATAATGCATCTGACTTGACCACTAGGTTAACCAATCTTTGTTAGGAAAAATGCTAGTATAAGGATTAAGTTAACAAAAATTATGTGCATTTAACTCATACACATAACAATGAAGTGAACATGCTATGTTCTGCTCTGTCTGTGTACTTTAATAATCAAAATTTCCTTATCTACCCGAGCTATGTTAAACAACAGTTTTCCAATCAAAATAAAATTCAACCAAAAACAAAACATAGAAGTTAGGACTTGCATGAATCAAGCAGCTTGGCACTTATGTAAGGAAGAAAAATGAAAATGCAAGGGAACAGTCTCTCTATAACGCTATTCTCTAAACTTATAATTTATGTAAGTAAGAAAATGCAAGTCTTATTTCCACAGGCGTAAATGTGACATACAAAGATGCTTAAAAAAAAAAAATGCAGGTCTAATTTCTCAATTTTTTGAGCATTTGACATGCCTCATTTCCACATCTGTTTATGCAGAAACTTGTTAATGCAGCTGCTGCTTTTATAGGCATAGGGAAAGGAAGGAGGACCATGTTTGTGTGCCCATTCCATTGGTTGAAATGTTAATGTGATGTGGACAATTATTTCAGGAACCCATTGGTAACAAGGCTTTTCACATTGGCATACTTATTTCTTTTCTTTTTTTTGTTTAAACCATTTGTTGAAGCTTTCCACATTGGCATACTTTTTTCAATTAAAAGGAAATTTGTACATGAAAAAAAGAAAAGAAAAGAAAAGAATAATTTCTAACATGAGGTGTGGCAATAACGAATTGTTACAACATCAAAACATTGGCATACTTTTATCTCCATTGAAATCGTATTCACAAACCATGCCTAGATAAGAAACTTTCAGGCTTGATCTGGTTCGAAGTGTGCTCAACCAATTAAAGCCTATAGGGAATCCTCAAAAAAAAAAAATAAATAAATAAATAATAAAATCCTATAGGGGAAAATTTCTAACGCTTTTTTTCCTCTTTTAATTGAAATAAATCTCTCTTTCTCTCCCACTCTGTTTGTTTCGCTGAAAAACCTTTTATAAAGATAGTTTTCCATATTTTTCAATATTTGGTAACATAAAAAAATTTTGATCAACGGAAAACTATCTTTAGTCAACAAAAAACTCTAATAAAAAAAATGCTTATTTTCTATAAGTTGTTTTCCAAAAAAAAAAAAATGGAAAACAATCTCTCTCTCATGCGGCGCATAATTCCTATAAATATTATTTTCTTCTAACTCAGGAAACAATATTTTCTTTCGCTCATTCAGCTTTTCTCACAATAAACTCTCTCATTTCTTCTATACCCTTTGTTTTTTCTCTCTTCTCACACCCTCACTATCACCCCCTCTGGCCTCTTCTCTTCCCACAGATTTCTCTATATCTGCCTCTCTTTTTTTCTTTTTTTTTCTCCCTATTTCTTCTCCCCTCTATAGTACCATTTTTTAATAAGGTTTTTTTTTTTTTTTTTTCCTCTCCTCACAAATCTGTCAATAGTTCTATAACAATTTTTGGTATTTATCAAACTATTTGGCCTATGTGGCATTTTGAATTATTTAAAAAGAAACTTATGGGTATAATGGTTATTTTGAATTATGAGAAGTATGGTTATATATATATATATATATTTTTTTTTTTTTTTTTTTTTTTTTGGCTCTTGATTTGTGCCACTATAGTACACTTCCAATGTACTTGGTTGGTTTTTTTCTAATAAAATTTCTTACATTATTTATCAAGAATATTGTTCATATACATGAACAAGATGAGTATTTGAGATCATGAAAATTGGTCAATTAATTTTGATTGTATCTGTTGTCAAAATTTTAGTTTGACACAATACACATATTATACATGTTTTAAATTATACAAAAAATGTTATAAAAATTGTGGATGCCAAACACCAAAAAACGTTCTCCAGCCCATTTCCAAGATTGTTACTGTGGGGCCAGAATAAGTCAGCAGCCCCGGCCCACTCCAGGCCCAGCCCAACGGCCCATGCCGAGGACGCCTCGACGATCCGAGGTCCGAAGACCAAAGTTTGGAGCCCAGTACCCAAGGAGCGTTGCCGAGGATAGTTACATCCTCGGCATGCCGAGGACAGAAAGAGGGCACACGTCACACCTTTAAGGGGGGTCTCCCCAAGCATCCAAGGAGCAAATGACGAGAACCAATGGCCGGACATTGGTGCATGGCGGAGGAGCAAGTCCCAGGTGAACTGTCACCTCCACATTAAATGTCCTCAACTAACGCTCTGGCCGCATTAATGAGGACAGGACCTCTGAACAGTGCCGCCTGGGGCGCTGCAACCCACTGGAGGTATGGGAATGCGGCTGATGGGACAGACACTCGAGTAGAAGCCGGATTGATCAACAAATGTAGGGCTAGGATCAACTGAGTGAGGAGTATATAATGTAAAAATCCCTCTTATGAGGGGGGACGGACAGAAAACCAGGGAAAAAGGAATACTGTAGCAGAGTATTCTCTCCCAACTCTTGTAACCCTTCTGAAAAGAGATAATAGTAGTTTCCAGCTCCATAAGGCACGTCCGAGGAGCCCCATGGTGTGTTTAAGCCCACGTTCTAGTTATTGGCAACCACGTACAACCATGCATGGCCGTTGCCTTCCTTACTGAGGCCTAGCTCTTGAGTCCACACTCTACAAATTTATTGAAGGGTTAGTTGGGCTTGGGCCCACTCTCTCGATCCTTAGAGAGCGCTCGAATCCACCCCCTACAATTGGCGCCGTCTGTGGGAAGAGCTTGTGTGTTGGTAAGGACAACAGTCGAGCATGGTAGGATCAGGCCCTCACCAAGGAACTCCCAATCGACCTGAACCGGCAAAGTCACGGCATCAGGGCAAGTATGGCGACCCCGGGGGCGGTCAGAACGACAACAGGAGGTTTCGAGAAGGAAGCGTGCACACTTCAACGGCGAGCGAAAGCCGGGGGGACGGGCACATTCCCCAGAAGCGCGACGATGGCCACGCCACACGTTCACAAGAGGCCCACAGCCATGCTTCCCGGAGAGGGGACGATAAGGTGGCCATGCAACGTGAGATAGACGAGCTAAAGAGGAAGCTGCGCCGCGCGCAACGAAGACGATCTGAGCCTAGCCCTGACCCGCCCTCCGACGACGAAAGCGACGATGAATACCGGCAAAGGTCAAGGACGCCCCCCAGCGAGACTTTCTCCCACGAGGAGGAGCGCTACCAGAGGCGTAGGCGCGCCAACCCGACCCCAAGGGACTTGGGAGGCGATGCCATGAGCAGGGCGCTGGACCGGCTCTCCAGGTCACCCTTCACGCGTCGTATAGAGGACGCAGAGCTTCCTCGGCGGTTCCAGCAGCCAACTTTCATTGCCTACAACGGCAAGACGGACCCCGTGGAGCACGTGAGCCAGTTCAACCAAAGGATGGCGGTCCACTCCAAGAATGAGGCACTGATGTGCAAGGTCTTCCCATCCAGCTTGGGACCTGTGGCAATGAGGTGGTTCAACGGTCTAAGGACGAATTCCATAGACTCGTACAGGCAGCTGACCCAGGCTTTCGGCTCCCGCTTTGTCACGAATAGCAGGCCTCCTCGGCCCATGAGCGCGCTGCTGTCCTTGTCCATGCGCGACGGCGAGACCCTCAAGGCTTACTCGGACAAGTATTGGGAGATCTACAACGAGTTGGACGGCAAGTACGATGCTGTTGCCATCAACACGTTCCAGAACGGATTACCTATGGGGCACGGCCTGAGGACGTCCCTAACCGGTAGGCCGGCCACCAGCGTGCGGCAGCTGATGGATCGGATCGACAAGTACAAGCGTGTGGAGGAAGACATGCTGCAAGGCAAAGGCAAGGAGAAGGCTACCCCTCAAGAGAGAAGGGATTTCAGGTCGGACCGTTATGACAATGCCCGTCCGAGGAGGGATTTCGGTGGGCATTCTGGAGCGACCCATGCGCAGACGGTAGGCGCTGTGTTCCGAGAACCCGTGCACAGGGTGCTGGAGAAGATAAAGGACGAACCGTACTTCAGGTGGCCGAACAAGATGGCTGGAGAACCTGGAAGGCGCAATCAAAGTCGCTACTGCCAGTACCACCAGGATCACGGGCATAATACGGAGGACTGCAGGGATCTTTGGAACCACCTGGACCAGCTAGTCCAGGAGGGAAGGCTGAAGCATCTCCTCCACCATTCCAGCGGTCAGCAAAGCCGGAACTACCAGGAACCTCGGAGGGACGCCGCCATGGGGCAACCTACCGGGACGATCAATATAATACTGGCTGCACCAGGAAGGACGGGCACACCCCCTCTACGAGTATTGTCTGTGGTCCAACTGCCCGCCGAGGACCCCCAGACGTGGCCAAAGAGGTCCAGGAGGAATCCTCCCCCAGCCCTGAGTTTCTCGGAGGAGGACAAGATTGGGACCATCCAACCACACGAGGACGCCCTGATCGTCACCCTCAGAATAGGGGGCTACGATGTGAGGAGGGTGATGGTGGACGGTGGCAGCGCGGCCGAGGTCATGTGTCCAGACCTCTACAAGGGGCTGGGGCTAAAGCAGGAGGACCTCACACCTTACAGCTCCCCCCTAATGAGCTTCGATGGGAAGCTCGTCATCCCAAAGGGCATGATCAGACTGCCCGTACAGACAGGTCCAGTGGTGGTGGAGGCGAACTTCATAGTGGTGGACACATACTCTCCCTACACAGCCATCGTAGGGAGGCCTTGGCTACACGCCCTGGATGGCGTGGCCTCCACCTTGCACCAGAAGGTGAAGTTCCTGTCAGGGGACCAGGTTCTGGAGATCCGAGGTTGCCAGTCCACGGCTAGGCATTGCACAGTAGCTGCCATATCTCGTCGGATCGATGCGCAATCCTCGGCCCCATCCGAGGAAAATTCATAGCAATCAAAGACCCAGGTGGCGCCCCCAGGTGCACCTGCCGAGGATGCTAAATGCGAAAACCTGGAGAAGGTGATAATTGGCGATGATGCGGAGAAGTTTTTCCAGGTCGGGATACAACTGCCTCCACGGGAGAAGGAGGAGTTACTCGAATTCCTCAAGAGAAACCTTGATGTGTTCGCATGGGATCCCTGCGACGCCCCTGGGATTGATCCATCCTTCATCTGTCACCACCTCAACGTCAACCCATTTGCGATCCCCAAGCAGCAGCCACCTCGGCGCCCGTCTAAAGAGCACGCTGATGCGATCAGGGAAGAGGTCGATAAGCTTAAGCACGCGGGGGCTATCAAGGAGATCTTCTACCCCACATGGTTGGCCAACACTGTGGTGGTCAAGAAGAAAAGTGGGAAGTGGAGGGTTTGCGTAGACTTCACGGACCTGAACAAAGCTTGCCCCAAAGACCCCTTCCCGATGCCACGAATAGACCAGCTAGTGGACGCGACTGCAGGCCATCCTCGGATGAGCTTCCTGGACGCTTTTCAGGGTTACCATCAAATTCCCCTAGCCTTGGAGGACCGAGAGAAGACGGCATTTGTGACACCCATTGGGAACTACCACTACAAGGTCATGCCGTTTGGCCTGAAAAATGCCGGATCCACCTACCAGAGGATGATGACGAGAATGTTCGAGCCGATGTTGGGCAAGAGCGTCGAAGTCTATGTTGACGATATGGTGGTGAAAAGCAAGTTGGTGTCCGAGCACTTGGAAGACCTCGGCCGCACATTTGGCGTCCTGAGGGAGCACAAGCTCCGCCTTAATGCATCGAAATGCTCATTCGGCGTAAGCTCTGGCAAGTTCCTGGGGTATATGATCACTCACCGTGGGATCGAGGTCAACCCTGACCAGATCAAGGCCATCCACAATATGAAGCCTCCGCAAAATCCCAAGGAGATCCAAAAGCTTACCGGGATGATCGCGGCGCTGAACCGGTTCATTTCCAGGTCGGCCGACAGGTGTAGACCCTTTTACCTCCTGATCAACAAGTGGAAGGGGTTTGAGTGGTCTGAGGATTGTGTCGCAGCTTTCCAGCAACTCAAGGATTACCTCTCCCGACCGCCTATCATGTCCCATCCCGAGGTCGACGAGGTCCTGTACGCGTACCTTGCTGTGGCGCCCCATGCGGTGAGCCTAGTGCTGATACGGGAAGATAATGGCGTTCAAAGGCCAGTCTACTACGTCAGCAAGTCGCTGCACGAAGCGGAGGTGAGATACCTACCCTTAGAGAAGGCCATCCTGGCTGTAGTCCATGCTACGAGAAAGCTCCCCCATTACTTCCAAGCTCACACCGTGGTTGTCCTAACCCAATTGCCTCTGAAGTCTGTGCTCCGGGCCGCTGATTACACAGGCAGAATAGCGAAGTGGAACACAATTCTGGGAGCTTTTGACGTCAAGTACATGCCTCGGACCTCCATCAAAGGCCAGGTTCTGGCAGACTTGACGGCCGAGTTTGCCGAACCAACTGAAGAGGTGACGGCCGAGGGTAAAAACCGTAACGAGAAGTCAGTTGGGGCAATCTCCATCCCAGAGGCACCATGTTGGAAGGTGTATGTGGATGGCGCGGCAAACCAAAGGGGGTCTGGAGTGGGGCTGGTCCTAGTATCCCCTGAAAATCATGTCATTGAGAAATCCCTACGGCTCGGATTCGCGGCCACGAACAACGAGGCCGAGTATGAGGCATTAATACAAGGGATGATCATGGTACAAAAGATGGGAGGAAAGTCGATAGAGATGTTCTCGGATTCGAGGTTGGTGGTAGGCCAGGTGAATGGGGAGATGGAGGCCAGGGACTCCAGAATGCAAGAATACCTGGACCAAGTCAGACGCTTGCGAATGGGGTTTAGCCTCTACAGCCTGTCTCATATCCCCAGAAGCGGGAACAGCCATGCCGATTCATTGGCCACGCTCGCGACCTCCTCGGCAGGGGTTCTGCCTCGGATAATACTCGTGGAACATCTGGGGAGGGCAAGCGAAGTGCCAAGGGAAGGGATCCCCGTCCACCAGATTGAGGTGGGTTCCAGCTGGATGGACCCCATAGTGAGATTCCTGAAAGACGACATCCTACCCGAGGACAAGTCGGAGGCCGAGAAAGTTAGAAGGAAGGCCCCTCGGTTCTGGTTGTCCGAGGATCACAAGCTATATAAGCGCTCCTACTCTGGACCATACCTACTGTGCGTCTACCCCGGAGCGGCGGAATCACTACTCGAAGAGCTGCACGAGGGAATATGTGGGAGCCACACAGGGGGGAGATCCCTGGCTCACCGGGCCATCACTCAAGGGTATTGGTGGCCGGGAATGCAGCAAGAGGCCCAGGAGTACGTCAAAAAGTGCGACCAATGCCAAAGGTTCGCCCCAAACATCCACCAGCCAGGAGGGGTCCTCAACCCGTTATCCAGTCCATGGCCGTTCGCCCAATGGGGCTTGGATATCGTGGGACCCTTCCCCAAGGCACCAGGGAACAAGAAGTTTCTGTTGGTGGCCACGGACTACTTCACCAAATGGGTCGAGGCCGAACCATTAGCCAACATCAGGGATGTAGACGTGAAGAAATTCCTCTGGAGGAACATAGTTACGCGATTCGGGGTCCCTCACACCCTCATCTCGGATAACGGACTCCAGTTCGATAGCAAAGCCTTCAGGGAGTACTGTTGCGAACTTGGGATCACGAACAGGTACTCGACGCCAGCCTACCCCCAGGGGAATGGACAGGCCGAGGCAGTCAACAAAGTCATCGTCAACGGGCTTAAGAAGAGACTGGATGACGCCAAAGGGAGATGGGTAGAGGAGCTGCCCCATGTCCTCTGGACATACCGGACCACGCCCAGACGCTCAACAGGGGAAACGCCTTTTGCCATGACCTATGGTGCGGAGGCAGTGATCCCCCTGGAAACCAACTTCCCGACACTAAGGACGAGCTCCTTCACCCCAAGCAGCAATGATGAGCTACTGGGGCGGAGCCTGGACATGGTAGACGAACGAAGAGAGCAAGCAATGATCCGGCTGGCCTACTACCAGCAAAAGCTCAAGCAGGGATATGACACCAACGTAAAGCTCAGACCGCTAGCACCGGGAGACTTGGTGCTGAGAAAGGTTGTAGGAACTGCCAAGAACCCTTCCTGGGGAAAGCTCGGGCCTAACTGGGAGGGCCCCTATCGAATCACCTCGGTGGCAGGGATAGGAGCGTACTATTTAGAAGATTTAGACGACAAATCTGTACCTCGTCCGTGGAATGTAAACAACCTGAAAAGGTACTACTATTAATAAAGGAGTCACTTTGATTCATATTGTTTGCATATCTTAGTTATTTGCCTCGCGTCCTAAGTACTTTAAGAAAACTAAGTGTTAGACAGAACCAGGGAACTGCATGGTCCTCGGACTCATTCCCATGGGGAAACTAATCACTTTAAGAAAACTAAGTGTTAGACAGAACCAGGGAACTGCATGGTCCTCGGACTCATTCCCATGGGGAAACTAATCACTTTAAGAAACCTAAGTGTTAGACAGAACCACGGAACTGCATAGTCCTCGGACTCAGTCCCCCGGGGAAACTAGCTACTTAAGAATGCTAAGCTTTAGACAGAACCAAGGAACTGCATGGTCCACGAACCCAGTCCTATGGGGAAACTAACTGCTTCAGAAAACTTAAGAGTTAGACAGAACCAGGGAACTGCATGGTCCTCGGACTCAGTCCTATGGGGAAACTAACCACTTAAATAAAACCAAGTGTTGGACATAAACATAGGACTGCCAGGTCCTCGGACCTACGCCTAAGGAGAAACTAACTGCTTTAAAAAAAAAAAAATCCTAAGTGTCTACTTCAAAATTTCACCTTACGTTGTAATTATCAAATGCTGCAATTGGCCGAGGTACAAGTGGAGTCAAAGTTATACAAAAAAAAAACTGAGTAGCGTGCAAGTAAGAAAATGGCCACAACAAACAGAAAAGAAGATAAAGTGTTCATTTCATTAAGCACAAGGGAATTGCACCCAAGAAGTTGCATTACAAATAAAGCAAAAAAGGGAAAAAGAAAGAGATGCAGAAATATAATGCAGCAGGCAGAAGGGCCATAGGGCCTAAGTGGCTGCTTCAGTGGGTGGCTGGCCCGTAGCTGCCTCAGGGTCCCCTGAGCCCTGACTGATGGGAATGGCCTGCAGAGGCACAGCAGGAATAGCCGCCCCCTCGGCAGAAGAGACCTGGGCGGCAGGTGAAGGCTCTACAACCTGCTGAGGCGCGTCCTCGTTGGAGCCATCACTTAAGACAACCACCATGGGGGGATTGCCCCCTTGGATTGGCTCATCAGCAACCCCAGCATCCGAGGCCTCTTCGCCCGGAGTAGCAACGGTTTCCACAGCGGCCTCCTCGGCTTCGGAGCCATCGTGGGCAGCCTCGCGGATAAAAGGAGAGTAGTACACATTCTCCTCTTTCCACAAATCGGAAGAAGCATCCACTCCAGCCTGCCTGAGGGCTTCGTTCCAAGTTTCGGAGCAATAGCGCCTACATAACCCAGGGACTTGGGCTTTGTAGGTAGCTGCTGTCTCAGCTGTCCCGGCAGCGAAGGCTGCCTCCTCAGCCTCCTGCTTAGTGGCCCAGGCTTCCTCCCTGCCATGCTCGGCCTCAAGCTTGGCCCTCTCAGCCTCCTCTTTGGCCCTCTCAGCCACCCTCTTGGCCTCCTCGGCAGCTGCCACTTTCTTCGCCAGGCCAGCTATCTGATCCTCGGCGAGCTTCAACTGCTTCTCTGCCTCACCCAGACGCTTTGTCTGAGTCTCGGCCTGCCTTTGGGCACCCTCGAGGCCCGAGGTTGCGCTCTCCTTGGCCTGGGTCATTGCCTTCAGCTCCTCCCTAGCCTTGGCAAGGTCCTCCTCCGACTTCTTGAGGGTCCTGGTGGCCACCATGCGCCTATCGCGCTCCTGATCCAGGGCTTTCCCATGTTCAGAGGCCGTCTCTTCCAGCCTGAAGGTGGCCTGTACAGCCTGCCAAACGAAACAGACAAGTTGCAATTAACCGAGCTCAAAAGAAATGAAGGCAGGAAAAAGGCAAGAAAAGCACAAGTGTTAAAGTCTTACCATCCCCAAATACCGCTTAAGGCAAAGGAAGACGTCCCTACTCCTCATGGTCCCGAGCTCCGTCATGTCCGCAGGCAGGAGCAGGCACCTCTCCACCGCGTCGGCAACGTACGCGCCCTCACCTTCTTTAAAGTCCCTGAGGGAGGAGTCATCCCTCAAGGGAGCCCCGTGGAGCATCGGGGCGGGAAGCCAGGCCTGAACCTCAGGCGGGGCAGCGACCTGTTTCTCCTGAGTTGAGGGGCCTATCCTCAACTGCTTCGGTGGCCGCTGATTGCCCTCGCCCTCCCGCGTGGGCCCAGATTTGTCCTCTATGGTCCTCTTACCCTTATCCTTCTTCTGCTTAGGGTCAACGGGCTCGGGCCTGGACGACGGGCTCGCCTGAGGTGGAGGAGGAGGAAGCTTGGGCTGTGTTGAAGCTGACCTGGTCTGAACAGGTCGATTCTTCGGAGATGGGGGAGGGAGCTTCGGCTTGGACCTCCCCGACGGCCCTTCCAGTAGCTCGGATAGGCTTGGCTGGTACTTCTTCTTGTAGCCCATCCTGCGCCGAGAAGACTTCTGTGCCGCGAAGAGGTCTGCCTCGGTTAGACGAGGATCACCCAAGTCACCAGGTGGGTCCTCGGACTGATTGAGTTGCTCAAAAACGCTGAAATCCTCCTCGGCAGCACCAAAGTCTCCAGGCTCCCCTTCCCTCTCTAAGTTCTCTTCTGTGGCCTCTGGGAACGAATGGGAAGACGAGGGGACTGCTACCGTGACGCCTTCTGAAGTGGAGGTGTCCTCGGGAAACTCAAACCCGTCCTCGGTCACCAGTATTTTCTGTAGCCGAGGATCGTTTGCTCTGATTACGTACTTCGGGGCCGCGAATGACTTCTGGAGCGGAGTGTACCCCAGAATCTTGTGCGCAGCTCTGACTTGGTGATCTTCCTCTTCCTCGAAATCCGCCGACCTGAGCGCCTTCTGCAAGTCCTCCCTATTGATCAAGTTATAATGGCGCGCATAGGAGTGCAGATCTGCAAAAAAAAAGGGGGTACAAGTCCGTGGTTAGAGGCCAAACAGTATAGGAAAAAAATGACGCAAAGAAAGAAGCTAGAATCTACAAATCCCCTTTCATTCCCCTCGCCCCACCTGGTTCTCCCTCCTCCGTCGGGCAGTGAAGGCCATCGTGCCACGCCCCGGACACGATGAGGAAATCCTCATTCATCCCCTTGTTGGACTCGGGGAGGCACTGGATAAGCCGGACCCTGTCGTCCCTCGTCCTCATGTAATAGGACTTGTTCCACAAATGCTGAAGATTGTAGCAGTAGTTGACATCATGATGGGTCAGCCTCAGACCCATTTTTTCGTTAAGGGCGTCCACGCTGCCCAGGATCCTGAACATGTTGGAGGCGCACTGGGTGGGGGTCAACCGGAAGTAGGTGAGGTAACCCCTCATCACTGGCCCCATGGGGATCGTCATCCCCCCTTCAAGGAAAGCGATGATAGGAATCGCCACTTCGCCCTCTCGCCTCATGAGGTACCACTCCCCCTCCCTACAATACCTTAAGCCCACATTGGCCGGTATCTTGTAATCGGCGATGAACTTCTCCATCGCCTCCTCAGTGTCAACAAACCTCTTAAGTCTACCCATCCTAGATGACGCCTAAGTGGACTAAAGGATGAACAAATGAAAGAGAAGGACAGAGAGACTTACAGAAATGAGGAGGAGACCTCGGACTGGCTTTTTGTGCTGGAGGTGGAGGTTTGGCTGGACTCAGAGTAAAGACGCAGGAGCTCTCGATTGCAAATGAAGAGTGAAGAAGCGGTTCTAATGGGTACTTATACCCTAGAAAGGAGAGCTGCGCAAGTTTTCCCGCCCACAAATGCCAAACGCACCCCCACCGTTAGATTGTCATCTGTCCGTTGAACGTGGGAAACATAAAGCCGCCCGAATTTAATGCAAGACACGTTACGCACATCGAAGCGCCAGTAACGCACCTTGGGCAGTTGAAAAGGCGCCAACGCTGACGAGGGATAAGACTTGATTAGACGCGGAGCAGGTCCGGGGATATCAAAATCCTCCTTCCGCCCGAGGATGCGGACAGCACGATTTTGAGGGGCTATTGTGGGGCCAGAATAAGTCAGCAGCCCCGGCCCACTCCAGGCCCAGCCCAACGGCCCATGCCGAGGACGCCTCGACGATCCGAGGTCCGAAGACCAAAGTTTGGAGCCCAGTACCCAAGGAGCGTTGCCGAGGATAGTTACATCCTCGGCATGCCGAGGACAGAAAGAGGGCACACGTCACACCTTTAAGGGGGGTCTCCCCAAGCATCCAAGGAGCAAATGACGAGAACCAATGGCCGGACATTGGTGCATGGCGGAGGAGCAAGTCCCAGGTGAACTGTCACCTCCACATTAAATGTCCTCAACTAACGCTCTGGCCGCATTAATGAGGACAGGACCTCTGAACAGTGCCGCCTGGGGCGCTGCAACCCACTGGAGGTATGGGAATGCGGCTGATGGGACAGACACTCGAGTAGAAGCCGGATTGATCAACAAATGTAGGGCTAGGATCAACTGAGTGAGGAGTATATAATGTAAAAATCCCTCTTATGAGGGGGGACGGACAGAAAACCAGGGAAAAAGGAATACTGTAGCAGAGTATTCTCTCCCAACTCTTGTAACCCTTCTGAAAAGAGATAATAGTAGTTTCCAGCTCCATAAGGCACGTCCGAGGAGCCCCATGGTGTGTTTAAGCCCACGTTCTAGTTATTGGCAACCACGTACAACCATGCATGGCCGTTGCCTTCCTTACTGAGGCCTAGCTCTTGAGTCCACACTCTACAAATTTATTGAAGGGTTAGTTGGGCTTGGGCCCACTCTCTCGATCCTTAGAGAGCGCTCGAATCCACCCCCTACAGTTACCAAACACTAGAAAATGAGATAATTTTCGAGAAAATGTTCTCTAGAAAATGAACAATTTTTCAGAAAACGTTAATGCTGAAACAAACAGAGCGTACATCTAAAACCTTGTTGGCAAGGACAATCTGCTCCCCATATAGATTCCGTTAAAAATTTTGGCTTAGAAAACCATCTCTTATTAGTGACAATATAGGAGAGTCATTAAAATAATGACTTTTATATAATTCAACTTATTTTAATGAATTTTTACATTTGATCCAAAGTTTCTTTTTATTTTTCAACAATAGTATGTACCATTTTTCCTATTAATTTTTAAAGTAGATATTATGTTCTTATTCTTAACATTAGTTTTTCCTATTAATTTTTAATTGAATTTTTTTAACATTAGTTTTTTTTTTGGAGAAACTTTTTAACATTAGTTGACTAAACAAGACGTATTAAATAATAAAATCAGATATTTGATAATAAATGTAACCTCACTTCTTTTTTCTTTTTCTTTTTTTTTTGAGAAAGAAAAAAAGGGGGTCTTTATGGTCATATTACACCCCCGGGCAGGGAGCCAGTGGCCTCGGTCGGGGTAGCCCGATCTCGGGGGCCCTTTTGTACCACTGTGCATGAGTCACCTCACATTTGAACAATCTAAAAGAAGATGAGAGTTGAAGGATGAATAATTATTTGGGTTTGGCTTACCTTCAGTACTTTTTTAACTAAAATCTCATTTTTGTTTTAATGAGAAACTGTCATATAAAATGTGAAGATTAAAACTCATTACCACTTGTCATTCTATATTTAAAACAAAAGGATATGTTAAGTTAAAAAAGTATTAGAAGTAAGCCAAACCCTAATTATTTTATGTACATGATGAAAAATATTATTCGTCCCTACAAATTAAAAAAATGATAACACTACCCCTCTCTTATGACACATGTTGTGGATTTGATGAGCCTCCTCTCTAAAGAAAATAAGAATAAAAATAAAACCCATATATATATATATATATATATGATAGAGATTAAAAAAAAATGTCTTATTTAGAAATTAAGGACTCATACCTGAACTCCTCAAATAAATAAATAAATAAATAACTCATTCCTTAAAAAAATAGAAAAAAAAAAGTAAAATTTCACAACTTTATTGAATATTGATACTAATATAACAAGATTCGGAAAGATAAAACATAATTATTAATGATGTTTGCTGTGAAAAAAAAAAAAAAAAAGGAAAAGGAAATAAGTATATGATAGAAAAGAAATGTCATAAGGATAATTTATCCTTATAAACACCTAATTAACCAAATTGAGAGAGTCTACATGCTCTCCTCTTATTTGATCCCCCTTGTCATTCCATCGTACAAAGTACTCATTTCTTTCCATCTTTATCTTGAGTAGCTAGACCTCTTATAAAATCAAACAAACTACTTGCGACTCCCCACCCTCCACTTACAGCCCCAAAGCTAAACCTTCCGCCATATGAGGGAACAAAGAAAAGTGCCAAAATAAGCAGTATTAGAAAATGGCTAATAAACATAAATTTCTTGCTTCCATTAGAGGCTGCCATCTTTCTTTCTTTTTCTTTTTAAGTATGTATGATCTCAAGGTTATGGTTGTGACTTGTGACAATGGTTCTGGAGGTATATATATATATATATAGTTATATACATAGCAAAGGTGATTTAAGTCAGCCATAAATGAAATTAACTGAAGAATTTAAATTTAAGTTATGTGGACTGTTTGTAACTATACTCAATTAATTACATTGAAAGCAATTAAATTTGTTTCCCAAAAAAAAAAAAAAAAGAAGCAATTAAATTTAACATGAACTAACATATTTCCTCGAATGACTTGCAATTAGTTTTTTTTTTTTTTTTTTCTAATAACCAAAGGAACGCAAATACTAATTTTCCTAAATGTTAATTGTGGCTTGCTTTGATTTAAGTTCTTTTAGTCTTGGAGAACTGGCTCCGTGCCCTTTAATCTATATATATACAGAGAGAGAGAGAGAGAGAGAGAGAGAGAGAGAGGTAAAAATTAGAGAAAGTTCAATTAGAATTTAAAATTATAATCCAATTTTGCAATATGTGTCCAAATTTATGTGAGGATCACACCATAATTATCCACTTAAGTTTTTTAATCTTTGTGTCAAGTGAGTTAATAAGTGCAAAATACTAAGAATCTAATAATAATGAACTATAAAAATAAATAATAATAAAAACCTATCACGTATGCTTAATAAAAATCACCGCACAATAAAAATCACCGCACATTCTATCATCAGTAGTATTTAATTTAGGTAAAAACTTTAATATATGACAAATTGCATTTACTTTTTAAAAAAATAATTTGACTAATTATTTATATTTTTATGATAAAAATTGTGTATAATTTTAAATATATCTATACGTATGCATGTGTTACATGCCATTTTTTTAAATAATTTGACTAATTATTTATATTTTTTATAATAAAAATTGTGTTTAATTTTAAATGCATTCATACATTTGCATGGGTTACATGCTAGTTTGAATAATGCTATAGACACAAATTATTTTACAATATTTTTACAAATTGCTAATGTAATTTAAGTATTTTCCAAATAATTATTGGTAAGTAAAAATGTGTTGTTAATAGTGGCCCACATTAGAACTAATAAAAATTTGCCACATCAATAGTTTATAAAATTGTTGTAAAATAGTTTATGGTAGCATTACTCCTTCAATTTTGTTACCATAGAATTTTACAGCTTGCTAGGGGAATAAAAAATGTTGTACATTTTTTCTTCCAATTATGTTAGTTTCTTTATCAAAGAAGCTTTTGATGGAATCTGCCAAAATAAGTATGGGGTCAGTGATCTAGTGGATGACTATATCTATATTGATGGATTCCATTAAATTCATGCCTAGGTGGTGTTAGGCTGCCTAACATTTATTTCTGTGATCTAGTAAATGATAAGTATATGCATACCTATTTATCAAACACATTAAGACATATGTGTACATGTATAGTATAAATTATTTTGATAAATTAGACTTGATAAACTACACTTAAAAAGATGAAATTTCAATAGGGTGTACTTAACAAATAACTTAATTTATAAATTAAAGTTTAAACAGTCATAAACAGTGATTGAATTAGTAAAATTAGATAAAATACTTCTGGTAATCTATAATTTAAAGCAATCACTTGGGTTGATTCAAGAGCTTGAATTTTTTTTTTTTTCTTTCTTTTTCCTGGCAGCACTCACAATCAGCCAAATCAAATTGTGGAGGGTTTATATTTTCTCTTAAAAAATTCTTTCTTTTAAAAACGGTGGTCTTAACAGTGACTAATCCTAATAATTTGGACAAGCCCCTGTAAGATATTTGTGATCATAAATGGTGAAAAAAAAAAAAAAAAAAAAAAACCTTACATTTAAGAAGAAAAAACTCTATTTTTGAATTAGACAGACCGTGGTATCCAGAGTCAATATTCTTGCTTCTTTGGGAAAATATTCGAACAATTGAGCTACAATTATTCAATTCCCATAATTCCACGTTTTGTCATATCCCAATGAACACCGTGCTCCATTCATTTACAATCTTTAAGACTTTGGATCCTTTAGGACATGGCAAATTGGGCGGGTTATGGGTCAAACTGGTCACGGGTCAAAATGGATCATTTTAAACGGGTTAAAAAGGGGGGTTCGGGTCAATCGGGTTGCGGGTCGGGTTAGGTTGACCCGTATTTTTCCATGAATTTTTTTATTTTTTATTTTTATAAAAAAAAAACACGTATTTGCCATTTGAAAAGCTGTGCAACAAATTACTTGATGTAAAATGTATTATTTTGAATTCACAACTTATATTAAGAATGAACTCAGTTAAAATTATTAATACTTATTCAATAATTTTAAAATTATACAAATCCTAACATTGCTATCTAAAACAAAATAATACAAAAATAAGTAAAACAAATACACAAGTTTTATTTCTACACAATATCAACATTCCAAAATATAAAACAAAATTACAAATGACTTATTGGATAACTCATTTGATAAAAAATAAAAACATATAAGAAATTTACAATCTTGAAAATTAATTTTATAATCTATTATCAATTGTGGTTGACACTCTATTTCAATTGAGATATACATTAAAGTTTGATTGCTTACTTATTTATACATGGTCTCTTTTATGAATATCATATCATTGTTAAGCAACACACACTCTAGAAAATATCATAATTTATTTTGAAAAACAGTTTATTTTGGACATAAATTGTTAAAAAAATAGATCTTAACATTCATAATTTATGTTAATTTGATACTTTAGCTTCACTATTTTCACACTTGTGAATGTTTCTCACACATGTCTACAATTTTAAATCTATGTTTTTAACTCTACTGTAACTAGATTAACTTGGCATATACTTTACTATTTGATATCTAAAAATCTTTACTCATTACAGAATGCTCAACCATTTATCTTTCAATTAATTTGCATGCAGTTATGTAAATGTATCAATTGTTTCCTTAAAATTCACAATAAACAATTAAACCAATATTGTCTTAATTTTACTATTTTTTTACCCAAAAAAAAAAAAGTTTTAAAAAAATGGTTCGGGTTCGGGTCAGGTCACGAGTCAACCCGTTTTTGCTTCGGGTCAAAAAAATCGAGTTCGAATCAAGTATTTTTCGGGTCGGGTCGGGTCATAAAATTCTGACCCGTTTTGCCATGTCTTTACCACCTATACCAATTGAATCCATTGATGAAACTCAATTCTTTACACAGCTTGAGGGATATGCACCTTCAAATAATTTGATGTATCCAAGTTTGTTTCATCAAACATTAATTGAGTATGTCCTGTTTTCTCATATTCTGTGTTCATCAAATTATTTTATTTCCGAGAGTACCTTTTTCGTTACACTAATTTTTTTTTTAAAAAAGAGTTGTATTCATTTTCAATGTAGGACTTTGGATCCTTACCACATTACTAGTTAAATCCATTGATAAAATATTTTGCACATTCTGAAGTACATGCATCTTCTTCAAATAGTCCAATGTATCCAAATTTTGTTTTATCAAACACTAAATGATGAGTATGTCATTTATAACTGTTTTCTCATATATTGTCTTTATTTATATCTATATAATATATAAAAGCTTAAGTATAACATTTATTGTTGCCAAACAATCTTGTTAAGTCACATTAGTATAGCATTTCAGTCCATTCAATCCACTTTGGAACATTCAGTTTATTGAGTACCTTTCGGTCCACTTTGGTCCCTTTCAGTCCACTTCAGTTTACTTTGATCCATTTAGGTCCATTTCAGTCCATTATCCTTTAATAGTCATAGTTACTATCATTTTTTTTTTCTTGTAGTTCGTATTTTATAATTAAGTTTTTCTAATATAGTTATTAACAATATGTGTTTAAAAAATTTTGTTCATTTTGATGTCCTTTTCTATGTTGTTATATTCTATTGGCTTCCATGGTAGTTAATAATTTAATTCCCATTTTGAATTTACGTGTTATGACTAAAAAATCAATTATAAATTTATCCACAATTTAATATTTCAAGTTAATGTGTGTTAGTTTTATTTTACAATGTTGTTTTAAGTTTATGCTCATGGCTGCAACTGTTTTTTACTCGATGGAGAAAATCATGGGATGCTTATGATAAAAATAAATGGAAATTATAAACACTAGTGTTTTAAATCTTTAAAGCCATTCAAAACCTAACATTTCATTTAAATTGTGTTTTTAATAGTTCTATTTTTGGCTTATTTTCAACATTGTTTGGAAATAAGATTGTGTTAGCAAGGATTTTAACTTAGAATATAAAAGTGTAAATTTTTATTAGTTTGTAATTGGTAAGCTGTATTGTTTTCACATAATTTGGTAACTTGTGATTGAGAAAAAAAATACATGGTAGCATGGCAATGACTAAGAAGTTCATTGGTAGCATAGGGGGCAATGACATCCATGTTATAGAAAATGAAGATCATCTTCATAACAAGAAATCTTCTCTTCGATCCATTTTAATTTCTAGCCTTTAGGTTCCAAAATTTATATTGATAGAAAGTTTCAATCTATCAACTCAAATTTTGTATTGATGGAAAGTTTCAGTCTATTAACTCACCAGCTATTGTAAATTATAACTCACAAGTTATTGTAAATTATAAAGTGTATTTATATGAATGGTCATCAAACCATTATAAGGTTTATATTTGCATCCAATTAGAACTAATGCATTTTTACATAACCAAAGGAACCTAACAATGAAGGAGTTGCATTCACATTGAGACCGCTAATATAAAGTCTTTGGTCCAAAAATGAACAAGACATTGGGGCCTTTCCTAATCTGGGATTCTGTGTCTAAGACATTGCCTTTTGTTAAGAATGGATTCACCATTCACTAGCATGAAAACTAACAATCTTAAGTGATGAAATTATAGTAGAGACAAAGTAGTAGTTTTAGATTTCTAACATATGATTGGAGCAATCATCGGATATGCTCACATTGAGGGCTAATCATAGAGTTTACTCCATGTATAGATTTGAGATCAATGGTATGCATTTTTTTTTCTTAATCTAAGATATAACAAATTGAGTGTCATGTAATAAATGGATTTTTACCTTGTAATAACAGATCTCTTTTGTATTCATTCATAACATTTATTTCTAAACTTTTGGATAGTAGAGAAATGTCATTTAATTATAGTACATATGTATTATCACATTAATAGCAACTAGCTATATTAATTTGTTTCCCAGAGTATCATTTTCATTACACAAAATAAAATGATCTCTACTTGGCTCTCTTTTTTCTTTTTTCTTTTTTTGGGGGGGTGGGGGTGATTGTTGTTAAGAATAGAGGAGTTAAAGCTGCAACACCAATATTTGCCTCAACTGATTTCCCTGCAACTTATACTAAGAATCCCCACCTCCTTAGAAAGCTGATAGTAAGCCATTAACCTCTGGTAATATCAGTCAAGATAGGCAGAGTAACTCCCAACTAAAACCAGGATCTGCCCCACTTCTACTTTTCTTGTCGCATAAATTAACTTTCACTGAATCACCTGCTGCAAAATAAAATCCAAGTCATTGCCTTCAACAAACAAGAATATGATGCTTTTTGGCTGATTGGTACTCTTCCAGCTTGCCTAAAAGCTTATATTAGAACATTAAAGTATAGAGCCACAAAATTAAATTACATGCCGTACTAATTTGTATAGGCATTCCACAAAGGTGATTTTGCTAAATACCTATTTTATAAGTATCAGAGATTAAAAATTAAGAGTTGGTGTGCATGAAAATAAAGTTGTTAATATCATGATAATCATGGGAAAATTCTTGAAGAGAGATGAAGGTAAGAACCGAAAGGGGCAAATATTACTGACAATAAAACATACCTTGCATGCAGCAAAAACTGGCCAAACTTGTTCAAATATTTCATCTTCTGTTCCTAATGCACAGATCTGCACACATTTGCTTCTCTTATGACATGTAAAATATAATTAAACACCAAATAGGAAATAGAATTCTTTAAACTCAACCAAAAAAAGAAAAGGTGAAAACAGGCAGGCAAGCCAATTAGATATATTCGCTTATACATGACAAGGCTGTAAGGCTTGAACACCACCTACTAATAAGATGTAATATAACCCCAGATACATACCTTATGAAGTTTTCCTTTCTCCGCATAGTAATTGACAACAGGAAGATTTAATGCTTCAAACACTTTAAGACGTTTCTTGATTGTATCCATATTATCATCAACTCGGCCCTACAATAAACAACATCATACCCTTGAATAACGGTTTCTACATGATCTGAGCATGTGAAGAAATATAATACATAAGAACCTGATTACGGTTTAGCACTCTTTTCACCATCTCTTCTACAGGGCAGTCAAAGAAAAGTACAATATTTGGTTCTGCACCAATCTGCATTTGGAACACAATATGGTAGTATTATATACAAGCAATGTTGTGAAGCTTGTTATGAATGGAATTATTACTGCTTCCAACATCCTTACTACAGTTTTTATTTCTGATCATATTCATTCCCCCTTTCATCCATCTATAAATTACTTACATAGTTAAATTTCTTTCAATTTCAACAAGATTTCTATTTCTCAATAGTAAATTTGGAAGGTAAAATGCACATATCTTAATGAGTTCCCTTGACAATTATGTTGCATGGATAAAAATTAAATTTTCTTTAACCAGTTTTAACAAGACAAGTATTTGGGATAGAGACTCACGATTTGTTCAAATGCTACGCGGTTTTCCTCACATCGTGGGAAACCATCAATAAGAAATTTTTTATTGTCACTTGACTCCATCTCCTTTTGTATCAGTTTGATCGTCACTTCTGAAGGAACGATTCTTCCATCCTTAATTGTATTAAGAATCATGGACCTGAAATTTTAATTTTATCATCAAAAAACTTCATAAATTTGACAATGTGGATAAAGAATATTCTCAACAATGAAGATGAGGCATCATCACCCATATTCACTCTTAGAATCTATTTCCCGCCTTAACAGATCTCCTGCACTCAGATGCTTAAATCCAAAAGTTTCAACAATTTTTTCACATTGTGTACCTTTTCCACTTCCAGGGCCACCTGAGAGAACATGAAAAAAAAAATTTAGCTTAATGCATAAAAGAAATAAAAATGTCACCAGTTCAACAATTTTGCAAGTAGTATTTCTTTTTTTTGGGATAAATAATTATGAAAATCATTAAAGAAAATGCATAAAGAGGTGTAATTCTAATGCACGGGGTGTATACAAGAGTAGAACCCTTAAAAATTTAGCCATTTTGTGAGCAACATTTACAAAAAGACTTTTTTTTAAAGCATAATTAAGAAAAAGTGTTGTCAACTCCCAGGAATCCAATCGTGTATATATAGATTTGGGGGTAAGAGGAAAATTTTCTTTACTACCTGTTCATTGAAGATGTGCTACAAAGAAAAGTTTTCTATGTCTGCTAGATGGCATGTTATTCATACATATAGATTGAGGATGCAAAAATTGATTTTCTTTTTTAATAGGTAATAGAGATTTAATTGAGTAAAAATTACATCGTATTCATTATGATGAACACTCTGTACTTGAAACAATTACAATAAATCAAAAAAAAAAAACTAACAGATTCTAGAAAATCAGAAATGGAAGTACAACTTGTATAGACCCAAATGCGAGACCACTCAAACAAAGTCCCAACTAGCAAAGACTTCAAAAGATCTAAAGGTCTCTCAATATCTTCAAAAGTACGACTATTGTGCCCCCTCCAAATTAACCACATTAGACAAGCTGGCACCATATTCCAAATATTTGAAAATTGTTTTCCCAACCAATTCCTCCATGTAAAAAGTAAAGAAGCAACCTCTTTTAGCATCACCCACTGAATCCCAAACATAAAAAAAACTTCACTCCACAAAGCATGAGCAAACTTACAATGGAGTAAAAGATGATCTATAATGTCCCCATTAAACCGACACAAGCAACACCAATTAATTAGGGACAATCCCCTCTTAACAAGATTATCAATGGTAAGAATCCTGTCCCAAACCAATGTCCATAAAAAGAAAGACATTCTTTTAGGTACCTTTATTCACCAAATACTCTTCCAAGAGAAAGAAGCATTAAGAGACCAGACAAAGAATTATAATAAGAGCACACATCAAAAACTCTGTCCGAGTCAATTTCCAACTCAAATGATCATCACCCTCACCCCTTGGCAATTTGGAATAAATAATCTCAAGGAAAGAGTATACACCCTCCAATTCCCAGTCATGAAAAGCGCGGTGGAATTGTAAATTCTACCTCCTACTTCCCTCTTCTGAGGCATAGAAAACCAAGTAAGAAATTCAAGCTTCTTTAGACACAGAACATGCAAACAGAACGGGATAAAGGTCCTTTAGAGGAACATTCCCACACCAAGGATTGTACCAGAACCAAATATGATAACCCTCTCCCACCGTATATACCACATGTCCAAAAATACTCTCCACACCTGTTTTAATATTCTTCCACATCCCTCAGCCATGAGTACCTCTAGACCACCAACCCCCTCTAGTCTCTCCATATTTGGTTGTTATAACCTAACGCCATAACCGGTTACCTCAATTCCCGAAACGCCATAACCACTTTCCAAGCAAAGCTTGGTTAAACAACCCAATCCTCCGAATCCCCAAACCACCAGCCTCCACCAGCATACAAACCTTGTCCCAAGCAACTAGTGTGTTTGTGCGTCCACAGACAAACCACCAGACCAAGTGGCATACCATTGAAATACCAGAAATTTTATTGACATATTGAATGTACTAATAATTTGTTCATTAGCTTATCAAAATATCCATCAAAGTTACCAGCAAGGCAAGTTTTCTGTGGTATACTCTATAGCAAAACAAATGGTGTTTCATGGCATATAATTAGCATAATAGTTCAAGCTAAGCCAATAAACAGTCTTCCTTTTCACCATTTTCTTAAAATTAAGATTTAATTACTTAATTCTTATGAAAAAAATGCTCATGTCTGTGATTGATCATCTACCAGTAGCATTTGTACTTAAGTAGTATTTCTTCTCCTTTAAGGAGGAGTTCTAGGGTTCAGTTATGGCAAGGGTTTGTGGGGTTAGTGATTTTTTTTAACATTTGACCTAAAGAAAAAAAGTGATCATCTGGTCTTGAAAAACAACAAAGACTAATTAATATCAATTTGGAGGCATATTTTATTCTCAGAGGAAAGTTAGTCTACTGCAGCCCGCTACAGAAAATTTCCCATAGCAAGTTAAGCTGAACTAATATTATTTTGAGATTCTTAATGAATTCATAACTAATCATCTAGTCTTACATTAGTGAAGTTTAAATCGTTTTCTAGTTCCATTTATTATAAGAAAATAGAAAAAAAAATTGCTCAAATTCATAATTTGGATTAATCAAACCTTTCTACAAGCAGTTAGTGTAAGAAGCAAACATGCAGTGAGCCTAAAGAAGTGAGGCTCAAGAAATGAAATGAAGGTGAATAACTTCCACATCTGTTTCTTCAGGCCCAAAGCATTTATTCTGAAAGAGCGATTTAAATCATCGAATCTTAAGAACAGAAATATTTTCCCATATAGTGTATATATGAATATGATCCCATTATTCACCCAACCAATAATGCACTATTATTACCTAAGACAAAAGTTATGAAAGGGATTCTATCTTTGAGGGATATTCCACCTTTTTCCTGCATCAAAATAAGAAACAAACAAGAAAATGAATCCCTTGGAACACATAAGACAGTGAAGCTCAATAACTGGAACATTTGTAGGTATACCCCTCCTTGCTGAACAATTAATATTGCCACCTCACCCAAGGTATTGATACAACTCAAGCAAATATTACACATAAAAGATATCAACAAATTAATTTTCTTAATCAATATTCTTCAAATAACGATACAAAGAGATCAACCAAAAAATTGGGACCCTACAATAGTTGCTAACTTTTCACAACCTTATCCCATACTCAAGCTTACTACAAGCATGTGAAAGCCCAAAGTCTAGACACAACAAAGAAAACATCCTGGAAATTCCTAAAGAAAACCATACAAGTAACAGGGAGAAATACAATTGCATGTCCTGTATAAAAATTGGTGGACCCAAACAGAGTTGTTCATTTATGTGCTTGATTTCGCTCAACCAGGAAAAAGCTCAGGTGTAAACAGTTTATCAAGTTAGAAATCCCATTTCAGACCAGGTCTCTACATCTTGGCTTAATGTCCACAATTTGTTTGACCACCATATCCGAACACATTGAAAGATTTGAAAGTCCATATAGAAGATATTCTAATATCTAGGAAACGCAATATGTTCAAATAACATTTTCTATGTAATAGCAAGGAACAGATCAGGTTCTAAACATGGCAAAAGCTGTTGCGTTGTCAACATCTGACACAGACTTGACTTAGCTCCCAAGCTGCCAACTTTACCAAAAACATCATGACAAAATTAAAAGGTAAGTCTCTATCACTAATGATTTAATCACGAGATGCCAAATATTCATCTAGCCTAGCTCAAATAGCTTAGAAAACACAATGTCAATTAGGGAACAAGTTTCTTTCAAAATGCAATCTTGAACATATGGCGTTTACAGTAGGTATTAAAAGCACATCTCCATAAATGTAGTAACCACAACTTTCAAAACCTTCAGCACATAAACCTCTAATTCATTGAGCAGTGTTCATACATAGAAACTATAAGTAGAAAGTAGCACATTTTCATAGTTCTCCATGATTTGGCTCTACCATAAAAGTAGAAATTATATGGTACCAAGTTGGGTATCTGTGTGGTGAATGATTCCCAAATCCTCAATGTAGATGCTGGCTGCAATCAATATTAGAAAAGAAAAGGTCAAAAGCAGGCCCAAAGTCTGGGCACAAAACCATAAGGGATGGAGGATTTATGTGTAGCACTTAGAGACAGTTAATTATAAAGGCATAAAACTTATCAAAAAGGATAATCATAAAAGCATTAAGATTGCAGCTTCGGGTGAATAATTGGATATAAAAAATTACGCAATTTACAAAAACCTAAGGAGCCTTTTCAATCCTCATTATTGTCCCAAATTTTAATCTGTTCTTCTAACCTGCTTTACAGAGTCTGGCAAACATGGCCTACCTTTACATCTAAAAATCATATATAATAGATGGGTCATTCTATGATGCACACACTTTTTTTTTGTATGTACCATACCTGCCTAATCTAAACCTTCATCTATTATTATAAAATATATATATATAAATAAGGCTATATTCAATATTAAGAGTTAAGATTAGGTAAGTATGGGACATGCCAAAAAAGGGTATGTACTGTAGAATTCTCCACAATTTGATTCATACTTACATATAAATATACAAGCACGCATATATATTCACATATGAATGCAAATATAGCAATGGCTTAAATTGGCACTTTCTCCTACCATAAGAAAATGTGAACTGTGAGGCCGTGGATTCAAAAGTCAACACTCGCTGGGTGTGTAAAACTTACAATCAAAACCACATAGAAAGGTATGTGCATATACATGTATTAAACTCACTTGCAATAAGATATGATCATTACTCAGTCAAGATATTGTAACATGTCAAAGTGCGCGATTGGGAAACCATGTGAAGCATGACACTTCAATTTTCTAGCTTAACCATTAATCAATCTCAACCAGAAACTTAAGGAACAAAGAAGAACAAACCCATTTTTGGTTTCCCAAAACATGTCTTAATTCCCCACTTTACAAGTGAAATTATCCAACTAATCAACCTGATTACAGAACTCTTCTAATATCAATAGAAAGTTAAATTCTACTTGATCCATCAAAGTAAGCTCCTTTTACAAACAAAATCTAAGTTCCAACACTTCTTTCATTCATTTTTAGTTCATTTATGTATACATATGTATGTATGTATTTTTTTTTTTTTTTTTTCATTGAGGTTGGAGCTGTTACCTACCTGGTTGAGAATGGATGATGATTTTGTGGGAGAAACGAATTGGGTAAGTGAACTCACGCGCCTCCACATCTCTCTCTCAGTTGGTTTTGATCTGGGGTCTTGGTTTTGGCTTTTGCTTGTTTTTTGTGTTTGTTTGTTTTTTACTTCGGTTTTTAGTTTTGGACTCGGTGAGGCATTATGTCGAACAAGTAGCGCGCGATTACTGGTTTTCAGCTAAACGAGTAGCACCGTACGTGGCCAACGCCACAGCGACTTTTTGTTGCAACTTGCAAGTTCTTTGCAACTGCGATGAAATTGGACCAATTTGTTTAGGCCCACTTAACTTAACTGTCTCTTTTATTTATTTATTTTTTAATTCGTATGGTCCAGGTTTGTGGGCTTATTTGGGCCAAGTTGACCAAAATAAATGGGCTGAGTTTCATTTCAATTGGGATTGGGTTGAGTTTGGTCCAAACTCAAACCAACCGTGATTTTGTTGCTAGGTCCATATCCAATTCTCCAACCATGATTTTGCACATTGAATCATTCAATTTCATAATTACATGACATGTTGTGATTAATGTACGATAAAAATTTGTAAATGATAGGCCGGCATGACAGCATGTAAGCAAAACACTTAGGTATATTATTGATGAACAAAAGAACATGGGAAGAGAAGAAGAGAGGGAACATAATAATTGTAGTATTCATATATTTATATTGCTCAAATAAATCTATGAAGTATGAAAACAATTAGTTTTCAAATTTATTTTGGATCAATGAAGTCACATTATCTATATCTTTTATTGCATTTTTACAGCAAATATGTTCCATATATGAGCAAAAATTTATCATTTTTTTTTCTAATTAAAGAAATTAGAATCATATTTACAATTGCCACTTGTAACTAGGTTGTAGAGATGCTTAATCTATTGAATGGTTTATATTACAATAAAAATTCACCATTTTATACACTAAAAAAACATATTGCACCCACCGAAGTTGATAAGACGTCACCCTATCATAAGTACTACCTCATTCAAACGGAGGGAGTTCTATCCATAACCATAAGATGGGGGTTGGGGTCCTAGGGGACCAAATGAAAATGAATGTACTATGAAAAGATACATCAAAGAATTAGCATAATTAAGTATAGCCATCCATGATTATCAAAAAAAAAAAAAAAAAAAAAAGTATAGTCATCCACATTCAATCATGATCTAAGAATTACAGGTTTGACAAAGTTTAACTTCAAAACTTGTTGTAGCCTAAGGCTATAACTTTACTCAATAAAATAAATATTACTATATATTTTGAAAATCTAATCGTTGAATTACATGTTCTACATGCTCTTATTACACATGTCAAATTTTGTGTCAATCGGATATTATTTACTATATAATCTATAAGCTTATATATTATACATAATTTTAAACTACAAAAACTTTCAATTTAAACAATTTACTAATGACATAGGTATTAATCTTTAATTTTTTAGAAATTTTGCAAGTATGAAGCATATAAAAAGAATATATAATCTAATGGTCAATTTCTCAAAATTCATTTCCAATAAAAAATTATTGAATAAGATTGTAACCTTAAGCTACAACCAATTTTGTAACTGAATTTTGTCCTTACAGATTTTAATATGTACTCTTGAACCCAAATGAAAATTACCAAACTCAGTAATTTTCATGATAGGCTTTCCATTCCTATTAGACTCAAATGAAAATTACCAAATTCAGTAATTTTCATGATAGGCTTTTAATTCCTATTAGACTTAGACACAGTTGGCCAATCATGGCCCATTTAAGAAGCCATTTCCTTTCTTTTTCTTATTTATTAAGCTTTTAAAACATCGATCATAACCAAAGGTCATAATAATTAGCAGATGGTTTTATGACCCCAAGTCCCCAACTAGAAAGGATCTAAAAATCAGAAATTTTCACAAAGGCAAACTTTATTTTTTTTTATATACTATGTGAGCTCGATCTATATTCTATCATCATCATTACCAAACTTCATTTATGTCATACCAAACATTTTTGAAGTCATTTTGACATCTAATCACTCGCAAAATCAACTGATCAAAAAAATAGCTGCCGTATCTCTCACGAGTGCAAGAAAAGAACCATGCTCTACTCAAAAGCTATATAGCACATTCTCAAAAGAAATCACACATTAAGGAACTAATCCTAGACCTAGAGAGTTTGATTATGATCCATACCTTTTGTTTTACACATGAAAGTTACTAAATTGTCGGCAGATGGGTCTCAAAGTCTCACAGTCTCACCCACTTTTTTTGCACGGGTGAAAAAGTTAATTGTGGCCTTGTTGAATATTGTGGATTGCATGGTAATTAAAAAGGATGTTGCGGGCTTCATACTCCAAAAAAAATCCAAAGGCTGGGGGACAAGTTGATATGCTTTACTTCCCCACCATACCAACCATCTAAACATGCTTGAAAAATGCATAACTGCCTTTGAAACATAAATTAAGAATCAATTACAACATCTTTTTAGCTTCTTATGTATTAGGGGAATTAGTTTAATCATAATGACGATATAACTACCACACATTGCATCATCAATTCGTAAAATGATATCATATGGTTGTTTTACTTTTTCTTTTTTCTTTTTTCCTTCTTATAGTGTACTTTTCGTTTTGAGAGAAAATGGAGAAAGTACGTTAAATCCGTGACATCAGAAATGGAGATTGAGAAAATTTTTGGTTGAACTACAAACCTATCGACAAATTGGATCTCATTGTTGAAGGCTAATGGGTCCTCATATGACTTAGGTACTAGTATTAGAGCAAACTCCCCTCATGTTATGTGCCCTCTTCGCTATCCATAATATGATTCTAAATTAAGTGATAGTTCTGCTTTCAAGTCCCACATTGCCAAATTTTGAAAATTTGCCTTTTCAATCCTAAGTATCATGGAAATTTATTCAATATTTTCATAGTACAATTTTTTCTCACATGAATAGTAAGTCTTACTATTCATGTATTAACTATTGAGTATTACATTATTATACTCTGAAAGTACTAAATAATTTCTTATGTATATTATATAGTGGGAATGCAATACTAATTACTTAGGCCTTTCTTAAGCTAACATTTTTTTTATGTACATAATCATATTATTTATAGATTTAAAATTTAAATCATTCAAATAAATAAATAAATATGTATATATATATATATATATAGGGTTGGGTTTAAGTTACGTCAGGTGTAACTCTAAGCAATGTTACATCACTCAATATTGTTTAATTAGATACAAATTTTGACAAATCTACCGTTAGATGACATTATCTTCGTATATTCTCCACGCTTACAAAATTTCAAGATGATTAAAGATTAATAGCTACGTCATCAATCAATTGTTTATATTCAAGTTTTTGTAGTTTAAAATAACACATAAAAGTTGAGTTTATGGATCGAATGGTAAATAAAATTTAATTGACATGAAAATTGGCATGAATGTTAAGAATATATAGAACATATAATTCAACGGTGGGATTTTCAAAATATGAATTTTATAACAAGTTTCCATAAAAAAATATAAAAAAATTATAACAAGTTATTGGGTGGTATAACATTATTTAGAGTTACACCAAGTGTAACTTGAACCCAACCCATATATATATATATATATATATAATTCTATTCTTGAACTTGGTCATAAAACAAATGCACCTTATTGGGTTGTAACGTGGCAAATAGTTTCTTAGTTCAAATAATAGCGTGGTTTAAATCTGAATCCTTATTCTATTCTTGAACTTGGTCATAAAACAAATGCACCTTATTGGGTTGTAACGGGGCAAATAGTTTCTTAGTTCAAATAATAGCGAGGTTTAAATCTGAATCCTTATCCTTACGCGAACCCTTTGTGTCCATACAAATTATTTATTTATTTGTGGCATTCTTAAATTACTAAATTCAATCATTTCACTATGACTTCGAGTTGCACATGTCATATGACTTAAGAGAAAAATTATTAAGGTAATGGAAAATCTCATATACATTATTTTTAAAAACTAAACTTTGCATAGTTTTCTATTACACAAGTTGTAATAATGATATGTGATGTGATGTCTAGAGTTTGTAGTGAAGGAATCTCCAAAACTTTAAAAGAAAATTTTGTTTTAAAAAGCAGCATCGTTTAATTGCCTCATACCAATTTGAATTGAAAAGAATAATCCTAAGAATATAAGGCTGAATTTTAATACTTTTTATGACAATTTAACCATAAGGGAAGAGTATAATTGCTTTATAATAATGCAAAAAATCAAGTTTTGAAAGTAAATAAAGTATTAGAGCACAAAAATAAGTATAGACCATCATTTCTTAAAATCATTTTAGAAAATCTACAATTTTTAAGGGTCATTATTAAGGTAATATTTTCTTTTATACTAAGGCAACAAGGGTAACGCCTACATAATATAGGCGTTATGAATCTTATGATGAGACTCTTTTTTTTAATATAATTCGATAATTACAATAGAATAAGGGATTTAAACATAAAATGTCTCTATTGAAAATACTAAGAAGTATTAATCAACTGTACTACGAAGTCCTTAGCAAAAACTTGTTAAAATAACACAAATCCTAAAGGCGACATAATATTGTCTCAACATTTGCTTACAGTAATAGCTTATAAATTTCCTTACGAAATATATTGGTGGTGTCCACAAGTTGTTGTATAGAATTAAATGTTGCATTAAAAAGTTTCTTTTATCTCATAATCTTACATTTTTGTACTTGATTATCCCTTCAAGACCATTTTGTTCATAACTCATATAATTTTTTGAGATCGATGTGATGGCATAGCTGAAGAAAAACTTTCACTTTATTAACATCAAATACATAAAAACAAAAACAGCAAAATGGAATAATCAATAATGTCCTCACTTATGCAAGTAGAGGCAATAGTAACATAATAAATCATTATCAAAAATTAATTAACTAAATTGACCCGACGTATAATGTAGAAACAAGGCCTCAAGTATGACACAATTTACGTCAAAAAAGAAATTTTGGGTTCAATAATCATATAAGCCAAATATTTACAATAGCCTCTCATTGTCTAATGTTTAGGCTTAGCATTTAGCAAAAGATTAGCCAAAGAGGTTGAAGAAGTTGCTGACGAAATGAATGATGAAATGCTTGAGTAAGAGAGAAACAAGTGGTGCAATTTAGGAGCGTGTGAATGAAATGAGAAATGAAACTAGTTTTTGGCTTAGATGTAACTATGTGGTTGGGTACACCACTTTCCACAATCGCATCATGGACCCTACATCCTGTGAAATCAAAACAAAAGGGAACAAACAACTAACGTTTAATTCTTAGGTCCCACGCACCTTTCATAAAACTTATATGAGTTATGATGGACCACTCACTATGTCTAGCTCTAAACCATTTATTCCTTATTTTACAAAAGCGCGTGTGCTCACGCGCATAGTTTTTGAAAAAGGATCAATTACAAAGTATATATGCTTTGACCTATTTTCAATTTTGTATATTTAGTTTCATTGGTTTTCAATGTAATGCTTCCGTTAAATTCGCACTGTTAAGTCCACCAAAATATGGAGGTTATGTTTGGTTCAAGGGAATTGAGAAGAGAAGAAAAGAAGAGGAAAGAAATGAATCAAAAGTCTTTGTTTGGTTAGGATCTTTCTTCCCAAATTGAGAGGAAAGGAAAAAGAGAAGAAAGAGTTTTGATGTTAGGACCTACTAATAACTTATATTTCCTTCCATTTCTTCCTTACAAACCAAACAAGTAAAAGGAAAAATGTTATCATTTCTCTTCCCTTTTTTCTCCCCTCTCTTCCTCCATTTCCTTCCCCTTCCCTCTTTCCTTCCTTTTACCAAACACGGTGTAAAACTACCAACAAGATTGGATGACACTAGACAAAGACAACTTAAATATAGTTTCTTGGGTGCAATACATTGGATTCTCCCATTGAATTCAAATACATAATTATATTAAATTTAATTATTCTTGTAAAAGATAACATTATTTATATTGTATTAGTTAATGCATCTATGTATTTGAATTTAACTGAGAAACCTAATGTACTGTACCTAAATCAAAATCTTACTCAAATTGAAAATAGATTAAAGTTTACGGATTGAAATGAAAACAAAAAAAGAAAACTTAAGATTTAGGCTATTCAAAAAAAAATTCTTAGTCGTATATTAGCAAACATTCAAGATGAGATGAGAGGCATTTTTCAAGAGACCCTAGCAGTAGAAATGGCCAAGGGTACACACTACTCATTTTCTTGTCATGATCACAACGCAACTAACATGATTTCCTAGAAAGGGGCTTTGCGTGGGCTTAGAGAGAGGGTTGAGACTGAGTACCAAATATATTTTCCTATGCGAATAGAAGACTCTTTACCTTAATAAGTTTTGATATTATTGTCTTTTTATTATATAGTTTAGCGATAAAATTTCGGATTTCATTGTTAACTTCCAACTTTTTAGTATAATTATACTTTTATATAACTCTTTTAACAAAATAAAAACAAGCTCAGCCAAATGCACTCGAAATCAATATCGTATTAGAGTTTTGAGCTCCTTTGTTTTTTTTCTGATCAGAAAAGGTGGGAAAAAAAAAGGCTAATATAAAGATAAATGATGCTTTCCAGTTTAAAGAAAATTAGCACAAAAAATAGCATATAATCAATTAGAAAATAAGAAGAACCAATCAAATGTAGGAATCACTTTCTCAAAACAAAAAAAAAATTATAGGAATCAAAGTCACCAAGATACTTTATATTAAATAGGATGAGCCTTGCCTTCCTGTTTCACAAATTTAAAGAAGAAAAAACTACAATTACATTGTCAACTTAAATGTTTAATATAGCTTTTATATTGTGAATCGATCCAAGCCCGATAAGATTTACAATAGAATTACTTGGTCATCACCTTTATATTATATAAAACAAGAGATAAAGCTAAAACAGATCTCATCTAATCATCTATATATAAGAGAAACAGCAGTTTAGTAATAATTAATAAAATTACTTGAAAGATTTGCTTGCTTATGCAATTAATATTGGGGTTGAGCTATTACTTTTTAAATAATAAAATGATGCTTGGCCCTTACTCGGCTTCAGGGTTTTATTATTTGCGCTTTTTCTCATCCTGGTCAAAAACAAATTTCAAGGAAACGGCTATCCTTAAATGTATTTGATAGTCACATATTAGCTTTTGATTAATTACTATCAAAAAAATAAAAAGGATTTTGATATATACATTAAATGTCATGACCTTTGCCATGACATTAAAAATTACCTTGTTGCTTATTTATTTATTATTATTATTTTTTTGGATGATTATTGTTGTATTTATTTATATAGGAATTGGGAACTCTTGGACAGTTTTCTCACACGCGCAAGTCAAGCGTGAGACTAGCTATTAGCTAACCTCCAAAATATACATTTCATGCGCCCCCCCAATGAAAAGGGAGGTCAGTAGTATATAAAGGTGGGTGAGTTAGGCTTAGGTTCTCCTGAAGTTGGTGGACTAACTAGTGAAGGCAAAAATACTAAAAGCTCAAAAGTGATGGGGAGGCAACCTTGTTGTGACAAGCTTGGAGTGAAGAAAGGGCCATGGACAGTTGAGGAAGACAAGAAATTGGTCAATTTCATCCTCACACATGGCCAATGTTGCTGGCGTGCCGTGCCTAAGCTCGCCGGCCTCCGGCGTTGTGGCAAGAGTTGCCGTCTCCGGTGGACTAATTACCTCAGGCCAGACTTGAAGAGAGGCCTACTTAATGAAGCTGAGGAACAACTTGTTATTGATCTCCATGCTCGTCTTGGCAATAGGTATTTCATTATTGTTAGTGGTACTATATTACTATGTTTTGTGGTTTACTGTTTACATGTCAAGTTCTGTAAGCATAATTTTTCAAAGCATGTTATTTGAAAACTCTGGTCTACTTTTCTAGCTGGGGTCTAGTGCTTTTACTATGGGAGGTGTGAAACACATGCATGCGACTGAAATTTGAGGTCATGAAATATCTACACCTTGGTTTCAACATGTTATTGACAATTTGAAATAAGCCAAAAAAAGATGATAATGTTACGTTGCATCACTATCTAATCTTACTTTCATTTTCCATGGCTGTCTGGGTTTTACACTTGCACATCTACCTGTAAATGAAATAAACAGCTACAGCTATGGCTAATGACAGAATGTGGGGTGTCCAGAAACTCCTAATTACTTAGTACTTTAACTTAGTTTATCATATAGATATGAAGAAAATGGAACTAAATGATAACAGAAATCCAAGATAATGAATCTGTATGAGCTATAAAGTAAAAAAAAAAAAAAATGACACCTTTTATTTAAAAATATAATGAAAAAATTGCAATATATATATATAAATAAATTAGGGCAAGATTTTCATCTTGTATTTTAAACATGACACGGACACGATACATGTTAACACATACCGTGCTTGTCGATGTTGCATCCAATGCATTAAAAGACTAGGCTTTCCATCTTGTATCTTAAACATGACACAGACACGATACATGTTGACACATACCGCTTGTCGGTGTTGCATCCAATGCATTAAAAAACTAGGCAAAAGTCAAAAACCCTTTTCTATTAAGTAGTTTTAGACTTTTAGTGTTTCAATTTTTTTTCCTCAAAACAATAAAGCTGCACTTTCATTTTCTTTAGGTGGTCCAAAATTGCAGCAAGATTGCCAGGAAGAACCGATAATGAGATCAAGAATCATTGGAACACCCATATCAAGAAAAAGCTTATTAAGATGGGTATTGATCCAATTACTCATGAACCTCTTAATAAAGAGGCCACCCCACCAAATACCCTTTGTCAAAGTCTTGATCAAAGAGACATTGAAGTTAACCATCAGGAATCAACAAAAATATGTGGCCAAGCCTCCTCCATTGATAATTCTAGTGCCCCAACTGAAAATTCCTCAACTGGTGAATGTCAGTCATTGGACCCAGGTGACAATGACCTATTAATGAGTTACATATGGTCTGATCTGGATGATTCACTATGGAATTTCCCAGCAACTGGAGAAGACTACAGTAATTTTGGTTCATCATCACCGGAAAATTACTCTGAATTTTCTTTGAACTACAAGGACTTTTTTGGAGAGGACTTTGGCTTTGGTTGTTTTGGTGACATGGACATGAATTCTCAAGACATGGGTGGCAAGCACTAACTAGTACTTCAAAAATCACTAGCGGGGTTCATGAGTGGACACTTTTTGGTCCTGCTTCCATTTCCAATCTTGGCTTAATTTATTTTGAAAACTTTTAATTACAGTAACTTACGCAATTAGAAAGCCTACAAGTATATTTACCTTCAAAAGAGAGAGACTACAAGATAAATTATTAGTTGGTCAGTCCCATCAAAGATATGTTTATATAGTTGCTACTAGGTGTGGGTTGGTAAGGTGTCATTTTGCCAATTATATTGGGAAGCTTACAATTCAACCTTTTTTTCTGTGGAGAAGGATATATTGAGGCCCATGATATGTGCCTCGCTTGGCTTGTGATGGCAAAACTATTTGGGATTTCTAATTGCATAGGGTAAAATATAGATATGCCCACTAATAGCAATTTTATTTATCTATTCAGATTTTAGATAATGTTTATGCTACCTAAAGCAAAAGCTCACCCCACTCAAAAGAGTTGTGTGGTTGAAGCACAGGACACCTATGTAAATGAAAGTACTTTGTAAGCATGTGTATTCCAATAAGATGTAACTAAATTAAATAAAAATTGGGAGGGGAATCATTGATTGATCCCAAGAATATCTTAAGCTTTTTGCCTACTTTTGCAAAATTGAAAGATTCTATTCCTATCAATGGAAGACGCAGGCTCTGCAACAAGCCACCTTTTGTGCACATTGCTTTCAAGTTTCAACTACTTTTGCAGATCTTGGTGAAACAATCAGATTTTAGCCCCAAAAGGCGATTCAATTGATAGGCTCCATATGGTTTTAAGACTAGATCGTTCAAAAATTCCAAAAAAAAAAAAAAAAAAAATTAGAGTTTCAAGTTTTTTAAGGTCAAATTGAGGTCCAACTGAGGTTGGACAGTTATAATGTCAAAATTAATTTAAAAATTAAACTTTCAAATGAATTTTCACAATTTTTATAAAGTTAATAGAAAATAATAAAGCATAAACAAGCATAAAATTTTTTTTGTTTAGTAATCTTTCAAATCAAAAATATTGAAATCTAAATAAAATCATTTTCAACATTAATTTATATATTTCATATTTATATGTTAAAGTAAAATTCTTGAACAACTAATAAAATAATGAATTTATTTTCTCTTTGAAAATAACACTAACTCTAGTCTAGGTGTGACAACCATGTTGTCCAAACTCCAAAATATTCCAGCACAGCATATTTTGGGTGGAGCAAGATCCTCTAGAGGTTTTAAAATAACTCTATAATGAAAATTTTAAAATCTTATCTATTTATTTTAAAATGAGAGTTAGAGTTCTTAACATGACAATATTACTCTATGAAGTTTTTAAAATCTTATCCATTTATTTTGAAATGAGAGTTAGAATTATTAACATGATGAGTACATGACAATATTACTCTAGAAAGTAAGAGATAGAGAGTGTTTAATTAAAGCCATGGAAATCCCACATGGCCCAAAGCAAGCCACACCTAAGTCATGGAATTCACTTGGTGCGTCACTGTATAATTACTGCAAGATTATTTATTTGGTTTTGATAAATACATTTGTCAACTATGATTTATTGTTGAATACGTTACCTTGTTTATATTTGCAAACTATGATTTACAAGTGAGCAGTGAGTGCCTTATAGGCTATAGCCTAATTACTTTCACAAAAGAATACTTTTTTTTTTTTTTTTCAATATACATAACTAGATTTTTTTTCTCAAAAAAAAAAAAAAAAAAAAAAAAAAACTAACTAGATTTCTTCTTTCTACATTATTGATTCAGTTATTTTATTTGCAAGTGGAAATACAACAATAATAGGCCCACAAAAAGAACCCACGCTTTACAAAGCCACGAAAAGCACATGGTGTGAGTGTGACACGCCCAAGTTTTGGAATTCACTTGGCGCTGTGTAATTACACTAGATGGCAAATTTTTTTTTTTTTTTGAGAAATACACTAGATGGCAAATTAATATATCTTTCTTGACTTCATTAGTCCAAAAATAAAACATAACTTAAAATTTTGAGATTAATTAGAGTGAAATTCGCGGGTTCCAGTTAGCTCAACTAATAAAATCTCTGATAGTTGAATAAGAAATATGAGGTTCAATCTCTGCCTACACCAAAAACTGATTGGTGTCTTGGTCTGATGATAAAGAACTATCATCAGGAGCGAACGTCATAAGTTGAAATTCTCTCAAAAAAAAAAAATTTAGAGTGAAATTCCAGAAGTCACTGCAAAACTTAGCTTAAGAACAAGTCAATATGAGGCTTGATTTTTTTTTTTTTTTTTTTTAAGAAGAAATGAGGCTCTTTTTATTTTTTTTTTAGAGATAATTACAATATGTAACTAACTCCATAACTCGAATTATTTCTCCCCCAAACCCCCAAGCACCAATGCTTGTAGAGGTGTCATTTCAGCTACAAAACACAATCAGAAGAGATGAGGCTTGATGTTGATCACCACACAAATTATTTAACCTCTATATATAAGTTTTTTTTTTTCTCTAATATATATAAAAGTAGAAAAATACAAAATACAGCATAAAAGACTTATAAAAAACAATCTTTGAAAAAAAAAAAGGTCAAGGTCCTTAGAGCATCCACAGCAGTGGAGCTAAAAATTTAGCTATTTGGCAGCACGAAAAATTACTTTATTTATTTTACCTGCTCACATGCTACAGCAGTGGATCTATTTTAGCTTTTAACACAATAAAATAATATATCTACTACAATAAAATAATATATCCACTACAATAAATAATAATCACAACCACCCACAACCGCTACCGCTGCCACTACCGTTACCGACTCTTCCACTGCCACCGCAATCGCTACCACTGCCACTACCACCGCCACCAACTCTTCCATTGCCAACGCCGCCACCGATGACTCTTTCGCCGCCACATGATAGAATAATATATTCTCTACACTAAACAACAATTACAGCCACTGCCACTACAACTGTCACTACCACCACCGCAACCACCACCATCAAAAAAATTATTTTTTTCTCACCAATATTAGATGGTAATAACCTACCACTTAAAATTTATTGCAAAAATATTGTGGTAACATTTCTTAATTTTAATTTCTTATTATTCTTTATTTTATTTTTCCCATTATCTTATTTGGTTTCATCCAAATACACATTTCTTTTTTCTTTTCTTTTTTTCTTTTTTCCTCTTTGTTTTTCTCCTCCACACACATATACTCCTCTAATCTTCTCCACACGCATATACTTTCTTATCTTCACTCTATCTTCACTTGCATTTTTGTTTTTCTACTTCAGCTTTGTCTTTCTTTCTTTTTCACTCTATCTTCACCACCGCCCCCACAACAGCCACATCGGAAAACACTGTAATCAAAATACCCCCGAAAATTTCATCAATTGCGCCAAAATGCCCACAGATCGGAAAACACAAGCCGACTACCACAAACACAAACACAAGCCCACTGCCCACAACAAATCAGAAAACACAAACACAAACCCACATCGGCGCTAGGCATGAGATAGCAAACAGAGGGTGGAGCTCTGAGGTTTGGCCTTTGAGGTGGAGATCTGGAGAGAGAAAATGCGAGATAGAGTGGCCGACGCTAGGTAGGGGCTTGGTCGGCGGCAACAAATAGAAACAAAGAGGGTGAGGACTGAGTAGAGAGGAACAACAGGCAGAAATGGAAAAGAGGAGAGAAGAAAAGAAAAGAAAAAAACAATATTAAAATATTCTGTTCACACAACTTAAAATAGTTTTTTTTTTTTTTACTTTTGAGCTACAATGCACAGCAATAGCTGTGCACTGTAGCTCCACTGCTGCAACCCTTTTTTTGTATTTTGGGGTAACTAAAATAGCTATTTAACTACACTGTCGCAAATGCTCTTAGTGTGTCTATTAAATCTTTCCGACTTAAGACTTTTGAAGTCAATGCCGAGAAAGCTTGTACGATACCATTAACTTATGAGTCTATGACACTTTTTCTTTTTTCAAATTACACACGTGAGTGGATTTTGAATTCATGACCAAGTTATCTACACATTCTAGTAAGAGAAGAAATTGTCATTTAGATAATCCAAGCTTATTGGCTACTTTTAACATTTTTTTTCTGTTAATATCTTATTACCTTTGGCGTAAGCTACAACTCGTTTATGCTCAAATGTAATTAAGAATAAATACAATTTTATATATATATATATATATATATATATAACATTTCTATTTAATAAGTAATAGTCTGTACACATTTAATGTATTACATTGAAGCACAATAAATTTAAATAGACTCTTTTTATATTTTTTAAGTTTAAATGTATAAATTTATATGTAAATATAAATGGCATGAAATTAGAGTATAACTTGAAGAATTCAAGGCATGAAATTGGAGTTGCTTTAAAATCTAAAGATATTTGGCATCAAATTATAGAGCAAATTAAAGAATACTGGGTACAAAATTAGATTACAATTGGAATCTAATTTTGATTCTTGAGTGAGTTTTTCACTTTATTATATTATAAAGTACTAATCATTATCGTGATATCCCTTAATTAGTCAAACCCATTGGTTCTAGTTCTTATGTGTATATTGGTTGTTTTACACTTGCAATCTACAATTAGAACAAATAGCACCTTCTTATTAATAATCCATTGGCTTTAGTTCATGGGCGTGATGGGAATAGCACAAGCACTGAAAATTACCCTTAATTTCCACCAAGGAATGATTGAACAAGTAGCACCTTCTTAATGGTAATCCTTTCTCTCTTTCGTGGTATTTAAGTAAAGATTTGGCCAGGCATACTTTTGTTGAAAAAATTAGTAGTACTCTTTGTGAAGGGAGCGTGATGTATGGCATTTACCTCCACAGTAAAAGCCTCAATTAGAAAATAAAATGATATTAGGGTTGGGGAGCCAAAGGCCTTAATGTTGAGGGGGGTGGAATTGGAAGGAAAAATTATTTACTCTTACGAGAGCAGTTCTGTGAAAGGATCAAGAAAGAACTCTCCTTGTAAAAGTGAATAATTTCTCGAATTGAATGAAAAAGCCAAATAGCGAATCTAATGGAAAGACAATAATTTTAACTCAACATTAACGCAAGTAAATGACAAGTTCATCCTTATTAAAACATGCTGCGAAAGCCATTTTCACTTGTATACACTAGGAGGTGCCCCATCATAAACAAATTCTAGTGCCAAGTACCCTGTTTGCAGAGACACCCTCCCTAGATCGTAGTGCAACAAATGCGACAATGCTTCAAATTTAACAGTGACTGTGCTTCATCGCGCGTGCTTGGCACTGTATACCATGTTTGCAGAACACATATTGAGGTATAGTGAAGTATGTTGTTTAAATGTATTAGGGGCCTTGCCAACAAAATTTGAACACTAGTATTGTATTACCCTCTTCATTCCCTCTATAAAAGGAAGTCTTATATTTGAACAGATCATAAAAATATAGTGAAAAGTATAACTAGCTTGTGCCCATTGTTTGTCTTTGATTCCATTAGTGGGAGAAAATGGGCAAATGCCCTTTTCATACAAAAAAATCAGCGTTTTACCCCCTTTCCCAAACTAATTAAGAAAATGCCCATGTTTTCAAACTTGATTTTTTCAAAATCAAGTTTCAATTTAAAACTCGATTTTTGGACAATTGAGCTATAGCAAATTTAAAATTAAAAAAATAAAAATAAATAAATTGCTGGAACTCGAGTTCATGCGCTATAGTGGCGTTTTAAAGCCCTATAGTAGAGTTTTAAAACATGCAAGTTTTTTTTCTGAAGTCTAATTGCTCCATAGGGAGCCCTATAGTGGCGTTTTAACATGCAAGTTTTTTCCTTAAGTTTGATCACTCCATAGGGAGCCCTATAATGGCGTTTTTTACGGAACTCGAGTTCCATGCAAATTTTTTTTTTTTTTTTTTTAATTTTACCTATAGCTGCATTTCATGGAGGCCTATAGTAGCGTTTTTAATGGAACTCAAGCTCCATATGGAGCTCGAGTTCCATGCAAATTTTTTTTTTTTTTTTAAGTTTGATCCCCCATACTCGATTTTCTACAAATCGAGTTACAAAAGAGAGGCATTTTTCTAATTAGTTTGGGAAATGGGACAAAACATTGATTTTTTTTGCACGAAAAGGGCATTTGCCCATTTTGGCCTCCATTAGGGTGTCAAATGTTGCGGTAGCTAGCCTTATGTTTTATCCATTTACTGTTTTACCCCTCTAGCACCAATAATTATAATGTGTAGCGAGACTCAGTTGCATGTATTGGAAATATGAGATACTGTCTCCTCTAACTCTTACAAAAACATACCCTAAAATCTTATATATGAGGTGTATGTGGGTCCAAGAATTATGTTGATGCCACCCCCAAATGGTATGGTTTTATTTCACTTCATAATTGTTTGAATTAGTGGTGGGGTTTACATATTGTGAGAGATCCACTGCATGTATATCGGAAACAATAGATATCGTTTCTGTCAAGTATAGTAAGTTAGTAACATACCCTAAAATCTAATGTATACGTACGTGGGTTCATCATCATGAATTATGTTGATGTCACCTCCCAAATGGTAGGGTTTTGTTTCACTTAAAGAATTGTTTGCATACAGGGAAAGTGTGAGATAATGAGATAGAATAGAAAAAGCTTTTGAGCACGATGTTGATATATAGCATGACTAACTTTGGACCACTTCTTTCTTTTCTCCAAAAATAAGGTTCGCTTTTGGCTTAGTAACAAATCAAAATAGAGTAATGTGGTAATTTGTAGATTTCAAAAAGCCATGAAAGGAAATGCTTATAAAGAGGACCATCTAATCCTGGGCATGATCATTGTCTCATTTCTTTAACATTTAACAACTAGATTTATAGGTGCCGTTATTTCTGACCGACGCATGGCACCAATTCAGTCATCTAATCATATATAATAATCATATTAAGATTAAAGAAGTAGTAGAACCCCACTAAAGCTCTATGCCTTTAATCAAAACTATAATATGTATATTTCCACTTTTATATAACTAATAATAATTGTTACAAGATATCTCATGAGATCCTCCTAACAAATCATCCGTGAACAACGACAACAATATATAAGCCATCAATTTGGTTCTTCGTGCACGAAAGTGAAGGGAAAGTGAAATTCAAAGTCACACAGTTTGTTTTGGTTTCGGATTTTCATTGGGAAACAAAGCCTCTGAAAGCATATTCCTTGGGAGAGTCAGCATGCATGGATAGCCTATGCGTGAAAGCAATTTAAGATATCTTTCTGCAGCTCTTCCATGTTGGCCGTTTAGTTTTTTTGGACCATAAGCAAAAATTGTGGCTGCTCCTTGAGAGATATATATATATATATATATATATATATAAAGGCAAAAGAGTCTTTTTTAATCCTTACATTCTATCAACTGTACCTTTTAGAAAAGGAAAAGAAAAAAAAATAAAACAAAAAAACAAGATTTGTTAGATAATTATAGGAATGAGATGAGTAGACAAATTCCATTATGACTAAGCCTCCAGGTCACTCCAAAAAGAATACGCATGTATGAAGAAAAGTAGAACAAAAGATAGTATCCATGTGTCAATAATGACGATGGAGAAAAATGAGTTACAATTTTCATCACGCAAATGATGTCATGAAACAAATTTATAATTTCTTCAATCATCAATAAACAAACAAAACAACCCCCGCCGCCTCCTCTTCTTCCTCACAACTATGATATTAAGCAATTTTATATAGGGCTTGTATGTTCAATGTGAAATTATTCATTACACAGTGTATTTTACCCTTCTCTCATATAAAGATAGACTTTACCGTCAAGAGCCGCTTGACGCAACTGATTGGCATCATATACTACATAATAAAAATTAGGTTTAGACGCCGTGATTGCATCAAATGGTTTCACCGTATTGTAGAAAATTTTTTAGATTTTAAAAAAAAAAAAATATATATATATATATATATATATAATTTTTCTTCTCCTATCATTTTTAAGTTGATAAAAATCTTAATTTGATTACAATCCAAATTCTTCATCTTATCCATGTAATCCTTATTTTTTACGTGTAGTGTATTATAAAAAAAACAACAATTTTCTTATTTTTTTTAATTACTACAATACACGTAAAAAGAAAAATTTTATATAAAAAAAAGTTATATATTACTAATAAAAGTCTAATCAATATTGCAGAATTTTTTTTTTTTTAGATTTAAAATGATAAGACAAGTAAAAAAAAATTAATTAAAAAAAAAAAACTTAGAAACATGGATAAGATAACTAATTTACTTAAATTAGGATCGTGTAACCATTAGTATTTTATTTAAATTTTAAAATTATAGATGGAAAATAATTTTAGAAAAAAATATACACTATTTTTTTTTTTTTTTTGGATAGAAACATTTTTTAACAATATATAATTGATTAGAATTTCACATAGGATAGGTGTTTCTTTAATTCCAAACCATCTAATAATTTCTCTTATAATTTAACTTCAATATAATTTGAAAATCTATGTCTAATAGAACTCTCCCAAGTCCTAACTTCCATGTTTTTTGGATAAACATGCATCCTAAGTGATGAGTATTACCTTCTTCTTTTTTTAACTTTAATTGTGATAATTTTTTTAATACACATCTTTTTCCTAATAATTCTATTTCTCTTATAATTCCTAAATTGATTAGAAATCTAACATCTTCACAATTAAAAATTCTCTACATATACAGTTTTTTTAGTGTATTCTTATATATTTATATGCACAACTTCTTCATTTATGGCTTCTTTCTTTCTCTTTTTCTACTTTCTTTTTTTAATATTTTGGTGATAAAAACATTACTTATTGTTCTAATCAATTTTTTCTATCCCCATTATTAATAATAAGTTTGTATCTCTCTTTTTGTTTGCAGTAGAATACTTTATTAAAACCACACTATTACAGGTTTTGCTTATGAGTCATAAATGCAATTTTAAATCCATGAAATCAATTATATGAACCTCTATAAATATTTCACATTTATGATTTGTCAGGTATCAATTATTATTTGAGTTTGTTTTGTTTGTAGTAAAATGTTTTATCAAAGCCACCATGCACACTATTAATGGTATGTTTCTTCTCTTTGTTTTTGTTTTCTATGATTCTGCTTATGAGTCATAAAGTCAATTTTAAATTCATGAAATTCATATATAAGCCTGTATAAATGTAGGAGGGATGAGGCCGAGTACAGAATGGAAACTGTGGGCCCAGCTCGAGAAGGGAAAAAGGCCCACTTGCATATCAACCCTAGCCTGACCCATGGATTAGAACCTGAGGAGGAAAGATGAAGAGGCTAACCTCCCAAGGAGCTTGAGGAGTGAGCATTCCTCAAGAATTACCAAGCAAGCTGATAGTACCAAAAGACAAGAAACCAAGGAAGGTGGAAGAGACGTGCAAGCAAAGAAGAAAGGATATATCTAGATAAGGTAGTCATCACCTCCACATTTAATGCACTGTGTCAACTCAGATGTCCACATTAATGAAGGAATTACCACTGAACAGTAGCCTCACAACTTGCAACACATATTACCACGTCTAGGACAACCCTGATGGGACAAGCATCCAAAGAAATGACCTTAGTTGTACAGGTGGAGGGTTAGGATGCAATCCAAAGGACTATATAATGAAAGGAAACCCCTCCAAATAGAAGGACGAAGAATCAAGAAAAGAATATAGAAACTGTGGGACATCACCCTGTATTAAGGACTTGAAAACAATTTTATGAACATTGCCTCCTCAACCGGACCCAAGGAAGTGTTATTTCCACATTTAGTACTTCTTTTTACAATTCACTCAATCCTATCTCCACTAACCTAACAGTTGGACCATAAAAGAGCATTAAAGTTGATCTTGCAAGCTCATACTCTAATAAATTAATTACACTAGGCCTATAAAATCTAATTCCGCTATTCTAAGTAGCTTAACCTTTTTGGGCCCTTACAATAAATATTTCACATTTATGATCTGTCTAGCATTAGTTATTATTTGAGTTGGTTTTGTTTGTAAGGTTGAAATTTATCAACCATCTTGTAGGCTTTATTCCGTGCCAATTTGTTTGTAATTTAGCACTTAGTAACCCTGTATTTAGGTGGGATTCATGTAAGGGTAGTGTGTGAAGAGAGTGTGAAGAATTGCTCAACTTTGTGCCAAGAAGCAAGGACTCGCGACTGACTCGCGGCTTGCAAGCCGCCAACTGCTACACACGTGAAAAGCATGCGGGGAGGTGAAGGGTCACGCCAGCTGTCGCACTACATGACAAAAGTCCCAGACTGGCCAGGCCGTTATCTCGCAACTTGAAATCGCGACTTAGACCAGTCGTGAGGCCAAGCTGCCAATCAGCCCTGGTTGGGAAAAACTGACTTTTCGTATTCCAAACACACACCACTATATATAGACCCTTATACCCACGAAATGTAGAGAGGTTCCAGAGAGAATTTTGTGAGAGAAACCCTAGAGAAAAACAAGATTGTCTCATCCCCAATCTTCACTAAGAGACTCTTCAAATTCCTCTACTCTCTTCCTCTTTATTGATATATTCTTGAGAGGTTCTTGACCAAATCATTTTCTCACCATACCCACGTCTGTGAGAAGATTCTTTTGGTGCTAAAGGAAGTAGTTTGGAAGGGACCAATGGTTATTGGTTGATGCTATGGGCTATAGCGGAATCCGATAAGCTAAAAAAGAAATAGGTTCGGCGCAACCTCGTTGGAGCAAGAAGCTTGAAGGGCTTAGGTACATTGGATAGATTAAGCTTGGAGGGTCTTCTACTGTTCATGTATCACAACTACATTCTTTAGTGGATTATTTACCGCTTGGAGGGCAGCGGAGAGATTTTACGTCGAGGGCTTCGGTTTCCTCTTCGATAACACTTCGCTGTGTTGTCTTTGTGTTTGCATCTCTCTTCCCTTAATCTTTGCCTTTTATTTTCTGTTGTGGATGTGATTTTAATTGGCTTAGATTGTTTATCAATTCTGGTATTAGCTTATGTTCATGTTCCGCACATTTATTGTTTGATAATAAGTTTGAATTGGTAATTTGTATTTTGGGGGTCTAAATGTTCATAGTGTTTTCAACGCTATTTGAACTTTCACTGTTTGTAGTAGAATGCTTTATCAAATCCACCATCCATATTATTACAAGTGTGTTTCTCTTCTTTGTTATTTATGTGTGTGTGTTATTTTATTTATGGTTTTGCTTATGAGTTATTCAAATTTAATTTTAAATCCATGAAATCTATTATATAAACCTCTATAAATATTTTATCTTCTTCTATAAATATTTCACTTTCATGATTTTTCCGCATCAATTATAATTTTTGTTAAACTTAAAGGTATGGAGATTTTTCCCTCTATCACTATAATATTCTTCCTTTTTATCCTACAAAAATATGTTTAGTTTTTTTCTTCTTCTTTTGTTTGGTTTTGCATTTATGAATTATTTGTATTCATCTTCTTTCTTTCTCTTTTTTTCCTCTCATAGGCTTTATTTTTTTATTATTTAAGAATTATCAAATTTTGTATTTCCTCCTACAACAAGGGTTTCATCTTTTTTATTTCTAGGTTGTATTTGAGTTATGCTTATATGTGCATTATTAGATTAAATTAATTTTATTGAATGGTAAAATTTTTATGTTACTATTTCTCATTTTTATTTTTGTTGTTAGTAATATTATATGTGTGCACTACAAAAATGTCATTATAAGACAACTGATAAGTTAGAAAATAATTATGTTTATTTTTTTGACAAATGAAATACCTTTTGTTAAATTTCCATAGGTTTTTAATTATTAAATTTAGGAATTGTTTCATATAAATATGTTGTGTTATTGCTCGATACTTTTAAAAACAATAATTTATACACAATTTATATAATCTAGGTTCAAGTGATTATTAATTTATTATTTATCGATAAAATTATACTAAAAGTTTATAACTAAAACTGTGCAACGCATGAGCATAATACTAGTTTTTTAATGTTTTCAATGGAAATATCTAGAGTTCAAATTGACCCTCTCCCAACTATCCAATTATTAAAATAATAAAAAATGATTCTACCTCGTAATATACATAATATGCATGAGATCTACTTTTATGTAAGAGGAAAGACGTAGTAAACCGAGTATACAAAATAATCTCTCATGTTCTATATCCTACTGTAATCTGTTCAAGACAGAGTGTTCTACAATTTCCACCCTCTTTCCAATTGGACGTATTGAAATCAAATCAATTTCCCAATTTATTTCTTCCCTATTTTTCCCTTCTCGAATGATGTCATTTCTTCCTTAGCCTACTGCAAACAATCTAAGAAATCATATTACACAGAGTGTATGATATGAAGCAAGTTGCTGCTAATTAGTTATATGATGGGGCAGGTAAAAACAAATCTCTCAGCCCATGAGAACTGAAGTTGGGTCTATTGCATCTCCACCACTTACCATCGTCATTAGTTATATCATTCTTTTCTGGGATAAGTAGAATAACCAGCCTTAGCTCAAACCCCATGGTGTGTGCAGTGCCCCTTAATTCATTCATAACAACGAATTTCCACACTACTTCTGGTTTCAACTTCATGGTTCTCTTAAATTTAATCATTTATTTCTCCTGCATTATGCACAACTTTCAGCATGACAAATTTTAGGCAGTGAAAATTTCCTTTCATTGCAAATTAGCTTCAGCCATTGCAAAATTTTCCACAATGAATTAATAATTCACAGATTACTTTTGACATCTCTAACAAGCAAGGAAGTATTTTACAACGTACAGATGCTAAAAGAATGACAATCATATTGACTTAAAGGAGGGAAATGCATAGATAAAAAAAAACTTCATTCCATATTACTTAAGTACAACCAGTTTCAAAATTTGTTGCAAAATTGGTTTTTACTTTATATATCCTGTAAGTCCAAATGCCTCTTTACACCACCACACCGAAGAATATTTGAATTTGTATTTTCAGAGGCCATCAAGGAAGCAAAGTACACATTTCAACTTCTAAAATAAAAGAGCGCAGAATCTGAAATATTCTAATTGACACACTGAAGTTTGTTCCTAGCAACATCCCACAGAAAAACTTGACATGTTTTCAAGAACCAAGAGTGGAAAAAAACTAATAGAATTATGCCTGCTTGACCAGAGATCTTGTCCATTTCCATAGCGCCAAGGTCAAGTTGTGCGACAATGTCCATTTCCCAATGGATATAGAGGAAAGAAAAGACAAGCAAATTAAATTACAACAAATTTTAATTTTCCCAATTCTCTTGTTAGATATCTGGTCTCAAGAACAAAGGTGTCTCCAAGAGACCCATGAAAATTTAAAGCACTAAGACATGATTTATAACCTTTTACAAAATTTGAAAACCTAGTAAGGGTACAAAACTAATCAAAAAGAGCATGTAATTATATACACACACAAATACAAAATTACTCATGACCTTTCACAATGAAATGCCATTTTAAGTGCGGGTAATGTAAGAGCAGAACACCATACCGGCTTCTAGTGTCCAACAATAAGCTGGTTAGCATGAATTGAGACTTAGACCTATCTTTGTCTTCAGGAAGAACAATTACTATTCAAGAAATAAAAGCCATATCAGACAAGATGAGCCTTTTCATGATCTTTTCAACTTGGAGACTTTCCTCCTTGTCAAAAAACTGCATTATGTGCTATTGTCTAGCGATTCCTTGGTGCTCTTCACAACCAGATCGAAATTGATAGAAGCCAGCTGAGACAAGTTCTGAGAAAATAGGAAGCAAGTTTTCAATTTGGATGGCAACCTAATAACTTGATCAACAATTTCTATAGTTTAAAAAGCATATTAAGAATGAAACCAGTCTGTATTTTCTCCAAAATGCTAAAATAGAAGTTACATTAATTCCAGGGAGAGAATATAGAACTCCTTACTAGTATTGAAAATAAAACTACTGGAAACCACCTCCCAAAATACCAGAATAATATGTAAACATAAATTTTTAAACCCATATAAAAGATTATGTAGCTGTACTCAGCAAATATTGAAAATGGCAGAAGCAAAATGAAAAATTTTCATTGCTATGTGACATCTAAAGTTCCCTGATGATGACAAAATAATAACTAGTTGAGGCAGATCTTACCTTGAATGAGAAATTACTAAATGAGTACTTCACCGCAAGGTTTGGGCCATTGAAATCTGCCAAAATACCACATTCGTCAACCTGAACCACAAGTATACAATTGTGAGAGAACAGTACGTAATCACACATGGCTGTAAGTAGGTCAAAAAGATTTTATTTTATTTTATTTTAAATGTAGAAATTCACACATATTAGTTTAAGATATTCAACTTCAATTATCTAATATTTAGCTATGATCATGCTACCAAATCTACATGATTCCATATGAATTTGGGTATCTTAAATCAAAGCAAGTCATATCACAGATGACCTTATTTTGCAACCAAATTGATATTAAGATTTTATCAGATCTTAGTTTCCCAGGACAGCTACTGGTATCAAGTGAAATCAGGTTCATGTTTTGATGTATTGAAAGACCTAGTTGCATAGACATAAAGATCACACCAAAGAAGCATGCATACATATTCATCATGTTCGTTGTTGTATGATCCGCTGCTGCATGTTTCAGTCAAATCATCAAAGTCACTGCCTCCAGTGACATGATCATCTTCTATATTCCATATGTACCGGCTCATAAAATAACTTGTATCATGTCCTTCTGCTGTTGGTATGAACATAGCCTGCAGCCAATAACAGTATTTTGAAAATCACAATTTTATCAATACTTATTCCAAAAAATTCAACAAAGTTAAAATAAGAAAACCTTCTGCCTGGCAAGTGTATCCCAGTTTATATTCTTGAAGAAAGGATGTTGCTTCACCTGTCGGGAAAGTCAGGGTTCTGCTTAAATTTTATTGTCATTGTGAATTGAAAATAAAATTAATCTAATGGCCTTTAAAATTACCTCCTTGGCTCCAGTTGCTCCTAGTCTTTGAACTGGATTTTCAGTCAGCAATCTGCAATGGAGTGCACAAGCAATCTTAGTTAAAATGAAGATAAGTATTTTCTGAATTCCAGGTAGTATATTACCACTATCTGCTTAGTTTTCACATGATTATCATGTATCTGAATTAAATTATGAAGCAACCACGCAACCCAATTTTAATCACATAAAACACACTATATAGAATTGTACAACACTAAAGTGATTCCAATAACCATTTGCATTATAAATACAGTGACAGAATTATTTTTCGATAAAAAGACATTAATAAAATTGGAAAAGAGGTCACAAATCATACAACAACAATTCCCTAAGTTTTGCATTCCAAAAATGTACAGATCTAATTTTATGAATCTTACTTGTTAATCAAATCATGTGCTTCATAGCTCATCTCTTCAGGTATCTTTGGCCAAGGTATATCTCTGTTTATTATATTGTCAAAAATTTGCTGCAAATACAAAGGATCCATTAGTAAAAGTTTCACGATCAAGACCAATGATTATCAAATGATGTGGTTCAAAAATCCTACAATTCCTTGTTTAAAGGCTCAAAATGATTCAAACATGATTTGAAAACAATAAAGTCATGCTTGCAATCCAAAAAGAACAACCAATGGAAACACCAACAGAGCCAAGATATGTACAGAAAATGCAGATGAAGCTTTTGGAAAGGGGAAAAGAAACAATTAAAATATGGCTCCATATACTCATCATATAACAGCAAAAACTTGATTCTATGTAATTCTCATTTTTTTTTTTAAATCTGTAAACTCTAAAACCAGCACAAAGCTTTTGGGATGTATGCTTCACCAATGTTTATAAAATATGCCAGAAGAAAGCAAAGAACATATTTCGTTGCTTGCATAAAAAGAAACTTTAAAATCCAAACAAATGTAGTGCTTTGTCATATATTTCATTGCGATAAGGATTAGTTAAAACATACATATGTTGATGACAGTTTAAAAAGAAAACGAAAATCAATCATCTACTCCATTGTTGAAAGCCTCTAAATCTAGCAATGATTTTATTCAGATAGCCTACCAGTGGATGTTCAGCATTGAATGGTGGAATACCCACAAGCATCTCATAAAGGATAACACCCACAGACCACCAATCTGCAGTTGCACCTGCAAGGAGAACAGTGTTGGAAGATCATACAACCAAACTGAAGAATATCCATCATACTATCTAATCTTTAGATAAATTGCGAACCATGTCCCATGCCAAGAAGTATCTCAGGTGCCAAATAATCAGGGGTGCCCACAACTGCTTGTTTTTGGCGCTGTTCTCTTTTTGATGAAGTTTCACTCTTTGGTTCATCATCTCCAAAAAAACCTGTACTGCTATCTGGTGGACCTGATAAGTCATCTGTGCTATTCATAAGACCAACCTTTGAAAGCCCAAAATCTGTCAACTGTAACACGGGATTAGAAATTTGTGAGAAGTGACAAATAAAACCTTCATGGCATAACATACAATAGAAAGAGGCAAGTGATTACTAATGGAACTCTAAATCTTAAAAGCAAAGAGTGTGTCTTTCTTGATAAATAAATAAATAAATGAAAACCCCTTAAGAGAAGGTAGCCTGTGTTACAAATCAACTCAACTTCCACATGTATACAGAAAAACTCGAACATATTACATAAGAAGTAGCATCCTTTGATAATTTGTACCCAAAAAAAAAAAAAAAAAACTGCTCCTTTCCAAAGACAATTTTTGATAAACTTAGATATTGACTAATGAAAGAAAAGCTATATATTTCTAAGGAAATACAAGCTATAGAATTTCCACACCCTACATGATAAAAAGGTCAGATTGAGTATATTCAGTAATTTTGAGGGTACTTCAGGCTATTCAAGATACTTCTTTAATATAAAGCATAAACTTCTTTTAATAGAATTACTAAACAAATTCCCATAAAAAAATAAAAATAAAAATAAAAAGAAGAATTACTAAACAAACTTTGAAACCTAAACGCTCATATAAAATGCACATAAATATTAATTATTCCAAAACTCTCTCCAAAAATGAAGGTTTTTTTTTTTTTTTTTTTTTTGAGAAACAAAATGAAGGTATTTTAAATCATTTAAACAGTGAAAAATTAAAACTGCAAAATATTGACCTTGAGGTGACCATTTTGACCAATCAACAAATTGTCAGGCTTCAAGTCTCTATGAATAACATTTAAAGAATGCAGGTACTCCAAAGCAAGAACCTGAGGGAAATAAAGGAAAGTATTTGTACCATTTGTGAGAAACTTTTACTGACGCGGATATTAACAGGAAAATCTAAGACAAACAGGGAAATTAATAAGTCCTTACAATTTCTGAAATATAAACACGGGCCATGTCTTCATCCAAGCAGCCTAAATTTCTCAACAAAGAGTAGAGATCTCCACCATTTATATACTCCATGACCAAATATAGATTTTCCCTGCATGTGAAGGAGTAGAAAAACCGGACCTGTTCATCATCAGATCACATTCACATTAGAAATGTATATCCATGTGCAATGCATCCTTGAAAGGTTTATAAATTGTGGGACCTCCTTACCACAAAAGGATTGCGAACTGATATAAGGATGTTACGCTCCGCCAAAATACTTTCAACCGCATTTTTACGGATCATGTCAGCCTTCTTTAAAACCTGTAAAAATATTCAAAACATATTAAAGACTTTGAGATAAAGATTGTATCAACTTGTAATCCATATACAAGCAATTAACCAGACACACTCACACACAAGCAGACACATAAAAACTTAAATGTGAACACACATGCAGTAATCAATATTATAATGAAAATAAAAAGAAGCAAGAACTCTTATATTCTAACTACTCACTTGATCATCCGTGATAAACATATAGAGCTGAGACACGGAATACGTATGTCTTAAGGAAATTAAAAGGAAACATAAAAAACCACTAACAAGACAAGATATTGAGCAAGGACACATTTTGGTCTTTCCCTGTCACATACCACTACACGTACTGTTGCATGATGTCTAAACGTCATATATACTGTGAAACAGGAGGTATAAATATGTCCAACTACAGAAATTATATAAGCTTGTCTTACCAACTTCTATTTTAATATTTCATCCATTTCATGGTGGTTTGCAGTTAGGTATGAATGTTGACCTTTATAGCAAATAAGTCACCAGTTGCTCTTTTCCGGGCAAGAAAAACTCGTCCAAATGCCCCCCTACTAATTGGTTTTATTATTTCAAAATCTTCTATCGATGTCCGATCCTTAGAAGATTGATTAATAGGGCTTGTGCGTATACTGCGACCTGTATCATCTTCCACGGAACTCTCTTCATCAACCATGCCATTTGAGTCTACTTTTTCATCGTCTATCTGCCCACAAAGATGTACATATTTTTCCCTACAAATTTCAGATCGCAAACATGTGATGGCAATAGAAGCTGGAAATCAGATTTTTTTTTACTAATTGTAGAGGTGCTCAAATATAGAGAATCTGTAGACATATTTCAAATTTTGTTAAAACCACAATAAACACTTGAGATATGGTCTGAGATTAAAAATTGACTCACTGCAATAGTTTCTCTACACGTCTTCCAAAAGTCTCTACAACAAGGGCATCCACCTTTCTGTCCTGGATGGCATATTTTAGTTCTTCCAGCTTGTCAATCATATACTCCAATGCAACGTAGTCACAGTTATTTACATTTGCAACAGAACGAGCAATATCCAGCAACTTGTTTATCTGCCATTCATGGTTTGATTAACAAATAATAATTTCAGCAAAAAGAATGCAATCCCAACATTAGCAGCCAGAAAATCCTAACATTAGCAGCCAGAAAATCATACTAGTTACCAGCAATGTCATTAAATCTCCATACTAATGACCAAAACAAAATGCAAAAAGAACCTCATTGATTAAACCATGTTTTGATAAAGGCTAAGCAAAATGAAAAAGTGTTAAAGAGGCTTATCAATAAAATAAAATAAAATAAGAGGAATCCTTTGAAGGTAACATAGGAAAAATTATTTAACACAAAAGGGAAAGTTGTGTGTCAATACTGTAGATAGATACTCAAATTTTAGTATCAGTCATTTTTCAGAGATGAAAAGCAGAAAAAAAAAAAAAAAAAAAAAAAAAAAAAAAAGAGGGGGGGGGGGGGGGGTGGAGAGAGACAGTTTGCATGATGAAGAACCAAATTGATGTATAAGATCCAAAAACACCATAAGTCAAGGGCGGAGCTACACTTAGCAATGGGGGGCCATGGCCCCCCCAAAATTTGTAAAAAACTTCATAATAATGTATGAATAGTTTGCAATTGTTTAAAATATTAGACCTTAAAATCAATATTTGGCCCCTCCAAAAAATAAGAGCTAGCCCGTGCAAAAAAGAATTGAGCAACTAATTGTTGGGTTCCAAAAAATAGTTGATAAGAACAACAAACTATCCACCTTGTAACAAAAAAAGTTGTTAATTTCAAATTTTTAGTTTTTTCCTCTCTTAATTGGTAGTTTTGGTGGTTGAGTTCAAAAAGTAAGTTTTTAATAAAATAAATTTTCTCTTAGAGTTATCTTATTTTATTTGGGACTAAGTCTTTTTGTTGTTCTTGTTAAGTTTCAAATTGTTTGTCAATACTTAATTAGTTAGTCACAAAACATTAAATGAAAAAAAAAAAAAAAAAACACTACACTGTAGATATGTGATGTTAGGGAGTGACAATACCTAAAAAGCAATTTTTCTTGTTAAGTTTCGAATTGTTTTTCAGTGCTTGATTTAGCCTAAAAATGTTGAATTAAAAAAAAAAAAAGAATAATTTAATGTTAGGGGGTAAAAATGTAACTGTGCAAATGTATTTATGTATGAATATATAATTCGGCCCTCCCAAACTAAAATTTCTAGCTACGCCCCTAACCATAAGCAGGATGGTGAAATTTGTATAAATTTATGCAGAAACCGAAAATAAAAAAGATACCAAGCCCTTTAATCTTAAGGAACCAAACAATATAAGGGTAAATATATGGGAATATTATTTATCAAGTCAAATACCTGCTGATAATTCTCATGCTCTGATAAAGCACTCCATCCATTCAAAAGCAATTCAATCTGGTTGGTTCGTGGTGTTAATAATGGTGATCGCGGTGTCAAGGTTCCTCCTGATGAGGCTTTCGTGCATCGGTCATCTATGACAAGGTTATTATCAGCATCAGGGACACAGTCAAGCACACCTTCAGAGAATAGAGAAGCCAAGCTATTTGGCTTATTAGGTGACATATCATCTAAGTAATGCGTACTTAATGTAGACTCTCTAGCAACCTCAAAAGATCCTCTTGGACTATCAGTGCTTCTAGGCGTGCTCTTTGCAGTCCAAGATTCCAGGATCCTTTCAAGAGTCTCAGCAACTCTTTCAAGCCGTTCATTAATAGTTAAGCCTTTCAAGTCACATCTATCAGCAATTGTACATATTTGAGAGTGCTGTTCTACATGCACAGTTGGTATTTCTACCTCACAAATACGACAGATCATCAAATCCTCATATGCAAAATTTTGCTGATCCCAGAGTTTGACTCTCTGTAACCCTGCAGAAGCCTCTGACTGTTCAGGGTGGCATGGCAGAGTATCCAGATTTTCAATACCCTCCTCACCACCAGTTTTTTTTTCATCTTTAATTTGCAGCTCACCCGGCTTTGAGGGTGACTCAAGAGCATCATAGCCTTTTTTATTTTTCCCAGCAGCACCAGGAAGTTTCTTCCAAGATGACATTCTATAGCCGCTTGAAGCTGAATCATTACTCCTGGCAGTGTTGACTTCCACCTCATCAGCTCCATTACTGATATCTTGTTCTGCTTGACCTTTCTTCTTAATCTGACTTCCTTTTTCCTGCCCATCAGACTTCTTTGCCTGCTTCTTACTCAACTCCTTCACATTCAATGGCCCACTAAAGTCCGGCTGTGTAGCTGAATAATCTCCAAGATCACTGCAATGATGAAGTCCCAGGATGTGATCTTCTTCAAAACCACTCTCTTTCTGGAACTGCACAAGCCGGGTGCAACGAGTGAGGATAAAAAGTAGGCGGGTATGTGCTTGTTTGAGGATCCCCATTGGTAGCTCCTGTCTCCGGTCATCCAAATTCTGTACAATTCCTTCACACTTCACCCAAAATTCAGTAGATGGCATCTTTGCACAGCGCTGAGCAACCACCAACAAATCCTCCAACCCCTCCTTCCATTCAGGGTGAGACTCTGAGGTCTTATCAAGCATACCCACCATGTCTCCAGCATATGCACCTAAATCAGAATTAACCTCTTGCTTTAACTTGTCAAACTTTGCCCTTACTGCCACCATAATCTCCTAAAAAATTTAAAGGAACGTAAATACAATGCCACATAACACGACGAAAATCTACCTTCCCCCCTAACAAAGTAATAAACAACCACATCTTTACTATTCAATTCTATATTACAATGTACCTTCAAGCATAGCAAGAACTAATTAAACAATCTTATCACCCTATTATATTCACATTAAAGTTCTATACAACTATATCTTTTCTATTCAATAACATGTATTACAAAATATCCATCGACGGTAATAATAACTGCAAATCCATTCCTAAGGATTTCTCCCTATAATTAATTACCTAATATGTGTGGGACAAAGAACCACACACCATAGGATAGCCATGTGAACACCACCGCATGAGGGAAAAAATCTAGAACAATGCATATATTATAAAACAAATATACGGACATCATTCATATTTGTGGCATAACTTTATTGATGTATATAATAAAAGTGGTGTCAGTGATAGAATGAGATGAAATTGGTATAACTCCAATCACGATAGACTATATCAATAGTTATATAAAATTTTGTATTCCTAGCATTATTCTAGCTTAAACATATATACCTCCACGTAGCCGAATGCGCGAGACTTCCAAATCGGAAATGGACGAACTCCTTTGGAGTTGAGCTCATGAGAGAAGCTCTTGATATCATGATTTCTATTCTTACGCCCACTCGTCACGCGCAGTATCGCTTGGAAACGAGGCGATTGTATTTCCTTGGCAAATGTTGATGCATGATTAACCTGCCCACACACACACACACAAACACAGAAAACCTAATAATACGTACATTCTTTGAAAAAAAAAAAATTTAAAAAAAACGTACCAATTCATGAACAATTTCATTACCTCAAACCCTAAACTGAGCCCTAGATTGAGTGGCGATGGCGCTCTCATCGCTCTAGTTTCACTCCAATGAACCTTTTTCCCTATACACATTCATCAAAATTCGAGAATTCAGATTTCATTTCACGTATAATGCAAAATTTTCACACAGAGAGAGAGATCTGTACGAATTTGTTGGTCTGAGTTTAACATGGCAGGGTGGCGAGAAAAGACCGATTTGATCGGGATCGTGATTGGGATCTTAGTCAAGTTGGACTCGGCGGTGCCTGAAGCCGCCGCCGTCGTTTTCGGAGGCGCATCGGCGTTCAACGACGTGAATCGCAGCGGCGAATGAGATGAGCGAGTTCGAATGTGATTAAGCCCCAACGACGACGGTTCCAGAATTGGCTCCGCCGAATCTCTCTCACCATTACAGGGGTCCAATACGCCATCGTTTTCACCTTCTTCTTCTTCTTCTTCTTCTTCTTCTTCTTCTTCATCTTCGTTTTCGGATTGGTCATGCTTCGATGAACGACGTCGGGTTGGGATGCGAGGGATTTTCCGGAGCTTGGATCGTAAGGAAAGCGGAGTGGTGGCGGTTGAAGATGATGGAGACGACGTCGTAGCCGGGTCTTGCTGAGGGTCCGACATGAGAGATCGGATTCGGGTCTTTCATTTCATTTCGTTCTGTCTTTTCCTTCAATTCTTCTTTTTCTAAATGTAAGGAGTGATATTAGAGAGAGAGAGAGAGAGAGATTTTCGCGGGAGATTAGGGGGAAATAGGGTGACACGAAAGCCCTCTACAGTTGGAGACTTTGAAAATTCGGTTTTTTCAAAACTATACGTGCTTCCCGCTAAGTATATATATATATTCACATTTTTTATTTATTTTTGGTAGGTCGTACGCGTTTTTTTTTTTTTTTTTCTTTTCAGGGGTGAATCTGTTTCTAGATTACAGACTACAGAGACTAAATAAACAGGATAAATAAGCCGAACCCATCTATATCCATATCCCAAACAACATTTGTGGACAGATCACAGATATGGGCTTTGACCCAAAAGGCCTACAAAACAAGCCCATATGAAATTAAGCACCCATTACATTTACATCCACTCCTCATAAAAGTAAAAACACGTCTCTAACCCTAACCCACTACTTGTTTAAAAGGTAAATTCTAAAGTTAGAATATTTTACAACAAAATGTTTACATGCTAATGTACTAGTAAATTTGAATTATTTTTTTATGATTTGTATCATATTAATTAGTGAATTTTATATAGTAGAATTTGAAGTATTCTTAACATCATACTTTCAAAATGTCTTTTAACTAAAAACAAGATAATTTGTGGTGTGCCAATCGGCCCAATCCTAGGTGTTGGAGTTGCTTGGCAATTCGGGAGTGCCATTCAATCATTAAGTTTTACAACATAGCATTTTTTACTGCTAAGAGAATTGCTTGAGCTTGGCCTCATAAAGGTGAACTCTAAAGTCTATACTACAAATCCTTTCTTACAATTGTTCATTCCTTTGATGCGCCTCCTATCAGGAAAGGGTGATCATGAGACATCCAAACCAAGGAACAACTGAGCTACCCAAGTTGCCATTGCATTGCACTTGAACTAGCTTGCAACGGGGACACAACTCTAACAATGTAGGCTCTGTATTGTTCTCTTGTTATGGTCTCCACTCACCTCTATGCTATTTGAATCTATTCAAACCCCTTTTTTACTGCTAGGAGTGTAGCCGTGTAGGTGAGTGGATTTTAAGAACAATATCCTTAGTTGAGCGAAATGATCGAGCACTAATTAATGGATAACTATAGAAGCAGTGGCGTGCAAAGACAATCTTGGTAAACTCATGGCAAAAACATGTTTCACACACTGTGATTTATAACTGGAAACGTGATTCAAAGTCACGTTTTTAAGTTATAAAACACTACACCAAAATAATTCTATTACATCAAGTGTTAATACAAGAAAAATAATATAGTAGTATTAGACATAATATCACATCTACAAATTAAAAGTCATTGCAATAATAACTTAAAAGTGGTAAATTATTACCTTAATAATAACTAGTTGTAATAACTTATAATTTTTAGTTGCAATAGAGGCATTAATACCAAGAATTATTTTTTGCAATAACTTAAATTGAAGAAATTGTTATAATAACTTGATATCAATTATTTTGCAATCTATTGTAATGACAAATATGAAACTGCAACGAATATATTATTACAATAATCTAATATCAATTATTTTACCATCTATTGTAATGAAAAATATGAAACAATTATCTATTACAATGAAAATGTGGTGGGCAAAAATTAAGTAACATACAAATGTCACTACTTTTACTCACAATTAACTTTTAAGAGGTGGGATGCTCAACCAACCATAAATACCTTAAGGAAAGAAGAAATATTTATAAATAGTGTGTTAGACTTGATTCCAAATATAGACAAAAGGTCTTAAGTAAGAAACATTTTTGAAGTGTTGATTATTGGGTCCTTGGGTTTAGTTCAAGGAAGAGATTACAAAGAGTTTCTAAGTTCTCAGTCCAAAAGTCCCCTATATCTAGGGGCTTCTTGGCTTTATATAATCAATCAAGATGCATCTGAACTCTACATTTGAAGGGTTAGGATCGGATTTCCCTTATACTTGTTTCATCAAGGCCTTGCCAAAAGGTTTTTACACTAAGGTATGAGCTGTGTGGATACTGTTCACAAGTCATTTCCTCATTAATGCAGCCAGATAAGTGGTTGCAGTGCATTTAATATGGAGGGGGTGGTTGCTTTATCCCTCTCCTTTCGTTTCTTCTTTGCTCTACACTGAGTAACCCTTTTCACCCTCGGTCCGCATCCAATTTCCTTTAGCTTTGGTTCTCAGCTTACCGAGGGTAAGCTAGTGTCCTCAGAGTCCTCGTCCACTATAATCTTTCTACCTTCACACAAGGTCTCTAGTATCTTTTCGAGGACGTTTTACTGATGTTTCCCAAGGTTCGCTTCATTGAGAACGTCTTTAATGATTTTATTTGTATTCTTGGATCCTCATCCCCTCACAATAGCCCCTCAAAACCTCACTTTCCGTTCCTTCTTTAGGAAAGGGGAGTTTTGGTAATGGAGGGTGGGTCTTCTAGCATGCTTTCGATGTGTTCCCATGTGGGAGCATCCCTTCAACTAACAGAGACACACACCTGACGCTTCAGAATCCACGATACCATAGTAAATGCTGCAAGTGACTCCCTGTTTCCTACGTTCTACGGTGAGATCACAATCCTACAGCTCCCATTCTCTCACTAAAGGGGTAGGAAAACTGCCACTCCTTTTTTTACCCTTATATAAAGGGAGAGATGAGACTACTGATCTCATTTTTCACTTTTAGAAAAGAAACTTACTCCCCTCTTCAAATAACTCACCCGAGGAGTCCCTCTTCTCATAACTTGTAAGTGTTTTCACGATTCTTTCTTTTTTGACAGATTTTAGATCTCTTCTCCCTTTATTTTTCTTCTCTTACAAATGGGTAGATTTTTTAGCTTAGTTGATACCCCTGAGTACAAGGAAGAGTTCAAAAAGCGATATAGGATTCCTAGTAACGTGTCTATAGAACACTGTAACTTAGGAGAATGGCACAAGAAAAGACCCTCTAACGTAGTAACAATTCCTATGATAGCATCTATTAAGGGAGGAATGAGGATTCCTATGGGTAGGGTTACTAAGGGATTTTTTAGTCTTTTTAAGCTTTTTCCTACTCAGTGCGCTCCCAATATGTTTAGGATATTAGGTAGTGTAAATGCAATAAACAATAAGATGGGTGTAAACCTCTCCCATCACGACATGAACTAGGTTTATAGTTGCCAGAGGAATAGTGAGGCGAGGTATTACCTAAAAACTAAAGTCCCTGCCATTAGATTAATTTCTTACCTCCCCGAGACGAACAAAGGCATGGACGAGGATTTTCTCATCATTTTAGGAGAGTGGCATGACAGACTGCACTGCCCAACCACAGATAACATTCCAGGTGGGGTGGCTTAAGGATACCTTTAAGATCCTATGTTTCTAGTTGTTAGGGACTAGAATATGAATATCTTATTTTATTTATTTTTTATTTGTCATCTTTCCATCTTAATTCCTTCCCTTTTATTATTTTTTTTTTCTTCAAATAAAAAGGCCACTATCAAGAGGTGAAGTTTGGTGAACTTCAACTTGCTAAACCAGATTCTAAGATCTGAGATCTGAGATCTTCATACATCGAGACGACCAACTTCAGGCAATGCATGTTATCCTTAGCTTTAAGCCAATCTCCACCCGTTTCCAAGTCTCGAAACACGTGATCAAGGCCAAAGATACACGTCTCGCATGGGTTGATGTGGTCGTTGAAGGGTTCATCTGAAAGCCTCCTTTTGCTAGAACCCAACTTGTAGAGTTCCCCGACCAACTAGAGACCCAACCTTTGGTTGAAGAAGTTATCTCTTCAGCCAAAAGAGGTTGAAGCTCAATCCAAGGAGATCGAGGAGGAAACCGAGGAAGAAAGCATTGAAAGCCTCGTTCACAACAAAGATTTTGAGATTTTCTATCATCCCAACGTGACCGAAGACATAGCATCTACGTCCAGACCGATTGTCATTGCTGCCAGTGAAGACGAAAAAGCTACCGAGGTTCCAAAAGCAATGGTGATTGAGAAGAAGTTGCTTGACCTATTGTCCATATTGGAGTCTCACACTGGGGATGCCACCCCAGAGGTTCCCGTGGTGCCCAGGCCTTTAACACCTGCTCCCCCTCCTCTCACTCAAACCAAACCAACTAATAAAAAATAAATAAATAAATGGATAAAAAGGGAGGGAAAGGCTCTACCAAGAAGGGGAGATTCAAGAAGAAACTCCTCCTGAACAAACCAAGGTTACCAAAGTTACTCAATCCCAACAAAGGAGAGGAGGAGAGACTTCAGAGATGGTTCCAGACCGCTGCTTACAAGTTCCGAGCTGGAATCCTCCTATGGTGCTGGATGGAGCCCCCCTCCCAGCGGATTCTTTAATTCGTGAGTTTGATAGTGGCAGGGCAGGCTACATGGCCAACTCAGTGGAGCAAGCGCTTCTTCTACCTCGGGACATGACCGAGCTTCGCAACTTGAAGAAGCATGAAATGTTTCTGTCCCCGAAAAGGGACTTAGCCCTGGTACATTTTCCTTTTGCTTTCCTCATTTCTCTTTTCTTTTTAAAAACAATTTTTAGCTTCTAATTTCGTTTCTTTATTCTCATAATTTTAGGCAACCCAAGCAACTCATGTGGCTGAGAAGTGGGTAGACCAAACCCTCTATGAAAAGAAAAAGGAAGAATCTAAGTGTTACGCTGCTCAGAAAGCCCAAGACCAAACTAACAAGAAGCTGAAGGAGACTCTCCTTAAACTGATCGAGTGTGATAAGGCTCGGAAAAGTGCTAAAGCTTCAATTGAGAGCTCTGAGAGGTAGGTTCGAGAAAAACTTCACCATTTGAGGGAGGCAGAAGGTCAGCTTACTCTTACTCGAGCTAAGATTGAAGAGTTAACCAAGGAACTAGAGCAAAAAACCGAGGAAATGAATAAGGTCGAGCGGGCAGCTTATGACTTAGGGCAGAAGGAGACTACAACACACTTGAAGTCTCAGATCCCATCTATGTGCCAAGTTTGCTATCTTCGGACCTGGACAGAAGCCTTAGATGATGTTGGTGTGGATCCATCTTCGAAACTAAGGAATTTAGAAATGGTGTTCTACCCCCCAGCCATCAGGGCAAAGGCAACTACCCCAACCCCAGTCTGCACTACTCCTCCAACCCAACCCGCTCATACTGAGGATCCACCTCTTGCTGCAATTGATAAAGCTTCGACAGCCTCTATCACTCCTATTGCGAAGGAGGTCCCCCCTTCGGACAAAGCTCCTGCTTCAGATGAGGCTCCTTTCTCAATACCAAAGTCTTCTGCTGAGGGACAAACCTCCAAAGAAGCAGAGAAAGGAAAACTACCCGAAAACCAGGGTGCAAAGTAAAAACTAGGCCTAAACTTCTTCTTTTTTTTGTAATGGCCATTTTTCTGTTGTGCGCCCCCCCCCCCCCCCCCCCCCCCCCCCTCTCTCTCTTTTTTGTAAAGAACTTTTTTGGTACTTTGTTTATTAATGAAAAAATCTTAATCTGTTATTCAGTAGACATATACTCTCCTTATTTCCTACTTATCATTGTTGGTAGCAACCTTTTAGTGCTATTTTAGAAAAATACATTTCGTACCACTTTGCTTTCCTAGTCTCTACTATATTTAACTATCCTTATTTGGTTTCGTACGTGCCTTTACTTTCTGTGGACTTAGTTTTTTAGGGAAATCCTCATTTTGTACCCTAAGGTACCAGGGCCTATTCTCAGAAAAATCTAAAGATGAGTTTATCCGAGGTTGATTATTCATGGAACAGAACTGGCCGAGGTCTCGCTTAAACTATTTAAGGAAATAGGTGTTAATTTACCCAAGGTAGGTGACCCGAGGAGTCTAACCTGACCGAGGTTCTGTTTAACCCTTAGAAAAAAAAAATTAGGTGTTAATTTATCCAAGATAGGTGATCCAAGGAATTGAACCTAGCCGAGGTTATGTTTAACCCTTAGAAAAAATTAGGTGTTAATTTAGCCAAGGCAGGTGATCCGAGGAATCGAACCTAATCGAGGTTCTGTTTAACCTTTAGAAAAAATTAGGATCCAAACCCAAACAACAAAAACGAAGAAAAAAAAGACACTGCGAATACATCTTGATTGTATATACAAACATGATCATTTACAAAATTTCACGCTAGTATTACTATTTCTGAAATTGTTTACATTCCATGGTTGAGTGACTACGATTCCATCTAAATCCTCTAAATGATAAGCCCCCACTCCAGCTATTGAGGTCACTCGATAAGGTCCTTCCCAAAGGGCCAAGTTTTCCTGAAGAAGGGTTTTTCATACTTCAGACCACTTTTCGCAGGACGAGATCTTAGGATGATGTCCTCGCTTTTATCCCTTTCTCATATCCTTGACTAAGCTTCTACTAATACTGTGCCAATCTTACAATGGCGACTTCCCTTCATTCTTCGGCCAAGTCAAGATCAAACAAGAGAAGTTGTTCATTGCTGCTACTACTGAATTGGTTGGATTTCATTGTCAAGAAGCCAGTTTATGTAGGGATAATTGCTTCAAATCCATATGTCATGGAAAATGGGGTTTCCCCAGTGGACCTTCTCAAAGTTGTATGATACACCCATCCATTTTCCCTTGGCCTCCTCTAGTCTCTTCTTCAATCCATCTACAATGACTTTATTTATGGCCTCCGCTTGGCCATTACCCTGAAGGTATGCTGGGGTGGAGTATCCATTCTTTATCCCCAAATCACAAGGCTTTGCTATCAAATTGAATCCCATTATCCAAGATAAGAGTGTTCGGAATCATAAATCTTGTCACAATGTTTTGCCATACAAATCTTTTTACATCCTAGTCTCGGATGTTTGCCAGAGGTTTGGCCTCTACCCACTTGGTGAAGTAATCAGTAGCAACGAGGAGATATTTTCGATTCCCTGTTGCCTTTGGAACGAACCAACAATATCCAATCCCCATTAGGCGAAAGGCCAAGGGCTAGTCAAAAGATTAAGAACTCCACCTGGTTGATGGATATTAGGAGCGTATCTCTGACACTGGTCACACTTCTTGACATACTTTTAGGAGGATTTTTGCATGCTTGGCCATCAGTAGCCCTACGTTAAAGCTCTATAGGCAAGGGATCTACCTCCCGTATGACTACCACAAATCCCCTTATAAAGCTTTTCCAACAACACTTCCACTGCCTCAGGATGAATACATAACAGATACGGCCCCAAATACGAGCACTTGTATAATTTCTGATCTTCAGAGAGCCAATACCTTGGTGCTTTTCTTCGGGTTTCCTCCACTTCGGTCCTATCCTCGAGCAAGGTTCCATCTTTAAGGAACGAGACTATCGGATCCATCCAACTAGGGCCCACCCGTGTGAAGTGTACTCCCACCAGCATCTACGTATCATAAGTAGGAGTTGCAAGATCTTCCACGAGTATGATCCTCAGAAGTTTCTCTCTAATTGAAGTAGCTTTGAGGAACCTGTTCAAGGTAAAGGAATGGAAACTTCCCAATAAACGCTTTACCTTATTCAAGTACCATAGAATCCTCGAATTCTTTGCCTTGAATTCACCCCAAACCTGTCCAGCTATGAGTCATGAATCATAGTATGCCCTAACAGATTTACCTCCAAGCTTCAGAACAGCAGCTAATCCCGCTTGGAGGGCCTCATATTCAGTTTCATTGTTCGTTGCTGAGAAGCCAAGGCTCAAAGACTTTTCCAATGTGGTCCCCTCAGGCAAGATTATCACGGTACCAATTCCTGACCCTCTTTGGTTGGCTGCACCGTTGATAAATAATTGCTAAGTCTGTTGAGTGGTTACCAAGTTGATTTTAGTTGCCTCTTCAGGTGTTCCTACTTCTTTAGGATCACTTTAATCTAACTCCTTAGTGAATTATGCTACCAGGTCTGCAAGGACTTGTCCTTTCACGACCGTGCGAGGCAAATACTTGATATCAAATGCACCCAACATGGTTCCCCACTTTGCCACTCTCCTAGTATAGTCGGATCTCCGAAGTAACGCCTGTAAAGGCAGTTGAGTAAAGATGACCACTGTGTGAGCTTGGAAGTAATGCGGGAGCTTTTTGGTGGCATGAATGATAGCCAGGACAACCTTCTCAAGAGGAAGATACCTAACTTCGACCTCTTTGAGGGATTTACTAACATAATACACTGGTTTTTGAATCCCCTCCTCGACTCGTACCAGGACCAAACTTAATGCATGTGGCGTAACGGCTATGTAAGCGTACAAAATCTCCCCTTTTTTTGGCCTAGACAAAGTTGGAGGATGAGCCAGATATGCCTTCAAATCTTCGAAATCCTTATCACATTCTTTGGACCAGGAAAAATCTTTCCACTTATGCAACAGTTGAAAAAATGAAGGATGCAAATTGTGAATAATTCTAATTCGGTCGGGGTTAACTTCAATTCCTCGATGGATGATCATGTAACCCAGGAATTTCCTAGACCCTACACCAAAAGAACACTTGGAGGCATTCAGACGTACATTATGTCTTCTCAATATTGCAAAAGTTTTGTCAAGGTCTGTCAGGTGCTCGAACACTTCTTTGCTTTTTACCACCATGTCATCGATATATGCCTCCACATTTTTTCCCAACTGGTTTTCAAACATCCTTGTCACCATTCTTTGATAAGTAGACCCAGCATTCTTCAGGCTGAAGAACATTACTTGGTAATGGTAGTTTCCTGTTGGGGTAAGGAAAGTTGTTTTCTCCTAATCAAACAATGTCAAAGGGATTTGATGATATCCTTGAAAAGCATCCAAGAAACTCATTCTAGGGTGTCCAAATGTTGCATCAACGAGCTGATCAATCCTCGAAACTAGGAAAGGATCTTTGGGGCAGACCTTATTAAGATTTGTAAAATCGACACACACTCTCCACTTCCTTGATTTCTTCCTTACTACTACAATGTTGGCCAACCATTCAACATAAAACACTTCCTTGATTGCCCCTGCTTGTTTAAGCTTCCAAACCTCCTCATTCACTGCCTCGACATGCTATTTAAAAGACTGCCAAGGTTGTTGCTTCCTCGGGACCACTTTGGGATTAACATTCAAATTATGACAGATAAATTCTAGGTCAATTCCCGGTGCTTCATACGCGCTCCAAGCAAAAATATCCGAATTTTTCTTTAGGAAATCTATTAATTGTCCTTTCTCGTTAGGTGGGAGTTCAATCCCGACCTAGAAATACTTTTCTTCATCCTCTCCAATAACAACTTTTTCCAGCTCATCCCATGATACTGAATAATCTGAGGAGACCATCAGCACGAGCTATGATTGCTATAAGGTTGGACTTATTTCCGAAAAACCCACCTCAAACGCCTGGTGATTAATCGCTGGTACCATACATTGTCTGGCCATTGCTTGGCATCCCGACAGTTTGGCTATTCCTTCATCAATGGGGTATTTCAACTTCACGTGCAAAGTTAAAGATATAGCCCCCATCGCATGCAGCCATGGCCTAGCAAGAAGGACCGTATACGGGGAAAAAGCATTCACTACTATAAAGTCCACGTTTACCACTTTATCTCCTATCTGTACGGATAATTAAATCATCCCCATCGGGATGATAGTGTTCCCATCAAACCCATTCAAAGGGGCATCATACTTTCTTAGGTCGTTTGGTTTAAGCCCTAGACCTTTGAACATATCAGGATACATAATTTCAGCCCCACTTCCTTGATTGATCATTACTCTCTTGACATTGGTGCCTCTCCCTCACTTCCCCCTGACTGTGAGGATATCGTCATTACTCCACTGACCCAGCTGGAGTCCTTCCTTGGAGATGCAAAGATAACGTTTATTGTCTCCAAGGAAGACTGAGAGGCTCCACTTCTCTAAGGTCCCATTGCCGACTGTCCTTCTTGACCAGTAGGCTAGTGCAAAAATTGTTTCAACTTTCTAGCTTTAACTAGCTAATCAAGAAAGACTTGTAGGGTCCTGCAATCCTCAGTAGTATGACCCCAGTCCTGGTGGCGCTGGCAATATAAGTTCTGATTTCTTTTGGTGGGATCTCCTCCGTTTCGATTTGGCCATTTAAAATAAGGCTCGTCCCTAATTTTTTCTAGCACTCGGTATATTGGCTCTTTGAATATCGAGTTTACTGTTTGAAGACCAGTAGGGTTATGAGGCATCTGATTAAAAAACTCCCTCCTTGGTAGGGACGGCATAAACTGACCAGCTGAGTTATCTTTTCAGTCTAGGGTAAAAGCCTTCGCCCCTTTCCCAAATTCTGGTTGTCCTCAACCCTCTTATACTCCTCGATCCTATCCATTAACAAATGCATGCTCCGAGGTGGTTTCATGGTAAGCGACTTCCAAAGGTTGGAGTGTGTAAGGAGCCCCACCTTAAAGTTCTAACAACAACATCTTCAAAATCACCATCAATCTCATTATAAGTCTCCCAATATCTGTCGGAGTAATTTTTCAGGGTCTCACCTTCTTTCATCGACATAGAGAGTAAAGATTCCAAAGGCCTTGGAACCCGGCTGCATGTCACAAATCTCGCCCCAAATGCCCATATTAATTCATCAAAAGAGTGTATGGATCCCTCTTCAAGACCATTGAACCATCTCATGGCTACTGGGCCGAGGCTCGAGGGGAAGACTTTGCACATCAATGCCTTATTCTTGGAATGGATGGCCATTTTTTTATTAAAATGGCTTACATGTTCGACAGGGTCGGTCCTGCCATTATAAAATGGTAGAAGTAGGCTAGTAGAAGCGACGAGGGAGCCCGGCCTGCTTGATACACCAAGAAAAAGTGGAGCGAGATATTTGAAGGAGAGCTTTTCCCATGGCATCATTTCCTTGGCCTCTCCTTGGTGAGGTCTTAGACCTCCTATGATAATGTTTTCTTCTAGAGGTGTGGTGTGATGATGATGTGAACAATTCACTAGGTGGAGTTCTACTCCGAGGTCGGTAACTTCCATCGCTCTCTAAGCTAGAACTTGGATCTGGGGTAGGAGTCCTTCGCTTCGTAACAATAGTTTTGCGACGAAGTCATCGGCGCATTCGTTCCACATTCTTCTCAAGATTATACACTTCCTCATCTCGTGAGTTATGACTAGCTTGATTCTGGCCAGTTCACTCAGAATGGATAGACAGTGCCCTTTCGCTATGAGTATGGTCTGCGTGACGGTCCCTCCTTCGCTCAAGATTAACAAAGTGGTCCCTGCGGTGGGACCCCATGGACTCCAGTGATCCACTTCGCCTGGGACTGGCCATGTTATGAAGTCTTTCAAGCGTATTTAGGGGAAATTTCCCGTAGACGACACCAATTATGGCTGGCAAAAATTAAGTAACGTACAGATGTCACTACTTTTACTCTCACAATTAATTTTTAAGAGGTGGGTGCTCAATCAACCATAAATACCTTAAGGAAAGAAGAAATATTTATAAATAGTGTGTTGGACTTGATTCCAAATAGAGACAAAAGGTCTTAAGTAAGAAACATTTTTTAAGTGTTGATTATTGGGTCCTCAGGTTTAGTCCGAGGAAGAGATTACAGAGAGTTTCTAAGTTCTCAGTCCAAAAGTCTCCCAGATCCAAGGGCTTTTTGGCTTTATATAATCAGTCAAGATGCATTTGAACTCTACATTTGAAGGATTAGGATCGGATTTCCCTGATACTTGTCCCATCAAGGCCTTGCCATATGGTTTTTACATTAAGGTTTGAGCTGTGTGGATACTGTTCACAAGTCATTTCCTCATTAATGCGGCCAACTAAATGGTTGCAGTGCATTTAATGAAGAGGGGATGGTTGCTTTATCCCTCTCCTTTTTTTTCTACTTTGCTCTGCGCTGAGTAACCCTTTTCACCCTCGATCCGCATCCAACTTCCTTTAGCTTTGGTTTTCGGCTTACCGAGGGTAAGCTGGTGTCCTCGAAGTCCTCGTCTACTGTAATCTTTCTGCCTTCGCACAAGGTCGCTAGTATCTTTTCGAGGATGTTTTGCTGATCTTTCCCTTGGTTCGCTTCCTCAGGAACGTCTTTAATGATTTTATTTGTATTCTTAGATCCTCGTCCACTCACAGAAGATATCGTTGCAATAACTTGACCCAAATTATTTTTGTCAATTATTTTCAATCTATTGAAATAAATTTTGTGAAATAATAGCCTATTGCTACAAGACATTCGAGGTCATAAATTGTTTATTGCAACAGCAAATATATTATTACATCAAAATTGTTATTAAAATATTTAAAGTTTATTTCAACGAAATTTTTTGTAGCTGTGAGAGACCGGGGAACTTGGGTACTCTCAAAAAAGAGATTTTGGTACTTTAAGACACCTCTCTTTTTGGGTAAGTGGTGTGGAGTCACCACTTATTTTTGTATACAAAAAAAATAAGAAAAAATAAATACAATTACATATGCAAAATACTTCAAATGTTATTAATTGAATAAATAAAGTACAATTTGGTAGATTAACCTTACAAGGCTTTGGTCCTAGTTACAATCTATGCAAAAAAGGAAAATACAAAACTTCGGTCCTAGTTACATTCTACCAAAATTAAAGACAAAACACTAGTCTACCTATCCAAAATCCTAAGTTCAAGGGCTAGGTTACGAAATGAGAAGGTGTTAGGCACCCATTCCGCCCAGACAAAGTCTGGTCTTCTAGACTCTAATGACCATTATATACCCTCTTTAATTGTATGATGCTGAATGATATATTATAATACTCATGACAAACACTTGAAAAAATTAATTTAAACAAATTTGTCTTATGAACATGTCCTCTTTTTAAAGAAAAATCAAATATGTCTCGAAATTTTTTTAAAAAAAAAGATTAGATTTGTAAAAATCAGGTCTATTTTTGTAAATTTTTAAATAAATAAAAAATGAGACTTGGTTTGTAAAAATCATATCTGTTTTGAAAAGTTAAAAAAATGAGATTTAATTTGTAAAAAATGATCTGTTTTGAAAAAGTAAATAAAAAATACTTTTAAAAGAAGATTCATATTCATGAGACAAACTTACTATGCATGCATCACATATTAAAAGGAAAGACTTTAACCTAACTCTTAATTTCTTCTTTGAGATTTCAAAATCTGCAATTTTATGAAAAAGAAAACTTTTTCAAAAAAAAAATTCAGATCAGTTTTATGAACAAAAAAATACTGATCTGTATCTAAGGAAAATACATATCAGTTTTGTGTTTGAAAAAAATTTAGATCTGCATCTAAGGAAGATACAGATCTATTTTGTGTTTGAAAATAATTCAGATTTGCATCTAAGGAAGATATGGATCTGTTTTGTGTTTAAAAAAAATTCAGATCTGCATCCAAGGAAGATACAGATCAGTTTTGTGTTTGAAAAAAAGGTTTTAATGATTATTAACAGATTTTGAAATCAAAGAAAAAATTAAAACAGACAATCAACTAAAGAACATGTCAAAGAAAATTTCAACTAAATATCTAAGCATAGCAAATATGAATTTAGAACAAGGCACAATAAAAATTAAACATATTAACCACATTCATGCAACAAACAATCACAACATATTAATTAATGGAAAAGAAAAAAACAGATAGAAGAATGAAACTAGATACCTCTTGCATGAGCATGCTCTTCGACATAAGAATATTTTAGAAATCAAAGAAGTTTTCACCTCTTTGAGGTCTAAAATACTTTACTTACAAAAAAGAAGTTCTTAAAGCAAAAGCCTCCAGAACGTCTTTAACGTAAGGGGAGCAAAGAAGTCAGAAAAGAATAGCCCCTAATTCTGATCTTTTTCCTCTATTTATTGAGGTTGGCATGCTAAAAAAGAAAAGCTACATGAGATCAAATACGAATTGGAACGCATCCTTATCTCTGAGAAATTGAAAAATATAGGCTTTATCTCAATTAGGAAGCTCCCAGGCTGGAAAAGATAGGTTTCCTCTTTTTCGAATTCAAATAAATAACAGATGATAAAATATTAGAGATGGTGTACTTTAATGTTCCAACTCCGCTAGAGGCATTGGTGGTAAACGGAATATCAAGCTAATAGCACCAATTGACAAAACAGTGCTGACGAAGTTACTAGAGGTTGATCAAAACACTAATGAGAATATCTAAGCTGTTGGACAATTGAGAAAGAGAGAGACAGGGAGATCATGTCACAATCGTGTCTCAGCCATGTCTAAAATAACACTTTGATGAGACTCTCTTTATTTTATTTTATTTTTATTTTTTGGTTTAGTGTTTTAATTTTTCTTTCATCTCAATTTGAGGTGTCATATTTTCCAATCACAAAATAGATTTCCTTATTTTTACTGATGTTCAAAGGTTAGTAATTACACAATCAATGAATTAAAAATTTGAAATTAGCTTGGGTGACAAATCTAATCAAAGTAGCAGTAGCATAATTAAGAAATTAATTTCCATAGTGCTAAATAACTAAACAGTATAATCGTTGATGGACAGCGAGGGTAAAGTTCTTGTGCCTTCTTTTTAAATCTAATCAACAACATTCAAATGAAATATATAAAAGAAAAAAAAAATGAAAATGCCTTCAATCAAAAGAATGGAACAATGAAATAAATAAAATACCAACTTAAAAAATCAGAATAAAGGAAAATATAATTCTGAAAACAATTAAACTAAAACTTTATCTAAGCAAATACGTCAAAGTACAAAAAAAATGGCCAGTGAAGTACTAAAAAAAAAAACCAATGGATCTTTGAATAGTAATATGAACAAATTTTGATAAAGACAGAATATTAAAAACCATCCTATGAATGTTTGTATTGTTAATTATCTCATTAGATAATGACATTAATAAAAAGAAATATTTTATTAAATACCTTCAAATTCTATTTGCGTTGTTGCCTCAACTCATTCTTCTCACTACTTGTGTGTGTTTTTTGGAATTTTCAGGAGACCTGAGGATAGATATTGGACAACATTGTAACTTCCTAATGATAAGAGGAAATTTGAAATTCTAAAAGAGTGGAAGACTAAACATTTAAATTTCAATTTGTAAACTAATGGGAGAGTGCAATAGTCAGACATTTTTTAGGGGATGTTAATAGGTGTATTTTTACTGCTTTATCCTCAATTATTTTCATTCATTAAACATTGGATGCAAAGGTATTTTTGAACCACCAAAAAAAAATTCAATTCAAAGAGAGAAATCCTGTTATAAATAGTACAGATACGTACTTATACTTTTTCCTGTTCGCATGCTATCAACATGCAATTGTGTCTGCGACATACTCAGTGTCCGACATAGACACATGAGATTTTGCCATGTCCTTGCTTCTAAGCTTTATTTACACGCTTTACATGCTTCCCGATTAGTCAGTTAAAACCATCTTATTAGTCCATTGAAGACCCATAACTAACCCCAAAGGTTTGGGGGGATTAATACTTTGTTGTTGTCGATGCATACCTTACATGCTTCAACCAATGGTGCATCAAAGAATGAAGATCCAGAATATCAATTGGTGTTGCTTCCCTCATAACTAAATCATTTAGAAACATAATATTCTATAACTACAAATAAATTAAACATCTAGATAGTATCATTTTTATTTTTTGGGGCTAATCTAGAATAGTGTCAATAATAATATATATATATATATATATATATATAATAGGCGTAAATGCACTTTTAGTCTCTACATTTTGGTTTTTTTTCATTTTGGTCCCTACATTTTAATTTTACCACTTTTAGTCTCTAAACCAATTAACGCGTGTTATTTTCGTCTTTTCTATCAGTCAACCGACAGAAATATTTGAGGTGGCTGCCGGAGGAATTAAAATATTATAAAAAATACCACGTTAGCATCTAATTTAAAAAAAAAAAAATTGTCAATTTTAACTAAATAAAAAAAAGAAAAAACAAAATTAAAAACAATAAAATACATAAATTTAAATCATCTCATTTTGAACAAGAACATGATCATAGATTTTCTCTTTTTCCTATTTCTCTTCACCGTTTCAGTCTTCTCCCTTTCATTTTTCTTTCTTTCTTCCTCATTTCTCTTAACATCATCGACTTCATTGACAACAATAACAACGACGATGAAGATGGTGGCGGCAAAATTGAAGTTTGATCAGAAAAGTGGTTGGTTGTTGAAGATTTTGAATTTTTGTTTGGAGGATGCAAAGGTTGTGTTCACTGCTGTGACTGTGAGCATATTGTTCAAGTCATTCTGGGCAGATCCGAGGTCGATTCCTTTGTCTTCAATGGCCCTTACTCTTGATGTTGGTGGTGGGTCGAGTTTGGTGGCTATGAATCGTGGGTTAAGGACATGCAGCGGCGGTGGGCTGTCGTGGGCTTGGTGGGTCAGGCCGTGGGCTGCCGTGAATCTAGTTTTGGCTGGGTTCGTGACTTTTGGCTGAGTTGGGTTGCTGGGTTATGATGTGGTGGTGGTCAGCGGTGGTGTGGTTGGTGGGTTTGTGGTGGTGGTTTTCTAGGTAGATTTGGGTTTTCTGGGTCTAGATTGGCTAGGTCCATTGATGTAAAACCCATAGACCAAGCCTAGAAAGGACTCACTGCCATTCATGGCTATCGTGGTCAACAACAAAGGATTGAAGCTTAAGGAGCTTCGGCCTAGGTTCCTTGCAATGAAACAGAAGTAGAGATCAGAGGTGGTGGATCTGGTGGGTTTGGAGGTTTCAGATCGGTGGTTTGAGTTAAGTTTCAGATCGTTGAGTTTTGTGTTGGTTTAAGTTGATTTTGTGTTGGTTTCTCGGAAAGATAAGAGAATCATACTCTTTCTTTTCTTCTATTTTCTTTGGTGCTCGAAATTTTGGGATTAGAGTTTAGTGTTTTTGTGTTTAGGGGCCAGAAATTCTAGGTTTGAGTTTTGTGTTTGATGCTTTAGTGGTGCGGGGGGGTTTGATTTTTTGGATTTGTTCATGTTTAATTTTGTGTTGATGTGGATCTAATGCTAATTTTTTGGGTTTTAAATTTTCTGGGTTTGTCTTCTTGTTCAAATGTTTAATGTGTTCATGTTTAATTTCTTGTTCATGTTTAATATGATGTGGATTTGATTTTTCTGTGTTTGATTTATGAGTTTGTATGATTTTTTTGGGTTTGTACTCGTGTGTTGTTGATGTGGCATTTTTTATAATATTTTAATTCCTCCGGCAACCACCTCAGATATTTCTATCGGTTGACTGATAGAAATGACGAAAATAACATGTGTTAATTAGTTTAGGGACTAAAAGTGGTAAAATTAAAATGTATGGACCAAAATGAAAAAAAGCCAAAATGTAGGGACTAAAAGTGCATTTACACCAAAAAAATATTAATTATAAATTCTTAAAAAAGAAAAGTTGTATTCTAGTGCTTTTAATACAAACACACTTAGAGCATTCACATCAGTTCGTCTAAAGTTTTCCATCTATTTTAGTATAAGAACCCACTTTTCCACTTTTACACAAATACTTTTCAAAAATATCTACATCAGTTTATCTATTATATACACTCTTTTATTTAAATAATATTTTTCCTCACTTTGTTTTATTATTTCTCACCAACTCCCACCTAACACTCTTTCTCCCCTTTTTCTCAACACAGACTCCCTTTATTCTTCTTTTCCTTATCTCTATTTTCCCTGAACGTGCCTCTCTTTCTTCTCCTTCTTCTTCTTTTGCAATTTGGGTTTTATTATAGAGGATGATTTTGGGTTTGCAATTTAGGTTTGATTATGGATAGTAATTTTGGGCAAAGAATGCAAAGATTTTGGGTGGAGAAAATGGCAATGGGCAGAGAAAGCAAAGATTTTGGGCAAAGAAAATGGTGATTTTGGGTGGATTTGCAGTTGGTTTTCTTCTTCGGCATCTTCTTCTTTCTTTCTTCTTCTTCTCCTTTTTTCAATTTGGGTTTGATTATTTATATGAATTTGTATGAGTTTGACGAATTTGGATCTATTTAGAACGATTTTGATGATTCGTATAGATTTGTTGTTGCTAGATTGAAGAAAAGGTAAAGGAGGAAGAGGGTAGAGGAAGAGAGAGCATTGGATGAGACTCGAGAGAGAAAATAAAGTAAAATAATCATTTAGAAAGCTACAATAACCATGCATATTTGCAGAGTTACTGTAGCAATATTAGATATAAACAGTAATATAAATGGACGCATGTGGCTAGATTTTGAGCAACAATGTGTAAAATTATGCACTTTTTTTTATTTTACACCTACTGCCAGTAATAAAGTAAAATTAATCACTTTTTTTATTGTGAAAAACTAAAAATTAAGAGCTCTTGCACCAGTAGGCTACTGGTGCAAGAGCTCTTAATTTTTAGTTTTAACATGAACGATGAAACACAGTTACCTTACATGGCAGGATGTGGTACTCTATGACAAACAAATAGACACAGAACAGTTACAAATAATATAATCCAATATGCAAGGATCAGGTAAGCTTAAATGAAAGAGAACATATGCAACATGCTTAACAACCTGGCCACTATAATATTCCACTCTGCTGCTGCTAGTCTAGCCTCTTAACAGACTAGTCCAACCCAGGAGCATCATTCTATTTGCAAAAAATTGAAGAAATCGCTTAGCCTCAAACTAATTTCAAACCAATTTCAAACCGAAAAGGTAAAGATAAAGAATACAGCTAAACCATCCATAAATTGAACAAACAGAAAAAACAAACAAAAGTCCAAAGGAAACTGCAATAATGCAAAATTCCTGAGTTCAGATTTTCAAATGCTTTTGAGGGGTCATATCCTCCTAGAACTTAGTGGATGACCAGGCCCAAACCCATTAGAAATTAAGTACTTCAACTACTGAGAAAAAGCACAAAATAAAGCAAAAACTCATTCTCTCTAGTAACCATTTGACATGTTGGTCCAGGTCCCATTTTCACAGGTCTTGCACGCTCAAACCTGCAAACAAGAAAGCCAGGAAAAGTCAGCTAATTGTCAATAGAAATAAGGTCTTTCAGTACCCAAAGATGAAAGGTAAGAAACCAAAATAAGACACCAAATGCACCCATCATGCCCATTAATAAAAAGTAATTTTTTCATACTGACCGGGAGGAAGAGATTGCTTCAACTTTTCAGCCTTCTCCGCATCAAACACACAAAGTGTGTACAGGTACTTGGAGCAACGGACCTTGAACTTGACAACATCCTTGCCCTTCTTGATTTTCACAGAACGTGCATCTTTCCTTCTTGCAGTGAGAAGGAAATCTTTAATCTCATGGATTTGCTTAGGCTGTGTATTGGAACAGAAAACAGAAACAATTAGCGAAATAATTGACAAGGCAATCAAATAAGAAAATGAAGAGTTGGCAACTCAAGAACAATATAAATCACTTTGAATTGCATCAAAAGAAGGATAATCAGATAACAAAAGATATGGTACAATATCTTACGCCTCTCAAGCTTTCTTTTTTTTTATAAGTACGCCTCTCAAGAATTCATTAGAGCAAGATGTATTAGTAAATATCGCCATGATCAAGATATAATTTAAATTTTAAAATCAAAATTCTCTTTCAACTTTAAGATAATTTGACACTAAAATTATGACTTCTGTGGTTATGAGTAGAGAACATCCTAAAAGCCTTTAAGAAGGAAATTTTGATAAGAGTGTAACAATTTCAGCAATCGGACATTGATCCCAATACAAAATTTAGAATCCAACTGAAATAAGGAAGATTTGAATTGTAGAAAAAAATTCACAGCAATAAGAGATAGGTGATGTCTTCTAAATGAAAAACCACAATTTCAACCTATTAGAACGCTCCACTATGTCTAAACCTCAGAATAGGAACAAAAGCTAATGCTATCCAGCAGATATATCTAGAAAGATGTAGTAGATAGTGCTTGAACTTAACTTCAGATATCCCTGCATCTGCAGACTCTATTATACATTTGTGTGAAGGGAAAGTTATATATAAGAAAGAAAAACCTCTCTGTATCACTCATCAAGTTTCTTTTTACGTTACCAAGCACCCATCTACTTCTATCCAACAAAACAATACAGCGAAATAGAATTGATTAGTCGAAGGATGATGACAAGAAAGTGCGAGGTAACACAAGAGCACAACACAAGCATGTGCCACTTCCCTCTTTGTCTCGTGCCTGTAACCACACCACACAAAAGAAGAGCCCCATTGACCAACAAAGAAAGACAATGCGCTATCCTAGGAAGCCAACCCTCGTTCATACATCTGTAAGCATCCACCAACATATGCCTGCCTAAAAAAATTGAAACATCCATACAATTTTCCTATAGCACTCTGCTCATTGTAACAACAATCCTCTAACTAATCCACTACTCCCACTATTTATTGTAATCTCCAGACAGAGTCAAGGTATTCAGATTATCCCAAGAGACTAATTTGTTAAGTTTATCTTGCTTATAACTAAACTTCCTTCTTCTTTTTTTCATAAAGATATTTTTGGAGCAACTAAATCAATCACCATTTTTGTAGTTCAATTTATGAATTTTGAAAATTTGAAACTTAAATCTAATTTTTTATTTTAACTGAAAGAAATTAATGGGTCTGAATCCCACACACAAAATCAGCATAACAAAGCTTCCAATAAAATAAACCCAAAACAATAACTACTAATCCCAACCAATACCCATGCTTTCATTTTCCACACTTCAAATCACAAATCACGAAAAAAAAAAAAAAAAACATATCAAACCACAAACAATATGACAACTGAAACATCATACAACACATGTTATTATTATGATTGACAAAAAGAAGAGAAGATAGAGTAGAAAGATACCATGTTGCTGTGAAGCTGGGACTAGGGACGCCGAAATTGAAAACCCTAGTTCGGAGGTTGAGGGAGGCAATTAAAGACACAACGATACGTATATATAAGCTGGGCTATCTGTGTTTTTTGCTTGGGTTGGTGTGGCTTTTCGTGGGCTGAGCTCAATTTGATAAATGTGTTAGTGGGCCTCTTTAAATAATTCTCGTATCAGGGTCCGTTTGTTAAAAACTTTTATACGAAAAACTAATTAAAAACCCGATAAAAGAAGAAAGGTGGTGTTCTTCGAACCACATATTTTGGTAATTTGGTATCACAAAATATAACCCATTAATGGGTCTATGAAACTCATCAAACATCATGAACACTTTTTTTTTTTTTTTAATTTATACAATTCAAGGATCGTTTATTGAGCTCTAAAAGTAAAAAATAAATATTTAGTTAGAAATTGAAATAGATATATGTCTTGCTAAAAAAAGATAAAACTGAGTAGCTGTTTAGGATTGGATTATAGCTTACTAATTATTTTTCCTACTATTTACAGGTCCCATGTGAGTTGCTTTTTTAGGCAAATTACAATTTATCTATTTGTGGTTTAATTAAAATTTAAATTGCTTACCTATTAGTTAGAAATTAAAATAGATATACGTCTTTCTAAAAAAAAGATAAAACTAAGTAGCTGTTTAGGATTGGATTATAGCTTACTAATTATTTTTCCTACTATTTACAGGTCCCATGTGAGTTACTTTTTTAGGCAAATTACAACTTATCCATTTGTGATTTAATCAAAATTTAAATTGCTTACCTGTTAGTTAAAAATTGAAATAGATATACGTCTTGCTAAAAAAAAGATAAAACTAAGTAGCTGTTTAGGATTGGATTATAGCTTACTGATTATTTTTCCTACTATTTATAGGTCCCATGTGAGTTACTTTTTTAGGCAAATTACAACTTACTCATTTGTGGTTTAATCAAAATTTAAATTGCCTATTTATGGTTTGAAATTTGACACTTTACCCACCTGAGGTTAGCTTAGTTAAAGTTTTATAACCTATTTATGTTAAAAACATGGCAAATATGTAATTTTGCTCAACTTTTATGTCTCTCTCCTCCAAAAACACAAAAAACATATAAGTACAAAATCAAATAAGATCAAAAATAACTCAACAAAACACTTGCATAATGGGATTTCAAATTACAGGTAGACAACTTAAATTTCAGTCAAACCTCAGGTGGGTAAAGTGTCAAATTTCAAACCACAAACAGACAACTTAAATTTCTATCAAATCACAAGTGGGTAAGTTGTAATTTACCATTTTTTTAAAAATTTAAAATTTAACTTTTACTTATTTTTCCTTCTATTTGTAGATCCCATGTGAGTTTCCTACTTACTTTATTTAACTTTTACCTTTTATCTACAATACTTTTAATAAAAAGTTAGATAAACTATTCACAAACAGACACTTAAGTCTCAATCTTAACTCCCAAAAAAAGGATGGGTAAAATAAAGTTCACACCCCTGAGGTTTTGGATACTGCCAGCTAGAGTCAAGACTTTTTCAAAAACTGACTAACTTGTTCCCTAATCATTGTGAGAAAGAGGAGAAAATAAGTAACAATTGAAGGCTTTTACAATCTATTGCAATGACAAACATGAAGCTGCAACGAATATATTATTGTAATAATCTAATACTAATTATTTTACCATCTATTGTAATGAAAAATATGAAACAATTATCTATTACAATGAAGATATCGTTGCAATAACTTGACCCAAATTATTTTTGTCAATTATTTTCAATCTATTGCAATAAACTTTTTGAAATAATAACTTATTGCTACAAGATATTAATTGTTTATTGCAATAACACATATATTATTACATCACAATTATCATTAAAATATTTAAAGTTTATTTCAACGAAATATTTTGTAGCACAAACCTATTATCTCAAATTTTATTGCAACACTTTGCATAAACTATTGCAATGACTCTAATGCTATTACAACAATTTTTTTCGTTGTAATAAATATTTTTTGTTACATTGAACATTAAAAAAACAAAGAGGTAAATAAATAACTCCATAGCTATTAGCTATACTGTTCCATTGAGCATAATAGCATATTAATCATAACGTGATCTCAAACAAGTAATATGAGAAATATCAATTCCAAACAAAAAACCATCCATCCCCAATTCCCTAATAAGCTAATTAGTAGGGGCAAGGCAGTGGCAAAGGCAGCGGCAGCGGCGGGAATGGGGGTAGGGGCAGCAGTGGGAGTGGGAGCAGGGGCAGCAATAAGGGAGACAACAAGGGCATGGACACGGGGACGGGCACGGGAAAGAAGGGCTGAAAAATTAGTCATGTTAGGTTAATATGAGCCGTTGAACACGGTGGCGGCTGGGAATTTCACCGCCCCAATAAAAATTATAAAATTATTATAAAACAATAGCCGAACTAAATTTCCTGCCACAACAAGAGGAGGAGGAGGAGGAATAAGAAGAAGAATAAGAAGAAGAATTACAACAACAAAGCAATAAAAAATAAAAATAAAAATAAAAAAGCTAAATGAATAAGCGTAATATATCTAAAATTTTGATAAAAAATTAAAGAAAGAAGAAGAGAAAAAGAAGACTACGATGACAACAACAGAGCAACAAAAAAAATGAAAATAAAAAAAATAAGCTAAACGATTTCAAGCATAGATTATCTAAAATTTTAATAAAAAATTAAAGAAAGAAAAAGAAGAAGACAACGACATTGACAATGACAATGACCTAGGGTGAGGATGTTTCTGGAATTATTTTGTTTGATTGTGTTTGTTAAGGTGAGTGAGGACTGAGGAGGTTGCGGGTTTAATGTTCAGTACAACAAAAAATGTTTATTACAACAAAAAAAATTATAGTAATAACATCAAAGTCATTACAATAGTTTATGGAAAGTGTTGCAATAAAATTTGAAGTAATTAGTTTGAGCTACAAAAAATTTCGTTACAATAAACTTTAAATATTTTAATAACAATTTTGATGTAATAATATATTTGTTGTTGCAATAAACAATTTACTACTTCGAATATCTTGTAGCAATAAGCTATTATTTCACAAATTTTATAGCAATAGATTGAAAATAATTGACAAAAATAATTTGGGTCAAGTTATTGCAACAATATCTTCATTGTAATAGATAATTGTTTCATATTTTTCATTACAATAGATGGTAAAATAATTGGTATTAGATAATTATAATGATATATTCATTGCAGCTTGATGTTTGTCATTGCAATAGATTGTAAAATAATTGATATTTAGTTATTGCAATGATATATTTGTTGCAATAAGCTGTCACTTTGCAAAATAATTGGTATCAAGTTACAACGATTTCTATAATTTAAGTTATTGCAAAAAAATTTCATAATGCAATTTAGTATTAATGTCTCTATTGCAACTAAAAATTATAAATTATTACAACTAATTATTATTAATATAATAATTTACCACTTATAAGTTATTATTGCAACGACATTTAATTTGTAGATGTGATATTATGTCTAATACTACTATACTAATTTTGTTATATTAACACTTGATGTAATAGACTTATTTTGATGTAGTGAAAACACATTGTGTAAAACAAATATCAGGACCGCCCAACTCCTTAAAGCATGAACATGTAAGAAAGATAGAGGCAAGAGAGGCCAATGCAGTTTTGTATGTATTGTATTGCGCTTACGAGGAGGGCATTATTAGAAGTTATGAGGAGGGCGTTATTAGAACTTAGCAGGATAATTTTATGGTATACATTGAACTATTAACTTTACTATAATAAACATTTCTTCCACTTAGGACTCTTTAAAGAATTGGTGTGCAAATTTTGTTTGTAGGAAGATTAAGGGTCCGTTTGGATACAGCTGAAAATTGAAACTAAAAACTAAAAAATATTGTAGCAAAACGTGGGTACTGTAGCGCAGCTGAAAATATATAAAGAATCGCGTTTTACTGTAGCTTAGCTGAAAACCCTTTCTTTCTTTTTTTTCTCTCTCTGCTATTCACTCCTCACCCACTAGAGAAGAGAGTTCCGTGCCGACCAGAGACCCAGACGAGGTCCGACGCCGGCGAAGAGCTCAGAAGAGAAATCCACGAGAAACGTCACCCAGTCCGACGCCGGCAAAGACAAACGAATCCCACTGTGCACGATAAGTTTTCTCAAATTTTTTTTCATTGTTTTCCATCCTATCTTGTTCAAATTTCAGTTCTTGTTAATGGGTTTCTTTTCATTAGCTGAAATTTACTTCATTTGATTTGATAGAATGCAAGTTTAGTCCTTTCTATTCATTTGCTGGAATTTCAATTCTTGTTAATGGGTTCATTTGATTTATTTTTTACAAAGTTTTGATCTTGATCTTGTTAATGGGTTAATGGGTTTCATTTAAATCGGATTCTTGCTCCTATACACTTATTTCTTCCATAAGATTGGGTGAAGGGTGAGCTGTAGCATGAACATTTTAGAGTTAAAAACTTGGAAGTCTTGCCTTTTAGCTACTTTAGGTTACCTAAAAGTTTTGGTGGATGAAATAGGATGGGTTTGATTTTTTTTTTTAGCATTAATTTTTCTGGGAATGCTGGGATTATCACCCGACCAGGTTTTGGCTAAGCACTTGAAAGTTGGGTGCAGTTGACTCCAGCTGATCCATCATTCAGCTATAGGTATAAGAACCATTTTCCTGACATGATCGCGTTAAGTGAAGGGCTTACCTCAACTTGAAGTGATTGACCCGTGATCATCTGTAGCCTTAACTCAATTTTTTACAAACTAATTACTTGAATTGAACTCATCACACATTGCTTGGGTAGATGACAAGTGGTACTTGCCATAGCACCAAGGTTCAACATCTTGTAGACCCATTGATCAGTTAATAATTATAATTTCCATTATTATGTTACTTACACTTTTATGAATTAGGTGTTTTACATAATTAAGGGTAAATTGCACCAACCTCTCTTGCTACATTATTGAAATGACACTCACTCAACAAATAACTTCATGCTCTCTAACACTTTTAATTTCCTATGAGAATATTCTATTTAAAAAAAAGATTTCTACTAATTTGTACAAATCTCAAAGGGGAATGTCATTTATACAAACCAAAAGGGAGCAGTGACATTTTTTCCTTAGTTTTGGTAGGAATTTTTTTTTTTTTTAAACTATATTCATTTAGTGTAAACAATAACCATTGCTCTGTGGGAATCAGATTTGCCCAGTGTGTGGCATGCTGTGCTAGGTGGCATGCTGTGCTGCACCAGTGTGGCAGCTGATGCTGCATCACCTGGTGCACTAGCTGCTGCACTATGAGGCAAGCTGAGCTGCACTGGTGTAGCAGCTGATGATGTATTTTATATCTGCTGTGAGATCCCTCCACTCCACCAGAATAATTAACGGCTGTGATGTTCATCAAGCACATGAGTTGTATCAGACTTTTTTTACTTTATTTTTTAGCTAAAACAGAAACCTTGGCCTTTTTTTTTTTTTTTTTTCCAGAGTATTGAAATACCATGGTCGCATCATTGCTGCAATGATTGTACTCTACTCGATTTGTGTTGATGCTGCATCACCTGGTGCACTAGCTGCTGCACTATGAGGCAAGCTGAGCTGCACTGGTGTAGCAGCTGATGATGTATTTTATATCTGCTGTGAGACCCCTCCACTCCACCAGAATAATTAACGGCTGTGATGTTCATCAAGCACATGAGTTGTATCAGATTTTTTTTACTTTATTTTTTAGCTGAAACAGAAACCTTAACCTTTTTTTTTTTTTTTTTTTTCCAGAGTATTGAAATACCATGGTCGCATCATTGCTGCAATGATTGTACTCTACTCGATTTGTGTGTGTGTGATCATATTTCACAAAGATTGCATTTATATTTTAACATTATAGGAAACATGCACTATCGATCTTGATTCCACTTTTCAGTTAAAACTCCTTTTATGCTCAAGTTGTCCTTTTGTTTTTATAGCACCAACCTGGTTTACGGTTCACTAATCGAAGCCAACGTAATATCTACTGCCAAGAACTACGAATGTCGGAAACAAGTAACTATCTCTCCAGTTCTGATGGCCATTTTTGTGACGTTGAGAACTGCAGAATTAGGACGTCCCTGAAACTTCATACATTTGATAGAAGGTTTTATAGTTGTCGCTATTGGTCACCAGTAAGTACCATATCCAAGTATTGGCAAAATATTTGTGTTGTGCGTTAAAGAACCAATGAGTTGTATTCCTGTTTCTGTGTTGTATTGTATTGTGCAGGATGATGACCGTGCATGCAATTTCTTCAAGTGGTTAGACGCCAACATTTGTTGTCCGCGTGGCGCAGCAATAGCACCTATAGTTATTGCCAAATTTAACCGATTGGAGCATGCGGTGGGAGTTGCCAATGAAGAGTTGAAGCAAGCAAACGCCCTGACAGCCGCAGCATTGGAAAGGGAGCGAGTTGCAAAACAAAAGTTTGAAAGAGCCAAGGCTGCATGCATGATCTCTGAAGAGAAAGTAAAGAAGTTGACAATATCTCTAGTAGTCTTGGGGGCCATGTTTCTAGTATTGCTTATCTTATCTACTAGGTCTGGGAAAGTCAAAATCAGGCAGATGTGTCTGCCATAATGGGATGTAATTGTATGTACTAACTGCAAGTTGTATTAGTACATTTGTTTTGTATGTTAATCGTACTATTACAAGTTAGTTTATGATATGTATGTAATTGTACTGTTGAAAACAATGTGGAGATGTTTGATGGAGATAATGTTATTTCTAAGTTTAAAGAAGATTGGAAATTCTGTTGTTGTATATGTGTGTCTATATATATATACACACAATTTGCCTGCCATTGATAGATTGAGTTCTTGGTGTCTTAAAAAAAATGAGCCAAGATTTTGTGTTTTTTTTTTTTTTTTTTTTTTATATCTGCTGTGAGCCAAACTTTTGAAGTATGTTGGATGGTTATTGCTAAAGCATATTGGACCAACTTTTGGATAGTGTGATGCACAAGTGTTAGGACAGCTTTTTGGACAATTTTTGTATTGGGAAGCTACTTAAACGTGTTGGTTTCTATGTGATATGTTACTAGGATTATAAGTTAATCAAAGCACACTCCTACATTCAGCTGGTGGCAAAATCATAAGTTATTATGTTAACAATATACCTTAACATCTAAGGGCATTCCATGAAATTGACCTGCACCTTCTGGGGGCGTCCAATTGTATATGGCACATGGTATAAATAGTACAGAGGCAACACCAATTTTTTCTACAAAAGCTTGTGGTTTGGTAAATTTCCTCATGTCAAAAGAAGGATCTGACGTTACAACCCAGGCAAGAGCTAACTGATCTCCAAGCATTCGGGAAGCACTTATGTACTTTAAACTATAAACTTTCAGTACTTCTTGTAAGAAAGCCTTTGTCCTGCATCCAAGTTCATAACTTAATTTCCTTTGGTGTTGCCAAGACAATGTGAGGAAAACAACAGAAATGGATAGACATGTGGGGTACTACTAGACATGGTGCAAGGTGCAAAAACAGAGGTATGGGAGTTTGAACCTTCTCCACGCAAGCCCCACACCTTTTTCTTTCCCTCTGTCTTCTCATCCATATGATCCTAACTAAAAAAAAAATTATTTTATTTTTTACTTAGAGTAGAATGACAGAACAAGATACATGAAACTGATTAAGAAAGTTTTATGATGTCCAGATATGAGCTTTCTATTTATATTTTATTCCCCATTTAGTTGCAACCAAATTGAGCATACAAGAACACAGAGACATTGCAATTAATTCACCTTAAAATCCTATTGCATTAAAAATTTTGCATTAAAAATTCTGCTGCATTAATAATTTCTAATATTTCAGCATTTCAGCATTTCCATATAGGATAAATCAGCATTTCAGCATACAGCTACTACAAATGTCAGCATTCAGCCCGTGCAAACATTGACAAAATGGTTTACAACAAAAAAACCAAGTTATGCATAACAACAAACCAAGTTTTGTGAGCTATTAGTTCTACTTGACAACAAAAAAAGTACCATAACACAAAATGGTATTACATTGAAGTTTGTGCACCATCAGTTATGGTCCATACATATCGATGCTGTGATATTGTTCCGAACCTCTTTTATCTCATTTGAATCCAAGTAAGAGGCCACATCTGCCACTCCATTGTAATGACCTCCCTCACTACCTCCATATGTGCCCTGTGTAGAACAGGAATGTGGAATGTCATTGTGGTCATGTGCTCTAATGAAGTTGTGCAGAACCATTGTAGCAACAATGATGTAATTTTGAGTGCGTATATGGAACACTGGCATATATCTCAAAATTTTCCATCGATTCTTCCAAACTCCAAACGTTCATTATATGACCGAACGAAGTGAGGAATTGAGATAATTAAATCTCTCCTCTGGATGATGTAGCTGTGAACCTAGCTGAAAATCAGGGACGTGGTACCGCTCCCCCTTATATGGGGCAAGGAACCCTGGCTTCATCGGATACCCTGAATCAACAAGATAATATTTTCCTGCAAACGAACACGTTTATTATATTAGCATTTTCACTACATAATACATACTTTAATACCATCATTAAACTGCATAGATACAAACCAGGTGGAGGTTTTGGGAAGTTGTCACTCTCATTGTTGAGGACATTTAAAAAGATCTTGGTGTTGTGTGCTGATCCTTCCCATCCCACACACGCGAATGTGAATTTCATGTCAAAATCACATGCGCACATGCAGTTTACTGTTGTGGCCCCTTTCCTTCCTCTATATGGGTGTTGCTCCTCTTCTGGTAAGACCACGGGGACGTGAACCCCATCAATCGCTCCAATGCAACCCTAAAAATTGCCACAAAAATGCCATGTGAAAATGAAACACGTGGTATGACCATAAAGATAATAGGAATACAATCAAGTCAAGATACGGAATTGACAAAGTACCATGAAATGTGGCCAATATCGCAGAGGGTTCACATTGGGGGTCAACAAATTCTTTGCTATCAGTAGAATCCCCAGACCCTTCAGATAATTCAATTGGTATTTCACCACTCGGGCAGAATGCATTTTTTCTCGTTGCAATCGTGCCTTCATACATGATTTCCATGGATTTAATATTCGGAAAAGGTTTGTTTTTAAAGGTTAACGCCTTGGGACATGCCTACACGTGGACAACCGATAGTTAGAACACAATATTAGTTGTAGATAATAGAGTTTTTTCACAATTATGTAAAGTGAACTAACCTGAATCTTTTGAGTCCACCACTCATCAGTGGCCTGCATAACCCCAGTTATAGGATCATAACCCAACCCAGTCTCACCAAAACACTCCTTCCAAGCCTTCCATCGCGTTTTCAGATGATCCCATTTGTTTTTATACTGAGCGTGAGTCACCACTTTTCCCATTTCAGCCAACTGCTCAATCACTGCATCAACCCCTTCCTTTCTCAAAAATCCTTGATGCTTCTTGCCGTCTAGGACTTGAGCAGCAGAAAAATCACAAAAAGCTTTTACTTCCCTAGGATCTTTCCACCCAATTCTCTCTTCATTACCATCAGCCTTCGATTTTCCCTTACTCATATTTGCTACAACTTCCTTCTATACTCATTCAGGCATTTCAACAAATAGTTTGTATGCATATCAGTTTTCAGTTACGTATGAGTCATGGAAAATGCAAAGTAAACTCACATATATAGTCCCAATACGTCTACACTTGGTGAGAAACACCTAAAATAAAATGAAGCAGAGAGAAACCTACATACTAATGTCATGGAAAACACAAAAATAACACACAAACGTTGAACTAAAATTACACACAATTTTTGTACAAAACCACAGATTGAAGTGTGTTCATGGAAAACAAAATAACCAGACACCAATAGATCAAAAGGTATGAAACGTTTGGCAGAACAGTACCCGTGAATGCAGAGATTTCCTGTGGCGGCCACGACGTCCTAAGCGGAGAGCAGCTGAGCTCGAGTGAAGCACGAAGGAATGGGTTCTTTTGTTCTCTGTGGGAGCATTTTTACCGTGTTTCAGTGTGACTGTTGATGGTTTATTGCGGGATGGTGGGTAGGTGCCTCTCATTGAAGACGAGGAGGACGGGGCATTGATGAAAATTGACTCCATCTGTGCACGGTTGGTGAGAGGAAGAAAGGAATCGCTCAAAGAGTTACCGTTGGAGAGAACGTTTTTGTTTTGGTCATTCTGCTTCAACTAGTGCAGAGAGTTTTGTGAACAGTAGTGGTTCAACCCCTTTTGTGAACGCAGCGTTTTGTGTTTTGAGAACGCACAAACGTTTTAATGAAACGGTGCGTTGAGTGCTCTTTCAATTTGCATTTCAGCGTTTTGTTTTGGGCGTTAAAGTTTGGATACTGTAGCTGGGTCCCACGGCAGAGGAAAACGCAGATGTCAAACGTGATACTCTAACGTGCCAGCCAAACGAGCACTAAGTAGTTCACCCCTCTGAAGTCCGAAGTCCGATCTCCTAGAGTCCTTTTGTACGAACTCCTTCAAAGACAGAAATGGCCAAGGTTATTCCATTGTCCTTTTGTTTATTATTTCTTTAAAAAAAATTGAGTTTGTTCGGTAGTACCAGTACGTCTATCAAGCTTTAGACTATACTTGCTTCTTAAAAAACACAAAGAGCTTTAGACTATACCCAAAAAAAAAAAAAAAAAATGTTACGAGTAATTAGTATAACTACATGAGTAAGCTTTTGTAACCAATTTTAATGCTTCTTTCCCCCTCTATTGTTAGTTGGTAATTCAAGACATTCCCATAGGAAGCTATGGTTTGAATCCAAATTTGAAAGTAGTAGCATTCACTGACGTTTACCAGTACAATTTGAGTCCAAGGACTTCTTTTGGTGACAAAGCCTGTTGCATGCGAATATTTGTCCACAACTTTAAGTACCCACTTGAAGATTTGATCTCCACAACAAACCCTAGGATGGCAATATAGGCTTCAAAAATCATTAGAAGACATATAGCCACAACCAATATTTGCCTCTGATCGCTCTTAATTACATACCAGTGTGTGTGTGTGCGCCACATCTAATTAGCTAAGATCGTGGGTTCAAAAAACACATTTTTAGTGTATTCAAGACACTATTTCAAAATTATAACTAAAAGCATGTTTATGCCTCTTGTGTGTACGGTTATGTGAACTTTCATGTATGCAAATGACAATTTCCCTTTGTCATCCTTTCCTCTAACATAAGAAAAATTATGACATCAGAGAAAACACAAGTCAGTTTTAATTTGTCAACTTTACCAGTCTTTAATGTCTTTGATTGAGCGGTTACTCTTAACCTTCATAACTAGAATCTTAATTAATTGAGTGGCTGCTCTTAAGAGCTTCATAATTAGTAGAATATTAAATGCATTAAGTAACTTTCAATATTGGTGGATTTATTCAACTCTGCTAATATATATATACAGGGACGAACCCAAGTGGGAGCTTAGAGCATCTCCAGCAGCTTCTTCAAATTTTTGTACTGTTTGGAGAATGAACAGTGATATTTAACTTTTACCTACCCACTTTTTTAAATACACTTCCAACAGATTCTCTATCCCATTCTCTATCTCATTTAAATATTATTTTTTTATTCATTGTTTATTCTTTTTTTAATCATCATTTATTCTTTTTTTAACAACTATATTTTTCAATAAAAAGTGTTATATTCACAACATTTTTCACAATACTTTCACAAGAATCACATCAAAAACTTATATGGAAAGTTGTTACTAGTTCTAATTTGAACTCACAACTGAAATTATATTTTTACTCACCAATATTAGCTAATAACAATATACTACTTAAAATTTATTGTGAAAATATTGTAATAACATTTCTAAATTTAATTTTTTCTTTGATTCTTTCAACCCGGCCATACATTTCCTTTTTTTTCTTTTTCTTTTTCTTTTCTCTTGATTTTTCTCCACCACACACGTATACCCTTATCTCTACCCTCTCCTTTTTTTTTTTTTTTTTTTTTCTCTACTTTCCAGTTTCTACTTCATTCCAGAACCTCCCTCTTTCTTTCTTTCTTTCTTTCTCCAGCTCTCTTTCTCTACTTTTTTTTCTTTTTTCTTTTTCTACTTGATTCCAAACGGAGAAAGAGGTAGAAAGAGAAAGAACAGACGGGTTAGATGGCTCCGCTCCGCCGCGCCTTCGCTCCGCTCTCTGTGCCGCCGCGCCTTCCACTCTGCCGCCTCTGCTCGTCTTCCTCCCAACGCAGCCCAGATGGTTGATATTGTGTCTTCTTTTTTCTTTTTTTCTTTTTTAGCTTTTATTGTTATAGTTTGATTAATTTTAAGATTATGTTTTTGAGTTGTATTTTGATTATGCTTGAGTTTTTAGAGATGTTTGAGAGAAAGAATTGTTATGAAATTTTTTTTTTCTTTCATATTTGCTTGTTCTGATTCAACTTTATTTTAAGAATTGGATTTTGTTTTGTGTTTGGATTATGTGAGAAACGGAGAGAATGAGAGAAAACAAAAATCTGGAGGAGAGAGAAAGAATTGATATAATAGTAGCTGGGATAATTTTTTAAGCAGAAAAATTGATTTAGAGTTGCTACAGTGTTCTCTAAATTAAGAGAATCACTGTTGCAACTTCAAAAATAAATTTGGAGAATTTGGACGTTTGGAGAATCGGCTGGAGCATGAATAGTAGCCTTTGGTGCTCCAAAAATAGCTATACAAAGACTGTTGGAGATGCTCTTAAGGAGGCCCGAGCCCCCCCGGGTCCCATTTTTTTTTCTTATTATTTATATATATAGTTATAATATATTTTATTTATGTAATTGGACCCCCTTCCAAAACCTTAGGCCCTATTTCTACTCAATAAGTCTAACTAGCCTCACGCAACTAGCAACTATTCCATTCAAAAACTTAACAAAAACAATAAAAACATTCATAATAGTGATTGTATTTTAGCAAAAATAATAATAATTTTACTACCAAATAACCAAAAAATCATGTGTTATTGGAGAAGTTAAAGTTAAATTTTTTGCGACTAAAATAAACTGGTATAAATACCAGTTGACTGTAGCAAGTTGTTAAAAATAAAATACAATATTTTATTAAGATTATATCTCTTTCTTCAATTAAAAAAGTCAAATTCTTGTGCTTCCTTTATTATTTTAAAGAGTTGTTTATATTATTTTAAATAAAGTGAAAAAAAAAAAAAAAAACATTTGATGTTGAGTGTATTGTAAAGTAATGTGGTAAAAGCTAAAATTTTTAGTGCTACCACAGTGAATGTTCTAACTTAAAAATAGATTAAAAAAAAAAATCCTAGTCAGCCTAGTATTAAAAAAAAACATTATTTTGTTTTTGTTTTTGTCTTTATTGGTAAATGATTGCATCTTAATGTATTTAGAAACAACGATTTTGAGTATTTATAATTTTTTAATACTATTTGGATGCTTATTTAGAGTTTTTTTATTTTATTTTTTATTTTTATACTCCGGCTCTCGCTAGCTTAAAATTCTGAGTCCGTCCTTATATATATATATATATATATATATATATATATATATATATATATATCACATCAACAAGCTTGACTGCTTGATCGAGTGCATAGTTAAAGATGGCAATCTCTAGCCGCACCAACATAATAACTATAAGCCATTTTCTAGTACTAGTCATTTTGGTCCTCTTCTTTGTTCCCTCTTATGCCAGCTGGACTTGGCCAACTTGGAGAGAACTTCAGTGCGTCTTGGATGATATTCATAATTATAGCGAAGAATATAAATACTTTTAAGTGGGAAAAATATCGTACATCTATACCTATACATTGAAATTGAAGGTTAAATGATATATTTAGAGAAGAAAGGAGTATACAAAGAAGAGTATATACCCATATAGACTTTCTCTTTTGTTTATATATGTATAATGAAAAATCCGAGAAAATCGAGTAAAGAATACATAATTTAAATACTTATTTCATAACTTTTGTTTCATTTTATCTTTAAGCTAAGCTTAACAAATTACAGCACATATAACACGTTGCTATTGACTCTTTTTTCCAAAAAATTGGATGGAAAGTGAGTATGGGTTGCGTACTTGTATGATGTATCCCAACAAATTACGACTATTATCCCTCAAAAATAAAATACCTTAAAAGTTCCAATTTCACTGAACTCCTAAAACTAAATCAGATATGGGTATTGGCTCCAAACAGCCACAAAACAAGCATCACACTATCCCCATAGGCTGATTGAAGGGACAAGTACCTAGGTTGGCATACCCAAGCTTACCTAGTGAGTAGCGATGGATCCTCTCTTGTAGCATAAAATGCATATGACAATTGGTCTGAGCATTAAATGAGGCTATAACAAAATAAATAATCTCCGGCTAGACAAATTTTTAGGTGGGGTTGCTTTGTCAATCTTCACATGATATTAATATTATCTTTACCGTCACATGATGTTGGGTTGATAAGTTTACATCAGAAGCTCTATTTCTTTTTATTCAAAAAAAAAGAAAGAAAAAAAAGATCATTTTCTGTGACCCAATGTACTTTATTCCCAAGCAAATAGCTTGACAACTCTTGAACTACGTTCAACTTTCCTAAATTGTTTGGTTAACAAGGAATCAAATAGGTGCAACACCTCATGTTTATTTATCCTAGAGTCATGGTGTCAAGTTAGGCCCCAAGTAATTGGGCCTACCTGGGCTAGGCCTAGCAATGCGGGGCCTATGAGGGTTTCTTCCTTACAGATCAGTTCAAAAATACATGTTCCTACGTGTCTTTCTTGGTCTCACAAAGATGATAATGGGTAATAAAATGCAATGGAAATCTATCATCAATCTAACATATTTAGTAACAATCTACATAGTGTCTTGTTATTGAAATTTTAAATGATAAGGCCTTTATATATATATATATATATATATATTTCTTTTTTGGCATATAAACTTAGGTTAGAACCTTAGCCTTCCCAACAAACAAGAGAAATAAAGAAAGAAAGTAAAATGGTCTGGCCTAAAGATGTATAAGTTGGCATGTGAACTTTCTTTGTTGTTGTTGTTGTTTTTTTTTTTTTTTTTTTCATATAAACTTTTCATTTATTCTAACTGCACAACTATTAAAGTGAGAGTATATAATCATATTATAGGTATTTATCACTTATATATATATATATATATTGTGCGTGTGGGAGGGGGGGGGGGTGTGGAATAGGGGAAACAATCATCTTTTATTTTATTTTTATTATTTTTTGTAGACAATGGAGAAGGGAATTCAAAGAGAAATTCTCATAATTACCATTGAGTTATAAGACCGTACCCTTGGTCAAAATTCAATTTTTATGCCAAAGGAAAAAATAATATTAATAAAATTAGATAAAATACTATTTTTATTTTTAATCAAAAATTTGCTTTTCATCTCTAATTTTTTTTTAATATTTAAACTTTGTAAAGAGCTTTTTTTATAAATAAATTAGAGACAAAAGAGGGAATGAAAAAAGTACATTTTTCAATAGTTTAAGGATAAAAAAAATATTTTTAAAATTTAAAGATATAAAGTGAAACATTTTCAATAATTAGGAAAGAAATACAAATATTTTCAATAGTTTAGAAATGAAAAACAAATTTTTAATAATATTCAAAAACAAAAATAGCATTTTACCCAATGAAATTTTCACTTCAGTAACATAAGTAAAATTCTTATATCAGAAAACAAACATGTCAGTATATGTCAACTTTACTTGTCTTTAACGTCTTTCATTAAGTGGCGTTTTTTTTTTTTTTTTTTGGCTGAACATTGAGTGGTTACTCTTAAGCTTCATAACTAGAATACTAAATGCTTCAATAACTTTCAATATTGGCCGACTTATTCTAACTTTGCTACAAATATATATATATATATATATCCACCAAGAACCAGGATCGATCACAACAAGAAGCTTTAGTGCATTGTTAAAGATGGCAGTCTCTAGTGGCACCAACAGAATTATAAGGCATTCTCTATTACTAGTCATTTTGTTCGTCTTCCTTGTTCCCTCTTATGCCCGGAAATGGAGTAAGGTAGACTATTGGAATGAAGTTAAGTGCATCTTAAAAAATTTGAACCCTTTCGGATATTATAACTGTTGGGTCTGAGCATCATCATGAACGGATATATCTAAAGCTTGAAGGGTTGTTCTTATAATAAATAAATAAATATTGACATAAACCTTGAAGGTTAAATGATATTTTTAGAGAAGTAAGATGGGATTATATACAAAAAGAAGAAAGAAAAAAAAAAGAGGATATACCCATGTAGAATTTCTCTATTGTATTATGTATGTATAAGGAAAAATTCGAGGAAATCAAGTAAAGTATAATTTAAATTAATGCTTCTTTCATAATTCTTGTTCCATTTTATCTTTAAGGCAAACTTAACAAATAATAGCACATATATATAACACATTAATTTTTTTTTTTTTTAGAGATAGTTTCAACTTCTTTTTTTTTTTCAAGAAACAAGACTACTCATTTTATTCAGCAAAGGAGGCTAAATCAGCCTGAACAAAGTAAGAAATGTCTGGTGGTACATCTTCCATCCAGATCGTTAAAAATGGCGAGTTTAGAGCTCGCCTAGCCAAAGCATGAGCTACATTATTTCCTTGACGGCGAACATGAACAAAACTAATACTATTAAAAAAAGATTCTAAGAGTTTGACATCTTGAATCAGGCACCTGTGTAGTGCTAGGGATGGTTCTGAGCCATTGAGGTCCCTTGTGATAATGTCCGAATCTCCTTCAAAGACAGCTAAAGTAATCCCAATTTCTAAAGCAAACTCCACAGCCCTCCTTGCTACTAGAGCTTCCACCTATGCCACAATTGTTGGGTTGGGGATTTGATGAGTCAAAGAGGCCATAACTGCACCATATGAATTGCGGATAACGACTCCAAGGCCCGCTCTCCCCTGTGCGGCAAATATAGTTTCAACTTAAGGCGGCTACTCATGATGATTACTTTTATTATTATACTAAGAAACTAATTATATTAAGACACTAATTAATTTTGGTGAAGATGGAGATCAAACCCTAGATCTTTTATTCTATAATAAGAAATTTTATCAATTAAGCTAACTAACATACAACACATTAATATTAAGTATTAACTCTTTCCACTCCTAAATTTCCAAAAAAAGAAAGAAAAAAAAGAATGGAAACTGAACATGGGTTGTAACTTGTATTCCAACAAATTACTACTTTTATTCCTCAAAAGTTCCAATTTCACTGAACTCCTAAAACTAAATCAGATATAGGTATTGGCCCCAGATAGCCTACAAAACAAGCATCACACTATTCATTTGGTCAATTGAAGGGACACGTACCTAGGTTGGCATACCCAAGCTTACCTAGTGATGGATCCTCTCTTGTAGCAAGAAATGCATACAACCGTCGATGTGAGCATTAAATGAGACTACGACAAAATAAATGATATCCAATTAGAACAAATTTTTAGGTAGGGATTGCATCATTCTTCAGGAAAATTATTGAATATGGAAGTATCATAAATGCGTATTCCTCACTCTCACATGAATTATGAGTCTTATCATAAATTTAATTAGTGGGGCTCATAGTTATGTGAGAGAAGGGAATACGTATTTATGGTATTCCGGAAGTACCCAATAATTACCCCATTCTTTATGTGGTATTACCTTTATAGTCAAAGGGCGGCTCCACATTTTGTCCAAGATGGTCACACGACTATCCTGACTTGGGAAAAAATAAATAATTAATTATTATATATAAGTTTTTTTTTTTAAATTATGATTTTTTATCCTTTAAAAAAAATTGTGACCACCCTAACTTTTTTTAGTTCCAACATAATTAAACTTTGAACAAAATTTGGCAACAAATTTGATTGTAGTCTTGTAGACTAAGGTTACAACTTCACTCAATATTTTTTTTGGATGTGAAATTTGACATGTGTTTTAAGAACATGCAATTCAATAGTTAGATTTTCAAAATATATAGCCATATTAATTTGTTTAGTGAGAATTATAGCCTTAAGTTATAACTAAGTTTGTAGCCTGTTGATGGCCATTTTTCACAAAAGGGCTCAATGGCAGAAGAAACCCAACAATATGAAAATGATGAAAAAAGAGAATAGTAAAATAAAAATCATTGGGCCATAATGGTAAGAATAATGGTCAACAGGCCCGCATAAATAATAAATAGCCAGGGAGAAAGCAAATGGGTTGCAGAGGCCCCAAAGAATGAAGTAGTAAGTCCATGAGAATTGTAAGAGATGGAAAGAAAGCAAAAATGGGTCGGGAAAGCCCAAAGAAAGGAATTAGTAAATGGGGTTGGCTAAGGATGTGGTAATTGAGTCAGGGAAGCCCAAAAGATTTAGCAAAAACCCTATGGGAATGAAAGAGTAGGAAATGATGAAATGGGCTGAGGATGCCCGAAGGATGAAATGGGTTGAGGATGCCCAAAGAACGAAAAGGGTCGAGAAAGCCCGAGGCTCGGAATGAATTGGCCCAGCAAGAATGCTGGGCGATAAAGATCGAAAGAAAGAACAATGTAAGCAATTGACATGGCAAGTGCTTCAGCCCGTAAGCCTAGAGGTAACAACAAGGCAAAAGGATAAGTGATATCGCAGCAGGAGTTATGCAGTGACATGACAGGAACACCAATCAGCCCACGGATGCAGGATAAAAAGGGACATGGGCCAAGTTAAAGAAGAGAAAGCCCATACCCAAGCAATGCCCAGCCCGAAGAAGATATGGGATGCAAAGAATGAAATCCCAAAGAATTATTCACGCTGTAAGAGTTAAACGAGCACCAAAGCGAGCAGAAGAATCAGACAAACTTGAAGGCAATGGCAAACGCGTGAGAGCTAGAAAAGCAATGGACTTATATGGAAGTGGAGCATGCACACAAGGCTTAGGCACCACCTACTTGTACCCAACCAATACAGGGGAGGTAGGTCACAAGTCAGAGGTATGAGAAGGTGTGGTCTGGTGGTGGGGAGAAGAGGGAGCCTATTTTGGGATTCCCACTCAAGCTCTTTTAGGGGAAATGTCTTGTTGGGATGACATTTCATCTAAAAGATGTAAACATGAGCTAGAATCACTAGATGTATGCTATAGAGGTTGGTAAGGGAGAGATTTAACCCTATCCGGATGGGAGTGTCAAGGGGAGTAAGAGACAAAAACAAAACCACTTTTGTCCGGGATGAGGTGTGGCACAGCCAACACAATGTAGTAGTGGTGGCTGGGCAACTGGCAGACCAGTGGGCAGTCCTAAAAGGACACCCACAACAGGCCAAAAGCGGTTGAGGGGTAAAAATGGCAAATCCTGTCATAGCAGGCAATGTAAAAGGCCATAGACGTGCACAGTGTCTATGGGGGAAGGAGGAAGAGAAAAAACGACAAACAAGAGATATAGAAAAACGGAGAGAAAGAAAAGAAAATAGAGCAAACGAAGAAAGAAAGAAAGGATACAGAAAACCAAAAGTAATGAAAAATATGAGTGATAGGAGTAAAAGCATGCATCAATAGGCTACCAATTTCTCTCCCTCTCAATGGCCCACTCTATAATGAATCAGGAATCTAAGATTAAGCCATCTAGGTCCCTTTTCCGAAGTGCGTAGCTTCTACGGCAGGAGCCCCTTTGAGGTTACCCACATTAGAGATTGGTTCCCTTTTTGGACTTGAATCTGCTAAAGAGCCAAACCCAATCTTTTAGCAAACTAATATTCTTTTCTCTTGTCTTAGTTGATTAATGACTAACTTGACATCTTGCTATTAATCTTTCTCTGTCGTAATCACATTGTGATATCTTCCTTCGTGGAGCTGTTCATGTATTATTGATCTTAGTAGAAGATGTTTTAATTAAAAATGTTTTAGTTATCTTGCTGCATTGTTTTTTTTTTTTTTTTTTTGCTATAACATTTGTAACAGTCTTTCCTGCTGTGAGTACATGATACGCTCAAGACTTTTACCAGGACGCTTTAGCACAAGAAGGGCCCAACTTGCGCACAAGCTAGCCTAAGGTGTGTTTTAGTTAGGCCAGTCCCGACTCTCTTACCCCAGAATCACAGGGCTGTGGTACAGTAGAAGCAATCCAACCCAAGACACAAAAAGGCCCACCACATAGCCAAACATTGTCTTTAAACTTTTGTCCCCTTAACAATATATTAGGTCTTTACAAACAAAAAGAAAAGGCCCAAGAAAAATTTTATTTAACTAAAATTTTGAAATAGATGTAACTTGCAGCATCGATAATGAGACTATCATGCAAAAATTTCAAATTAAAAAAAAAAAAAATGTCTTAGAATGAAATTATAAGACTTTTTGTATTTTTGTGTGTGTGTGTGCGTGTTTTGGTCAATATATGAGGTTATCTTTTTATTAGATTTTGTATAATTTAAATTTCTTAATGACTTCTCTAGAAAAATTCCTGAAGTTGCCACTAGGGGTATTCACGGTGCAGTGCGGTTTTTGGCCATTTTTAGCACCGCACTTTGCGATGTAGTTTAGCCAAAACCATAACCATACTGTATTTCATTTTTGCGGTCACATGTCTAGTGCTATGCTATGTGGTTTAGAGTTTAGCCAAAACCATAACTGTACAACATCTCATTTTTGCGATGACATGTATGGTGTGGTGTATAAGATGCGGTTTGAAGCCAGTATATTTTTCAAATTTTGGGTTTTTCTTGCTCAATCCAAAACTGATTTTTCCCTCTGTTTTGGGCCAAGTTTTAAACTATTAAGCTAGTTTTTTCTTTATTTTGGGTTGACTTTCGTAATCAACACTTGCTAAGGTTATTAAACTTTTTTTTTCTTTTTTCTTTTTCTTTTTTTGAAAACTAGAGTTATTAAACTATTAATAATATATTTAATATTAAAAAAATAAATATATTAATACATAGAGAGAGTGTGGTGTGGTTTATGTAGTTTTCTTATTATAAAACCACAAATTGCACGTACCATGCGGTACAATGCATTGTTACGTGCGGTTATGCCATTTTGCAGGCCATTTTTGTAGTTTGTGCAATTTGGTAAACACCCCTAGCTGCTACTACATACGATCACGTGACGTGAGATCAACGAGTCCACATTTTAGAGACTTAGGATACTTTGTTCCCAAGCAAATAGCTTGACAACTCTTGAACTACGTTCAACTTTCCTAAATTGTTTGGTTAACAAGGAATCAAATAGGTGCAAGTGTGCAACGCCTCATGTTTATTTATCCTAGAGTCATGGTGTCAAGTTAGGCCCCAAGTAATTGGGCCTACCTGGGCTAGGCCTAGCAATGCGGGGCCTATGAGGGTTTCTTCCTTACAGATCAGTTCAAAAATACATGTTCCTACGTGTCTTTCTTGGTCTCACAAAGATGATAATGGGTAATGGAATGCAATGGAAATCTATCATCAATCTAACATATTTAGTAACAATCTACAAAGTGTCTTGTTATTGAAATTTAAAATGATAAGGCCTTTATTTATTTATTTATTTATATATATATATATATATATATTTCTTTTTTGGCATATAAACTTAGGTTAGAACCTTAGCCTCCCCAACAAACAAGAGAAATAAAGAAAGAAAGTAAAATGGTCAGGCCTAAAGATGTATAAGTTGGCATGTGAACTTTCTTTGTTGTTGTTGTTGTTTTTTTTTTTTTTTTTTTCATATAAACTTTTCATTTATTCTAACTGCACAACTATTAAAGTGAGAGTATATAATCATATTATAGGTATTTATCACTTATATATATATATATATACTATGTGTGGGGGGGGGGGGTGTGGAATAGGGGAAACAATCATCTTTTATTTTATTTTTATAATTTGGTAGTAATAACAATGGAGAAGGGAATTCGAAGAGAAATTCTCATAATTACCATTGAGTTATAAGACCGTACCCTTGGTCAATATTCAATTTTTATGCCAAAGGAAAAAATAATATTAATAAAATTAGATAAAATACTATTTTTATTTTTAAATTTTATCAAAAATTTGCTTTTCATCTCTAATTTTTTTTTAATATTTAAACTTTGTAAAGAGCTTTTTTTTAATAAATAAATTAGAGACAAAAGAGGGAATGAAAAAAGTACATTTTTCAATAGTTTAAGGATAAAAAAAAATATTTTTAAAATTTAAAGATATAAAGTGAAACATTTTCAATAATTAGGAAAGAAATACAAATATTTTCAATAGTTTAGAAATAAAAAACAAATTTTTAATAATATTCAAAAACGAAAATAGCATTTTACCCAATGAAATTTTCACTCCAGTAACGTAAGTAAAATTCTTATATCAGAAAACAAACATGTCAGTATATGTCAACTTTACTTGTCTTTAACGTCATTCATTAAGTGGGGTTTTTTTTTTTTTTTGGCTGAACATTGAGTGGTTACTTTTAAGCTCCATAACTAGAATATTAAATGCTTCAATAACTTTCAATATTGGCCGACTTATTCTAACTTTGCTACAAATATATATATATATCCACCAAGAACCAGCATCGATCACAACAAGAAGCTTTAGTGCATTGTTAAAGATGGCAGTCTCTAGTGGCACCAACAGAATTATAAGGCATTCTCTATTACTAGTCATTTTGTTCGTCTTCCTTGTTCCCTCTTATGCCCGGAAATGGAATAAGGTAGACTATTGGAATGAAGTTAAGTGCATCTTAAAAAATTTGAACCCTTTCGGAGATTATAACTGTTGGGTCTGAGCATCATCATGAATGGATATACCTAAAGCTTGGAGGGTTGTTTTTATAATAAATAAATAAATATTGACATAAACCTTGAAGGTTAAATGATATATTTAGAGAAGTAAGATGGGATTATATACAAAAAGAAAGAAAAAAAAAAAAAAAAAGGATATACCCATGTAGAATTTCTCTATTGTATTATGTATGTATAAGGAAAAATTCGAGGAAATCAAGTAAAGTATAATTTAAATTAATGCTTCTTTCATAATTCTTGTTCCATTTTATCTTTAAGGTAAACTTAACAAATAATAGCACATATATATAACACATTAATTTTTTTTTTTTTTAGAGATAGTTTCAACTTTTTTTTTTTTTGAGAAACAAGACTACTCATTTTATTCAACAAAGGAGGCTAAATCAGCCTAAACCAGATCGTTAAAAATGGCGAGTTTAGAGCTCGCCTAGTCAAAGTATGAGCTACATTATTTCCTTGACGGCGAACATGAACAAAACTAATACTATTAAAAAAAGATTCTAAGAGTTTGACATCTTGAATCAGGCGCCTGTGTAGTGTTGGGGATGGTTCTGAGCCATTGAGGTCCTTTGTGATAATGTCTGAGTCTCCTTCAAATATAGCTAAAGTAATCCCAATTTCTAAAGCAAACTCCACAACCCTCCTTGTTGCTAGAGCTTCCACCTGTGCCACAGTTGTTGGGTTGGGGATTTACTGAGTCAAAGAGGCCATAACTGCACCATCTGAATTGCGGATAACGACTCCAAGGCCTGCTCTCCCCTGTGCTGCAAATATAGTTTCAATTTAAGGCGTCTACTCATGATGATTACTTTTATTATTATATTAAGACACTAATTATATTAAGACACTAGTTAATTTTGGTGAAGATGCAGATCAAACCCTAGATCTTTTATTCTATAATAAGAAATTTTATCAATTAAGCTAACTAACATACAACACGTTAATATTAACTCTTTCCACTCCTAAATTTCCAAAAAAAAAAAAAAAAAAAGAATGGAAACTGAACATGGGTTGTAACTTGTATTCCAACAAATTACGACTTTTATTCCTCAAAAGTTCCAATTTCATTGAACTCCTAAAACTAAATCAGATATGGGTATCGGCCCCAAATAGCCTACAAAACAAGCATCACACTATTCACTTTGGTCAATTGAAGGGACACGTACCTAGGTTGGCATACCCAAGCTTACCTAGTGATGGATCCTCTCTTGTAGCATGAAATGCATACGACCGTCGATGTGAGCATTAAATGAGGCTACGACAAAATAAATGATATCCTATTAGAACAAATTTTTAGGTGGTGGTTGTATCATTCTTTAGGAAAAATTATTGAATATTCTGAGAGTATCATAAATGCATACTCTCCCCTCTCACATGAATTATGAGTCTCACCATAAATTTAATTAGTAGGACCCACAGTTATGTGAGAGGAGAGAATACGCATTTATGGTACTCCGGGAGTACCCAATAATTACCCCATTTTTCATGTGGTATTACCCTTACATTCAAAGGGCGACTCCATATTATGTCTAGGATGGTAACACGACCATCCTGACTTGGGAAAAAATAAATAAATAATTATTATATATAAGTTTTTTTTTTTTTAAATTATGATTTTTTATCCTTTAAAAAAAAATTGTCACCACCCTAACTTTTTTTAGTTCCAACATAATTAAACTTTGAACAAAATTTGACAACAAATTTGATTGTAGTCTTGTAGACTAAGGTTACAACTTCACTCAATATTTTTTTCTTGGATGTGAAATTTGACATGTGTTTTAAGAACATGCAATTCAATAGTTAGATTTTCAAAATATGTAGCCATATTAATTTGTTTAGTGAGAATTGTAGCCTTAAGTTATAACTAAGTTTGTAGTCTGTTGATGCCCATTTTTGACAAAAGGGCCCAATGGCAGAAGAAGCCCAACAATATGAAAATGATGAAAAAAAAAAAGAATAGTAAAATAAAAACCATTGGGCCAGAATGACAAGAATAATGGTCAATAGGCCCACAGAAATAGTAAATAGCCAGGGAGAAAGCAAATGGGTTGCAGAGGCCCCAAAAAATGAAGTAGTAAGTCCATGGGAATTGTAAGAGATGGAAAGAAAGCAAAAATGGGTCGGGAAAACCCAAAGAAGTAATTAGTAAATGAGGTTGGCTAAGGATGTGGTAATTGGGCCAAGCCCAAAAGATTTAGCAAAAACCCATGGGAATGAAAGAGTAGGAAATAATGAAATGGGCCGAGGATGCCCGAAGGATGAAATGGGTAGAGGATGCCCGAAGAACGAAAAGGGCCAAAAAAGCCTGAGGTACGGAATGGATTGGCCCAGCAGGAATGCTGGGTGGTAAAGACCGAAAGAAAGAACAATGTAAGAAATTGACATAGCGGGTGCTTCAACCCGTAAGCCCAAAGGTAATAATAAGGCAAAAGGATAAGTGATATTGCAGCAGGAGTAGTGCAGTGACATGGCAAGAACACCAGTCAGCCCACGGACGCAAGATAAAAAGGGACATGGGCCAAGTTAAAGAAGAGAAAGTCCATACCAAGCAATGCCCAGTCCGAAGAAGAGTTGGGATGCAAAGATGAAAGCCCAAAGACTCATTCACGCCGTAAGAGTTAAACGAGCACCAGAGTGAGCATTAGAATCAGACAAACCTAGAGGCAATGGCAAATGCGTGAGAGCCAGAAAAGCAATGGACTTATATGGAAGTGGAGCATGCACACAAGGCTTAGGCACCACCTACCTGTACCCAGCCAATACAGGGAAGGTGGGCCACGAGTCAGAGGTATGAGAGGGTGTGCTTTGGCGGTGGGGAGAAGAGGGAGCCTATTTTGGGGTTCCCGCTCAAGCTCTTTTGGGGAAAATGTCCTGTTGGGATGACATCTCATCCAAAAGAAGTAAACATGAGTTGGAATCACTAGATGTATGCTATGAAGGTTGGTAAGAGAGAGGTTTAACGCTATCTGGATGGGAGTGTAACGGGGAGTAAGAGACAAAAACAAAACCACTTTTGTCCCGGATGAGGTGTGGCGCAGCCAACATAGTGTAGTAGTGGTGGCTGGGCAACTGGCAGACCAGTGGGCAATCCTGGAAGGATACCCACAATAGGTAAAAAATGGTTGAGAGGTAAAAATGACAAATCCTGTCACGGCAGGCAGTATAAAAGGCTATAAACGTGCACAGTGTCTACGGGGGAAGGAGGAAGAGAAAAAATAGCAAACAAGAGATATAGAAAAATAGAGAGAAAGAAAAGAAAACAGAGCAAACTAAGAAAGAAAGAAAGAATACAGAAAACTAAAAGTAATGAAAAATATGAGTGATAGGAGTAAAAGCATGCACCAATAGACTACCAATTTCTCTCCCTCTCAATAGCCCACTCTCTAATGAATCAGGAATCTAAGATTAAGCCATCTAGGTCCTTTTTCTGAAGTGCGTAGCTTATACGGCAGGAGCCCCTCTAAGGTTACCCACATTGGAGATTGGTTCCCTTTTTGGACTTAAATTTGCTAAAGAGCCAAGCCTAATCTTTTAGCAGACTAATATTCTTTTCTCTTGTCTTAGTTGATTAATGACTAACTTGACATCTTGCTATTAATCTTTCTTTGCCGTAATCACATTGTGATATCTTCCTTCGTGAAGCTGTTCATGTATTATTGATCTTAGTAGAAGATGTTTTAATTAAAAATGTTTTAGTTATCCTGCTGCATTGTTTTTCTTGCTATAACATTTGTAACAGTCTTTCCTGCTATGAGTACATGATACGCTTAAGACTCTTACCAGGACGCATTAGCACAAGAAAGGCCCAACTTATGCACAAGCTAGCCTAAGGTGTGTTTCAATTAGGCCAGTCCCGACTCTCTTACCCCAGAATCACAGGGCCGTGGTACAGCAGAAGCAATCCAACTCAAGACACAAAAAGGCCCACCACATAGCCAAACATTGTCTTTAAACTTTTGTCCCCTTAACAATATATTAGGTCTTTACAAACAAAAAGAAAAGGCCCAAGAAAAATATAATTTAACTAAAATTTTGAAATAGATGTAACTTGCAGCATCGATAATGAGTCTATCATACAAAAATTTCAAATTAAAAAAAAAAAAATCTTAGAAGGAAATTATAAGACTTTTTGTATTTGTGTGTGTGTGTGTTTTTGTCAATATATGAAGTTATCTTTTTATTAGATTTTCTATAATTTAAATTTCTTAATGACTTTTCTAGAAAAATTCCTGGAGCTGCCACTAGGGGTGTTCACGGTGCGATGCGGTTTTTGGCCATTTTTAGCACCGCACTTTGCGGTGTAGTTTAGCCAAAACCATAACCATAACCACACCGCACTTTATTTTTGTGGTCACATGTGTAATGTTGTGCTGTGCGGTTTAGAATTTAGCCAAAACCATAACTGCACAACACCTCATTTTTGCGATGACATGTGTGGTGCGGTGTATAAGATGCAGTTTGAAGTCAGTATATTTTTCAAAATTTGGGTTTTTCCTGCTCAATCCAAAACTGATTTTTCCCTCTGTTTTCGGCCAAGTTTTAAACTATTAAGCTAGTTTTTTCTTTATTTTGGGTTGACTTTCCTAATCAACACTTGCTAAGGTTATTAAACTTTTTTTTTTGAAAACTAGGGTTATTAAACTATTAATAATATATTTAATATTAAAAAATAAATATATTAATATATAGAGAGAGTGTAGTGTGGTTTGTGTAGTTTTCTTATTATAAAACCACAAATTGTGCGGTACCATGTGGTACAATGCACTGTTACGTGCTGTTATGCCATTTTGCAAGCGATTTTTGCAGTTTGTGCAGTTTGGAGAACACCTCTAGCTGCTACTACTTGTGGTCATGTGACGTAAGATCAATGAGTCCACATTTTAAAGACTTAGGATACTTTGTTCCCAAGCAAATAGCTTGCCAACTCTCGAACTATGTTCGGCTTTCCTAAATTATTTGGTTAACAAGGAATCAACTAGGTGCAGCACCTCGTGTTTATCCTAGAGTCGTGGTGTCAAGTTAGGCCCAAGTAATTAGGCCTACTTGGGCTAGGCCTAGCAATACGGGGCCGATGAGGGTTTCTTCCTTACAGAGTACTTCAAAAATACATGTTCCTATGTTTCTTTCTCGGTCTCACAAAGAAGATAATTGGTAATAGAATGCAATGGAAAATCTATCCATTTAGAGCCTAGCATGTTGGCGGCATGATCCAAACTAATTTCCACGACAACTACTTCAACCTCTTACGGATCTAACATATTTAGTAACAATCTACAGAGAGTCTTGTTATTAAAATTTTAAATGATGATACACCTTTATTATTATTATTTTTTGGCATATAAACTTAGGTTAGAACCTTCGCCTCCCAAAAAACAAGAGAAATTAAGAAAGTAAAATGATCAGACGGGCCTAAAGATGTATATACAAGTGAAGTTGGCAACTTTTATATATATAATTTCATTTTATTATCCACTCAAGTCATTTAAACTAAAGCTTTAAATCTAAATCCTTCTTTCTTTCTTTCTTTCTTTTTCCTAAAGGCTTTGTACAAGAAATTCTCATTGAGAAAACTTTTACTGAACTATTGATTGGCTTGTGTGAACATTTTTTTAGCACAGTTAAGTACAAATAAAGCAACACTCGACTCAAGAGGGAAAAAATGTACAAATAAAGCAACCTTCTCAATCAGCCAATGGTGGACAGTGTTAGCTGGTCTCCTAGTACTTGGGGTCTATCACAATGAAAATAGCAAACCTTCTCGAGCAAAGGTCAAAATTTATCTTATCTATTTCATGGTAAATTGATTCTCGTACTGATTAGTTTATTTACAAATATATTATTATGTTTTGATGAGTTTATTCACAAATATATTATTATGTTTCAACTCGGTTTGTTAAATAGTTAAACCTAAACTTTAGCTAAAGCTTGAATTATTTGTTAAATTACTAATATAAACAAGTTTTTTCTTGAACTGGGCTCAAATTTTCAATAAACAACCTAGTTTATTTACCACCCTAAACGTTGAATATCCTTAAGCTTTGGAAGACATATTCATGAAAGATTAAAGCTCTTCACATGGAGGCTAGCATAGGAAATTAGTCCCATGAACAACATCCTTAACATACATTGGTGGGGATAAAAAACTGCCACCTCTACAATTCCTCAATCCTATCCTTGAAACATTATAAATCATTAAGGAATATTTGGATGGAGGAGGGAAAGAGGGAAAGTAGAGGGGAGTAGAGTAGAGTTTGTTGAAAATAGGCTAATTTTGGGCCAAATATACTCTACTCTCCCTCCTTCCCCCCAATCCAAACGGACCATAATAAAGTTTGGCTTAGTTGTCCTAGGCCATCATTCCATCATAATCAACATAATAAAAATACTAAAGTTGGTATAAATTTTATTATAAAATGCATATAATTTAATGTGATAATAAATATGATCGTTGTCACAACAATAATATAATATAAATATTTTTCTAACAAAATTATCTTATTATTTTATGTTTTAATAATTGTAGGGTCAATTTTTGTAGCCCAAGCCCAAAAGGTATGGATTGTGAGCCCAATGAACCCAAGACAATGAATTTGTAGAGCGTGGGTGAAAGAACTGGGCTGGATGTAAATTAAACAAGAGCTGATTATGGTATTTACGAACGGTCTAACATGCAATCATGCTCAGACAAGGGCAAATGTGAAAGTCCGAAGAGACATTTTGTTGAATGAACGTTTGTTACAGTTCTTAGAGCTACGGTAAAGGTGTTTTCTTCTTCTCTCTTTCTTTGCTCCAATCCCCTTTTTATCAAAGGCCTCTCTTCCTTATATAGCATCCTCTCCCTTCATCTTCATCGTCCACTTGTTCATCATCTAAACACCCACTTGAGTGCATGTCCCATCATGTATATTCTTTAGCCTTGTGTGAGTGGCGGTAGCTGAGATTGTACTGTTCAGGGGTCTTCTCCACATTAATGCGGCCAGAAAAGTAGATGCAGTGCATTTAATGTGGTGGTTGAAGTTTTTCTTCTAGATCTTTCTCCGTTCCTATCATCCCCAGGCGCGCCTGAGGTTCATCTCTATCATTAGACTTATCAGGAGGATCACTTGAACTTCTCAGACGTCTGTTTGACCACGCTTCTTCGGATCCGAGGATAATGGCCTATTCGGACAATTGAATATCTCCTCGGACTATGCTCCATCCTCATCTCTAGGTATGTTTCTTTTACATGGGCTTCTTCTTAAGTACTTTCATCTCTTCGGACAAACAGTAGCCCTCAAATAGGGCCTCAGGCCCAACATATTAGGTTGGGTTTTTCACCCCCCACAATAGTCCCTCAAAATTTTAGTTTTTCCCTCGCATCCGAGGAGAAAAAATAGGATTTTGACTTGTCACGAAATGGCAGTTTGAAACAACAAAAATATTTGGACTTACACGCGTGTGGGCATAGAAGTAGGCGCCTCATAAATGCTACTGTCGTTTCAGCATTCCCAAAGCGTTATCAATTACTCCAGGCGGCGCTTTGTCTTTGGCATCAAACGATGAGCTACTGATCCAACGAACGTGATTTTTTCCTCAGAATTTGGGCGGGATGGCCCCTGACCCTTCGCTTGTTCCCGTATAAAGCCTTAATGGAGGTTATTTCTTCTTTACTTTGCAAATCCTCAGAGCGCCCAGCAAACTCCAACACTCGAATCTTTCAAGTTCTCCCTGCCACCGGTCATAGCCTTCCTCAGAATCCATAAGAATTTCTCAACGAGTTCGGGGATCAGTGTCCAGTTTAGTTCGAGTAAGTTCTTCTCCACTAAAACACTCTGTTCTCTCTTCGACCAACCTCCTCGGCTTTCAAATAGTCACCTTTGAGTCACTACACTTAGTGTTTCCTTCTTCCCAGTCAGTGAGGATGGGTAAATTCGAATATCTGGTAGATAGCCCTGCCCAAATAGAGGAGTTTAGGAGAACATACCGCATACCTCAAAATGTGGGTTTGAGGTATTGTCCCCCGGAGAGAATACTAACGGATCGAAAAACGGGCGAAGTAGTAATCCCCATCATCGCTTTTTTAGAAGGTGGGATGACTATCCCTATGGGTCCCATCATCAGTAACTACCTCTAAAACCATAGGCTTAGTCCCGACCAATGTGCGCCTAACATTTTTAGAATCTTAGGAGCCATTGACGATCTGAACCGTCATCTCGGACTAGGGCTCACCTGGCGTGACGTGGTACACATGTACGAGTGTCATAGCCAGCAGGGGGCGGGATATTATCTTAAATCCCGATCTGATGTCGTTAGGCTCCTCTCCTGCCTTCCCAAGTCTAACAAAGGGATGAAAGACGAATACGTGATCGTCTCAGGCGCGTGGCATGACGGTCCTCATTGCTGAACCAAGCCAGGAGAGCCAGGTGGGATATGTTAGACTTAGGTTTACTAACAGTGGGTTTAGGATCTCCTTGTTCTAACAAATTTGTTTTTTCTTTTGTATCATTATTTTCAAGTTTCTGACTGCGTTTTGTCGTGATGTTTAACAGATAGAGAACACGTTTCTCCTCGGCTCAGTCTTACAAACACTGTTGCGTTCAATTACTTACTAAGATCAGAGATCTTTGTAAGTGAGGACGGGCAACTTCGGTCGGTTCCCCTTATTCTCGGTTATAAGGCACACAAGAAGGATTTTCAGCCGGTCAGCAACGCGATAAGACAGGGAGATTATCGTCTCAGCCGTATAGACGTAGCTCAGAAAGGCTTTTTGGCTCCATACAATCTTCTGCCCGTGCCACATCCCAATCCACAGGGTGTACCCCAGCTCCTTCAGCTAATTCAGCAGGTTCCTCTCGGGACAGCGGCAACAAGAGAAGGAGTTGCCTCTTCAACCTCTTCACTTGAGGAGCAGATAGATAAATTCAAGTTCGAAGGAGAGGCTTCAAGAGAGGTTGAGGTGATACCAGTTGTAGACGACTAAATTTCTCGGTTCGAAATAAATCAAACAAGTAAAATAGTTGCACAAATGCGAATTTGTATTGATGATTGTGGTATAATTCTCTGTGTTTACAAAAAAGTGATCCTCTGATTCGATCTCCTTGCAAGACTTATTGATTTGGATTTGTGGTAATGTGATTGTGACTTGAACACAAAATATCCTTCAATTTGGTTGAGGGATGGATCGAAGATTGCTAAAACGGAATTACAATGAATCTCTGGCTATGAGCTTGTTAGAAATCCTTTGTTCTTCCCGTTCTTCGTGTTCTTCGTGTTCTTGGATTTGTGGTGGAAGTTCTTCGGGGCTTTAGAGGCTTGAATCCGTAGAGCTTCACTGATTTGTGGTTTGTTGATGTTTTCGGACACTTTAGGCTTGATTCCCGTAGACTTTTGGATCTAGGCGGATGATTTTGATGATTTCTCCTCGAACGTTCTTCTTATTCGAAGGTTGAAGTTCTTGAAGTTCTTGGAGGCTTTAGAGCTTGGTTCCGGCAGAGCTTCTGTACTTCTGATGCTTCTGAATCTTCAGATGGCTTGATGTCCTCCTAAATGTCTCAGGAAGGCTTCTATTTATAGGAGTTTTGGGGTGGATGAGCGACACGTGGCGGAGTCTGATTGGTGACACATGTCACAGTCTGATTGGTCCGCTTATGTCATCGCTTACACGTGCGAGGTTGCTTGGGTCATCGCTTACACGTGCGAGGCTGCTTGGGTCATCGCTTACACGTGCGAGGTTGCTTATGTCATCGCTTGCACGAGCCGATGCATGATTGGTTCTTTCATGACACTTGGCAAATTTCTGTTGGCTTCTGAATAGCAACAGTAAAACCTAGCAGCAGTATGTGGCGCTTTGTAATTGGCTGTATTTTGTGGTCTTGGTAGTGTGACGTGTCAGCTTGTGATAGGTCGGGAATTTTCCCTCTCTACACCAGTGCCTGACGTCGAAGAGGAAATTAACAAGCAGTCTAGTGCTCGTCCTGCTTTAATAACTGCTTTACCAGGAGACTCTTCGGAAGAGGAAGAGGATATGGCTGATTTAAGAAATTTAATGAGGAATAGTGGGAAGAAGGCTGAGCAGAAAGGGACTGGTACATCCCAACCCGTGGTGAGTCTGCCTCTACCACCATCCCAGGTTCCTGACCCCGGCCTGAAGCCCATGCAAGATCTGAAGAAGAAGAGGCCCCTTCTTGAGACTGAAGAAAAGGAAGCGCTGCCACCCAAAGGGACCAAGCAACAGAAGGTGGTGAAAGACCACCGCAACAAGAGGGCCTCATCCACTAAGAGCCGAGATGAGGTCATCGTGGCTGATGTTCGCCGAGGAGGAGGACCTCGCATCTGGTCTCCAAGGTTGGAGTTGGATGGCGCTTCAATCCCTTGGGACACCTCCCTTAGGAATTATGATGGGGGAAGGGCAGGTTATGTTGTTGAGGCCTTGTAGCAGCCACTCCTCCTCCCACATGACATGGAGTCCTACAGGTGTTTCAACCAACAGGAGCTCTTCCTATCCCTTAAGAGGGATATAGCCATGGTAAGTGAACTTAGTCTGCTTAGTTAAATCGCAGAGTCTTTTTACTTTTTCCCTTTTTTCTGTGCTTTACATTCGAAATTTCCATTATGTAGGTTACCCAACAAATCTTTGTGGCCGAGGAGTGGAATAAAAAGTCCTACCTCGAGGCCAAAGCGGCGACCTACTCTCGGTCCGAGGCGGAAAAATCTCTGGGCCAGCTGAAGGAGGAATATGCTCATTTATCCGAGCAATTCAAAGACATGACCAACCAGAAGAATAGCCTCGATGCTGGTCTTAAAAATGTTGAAAAACAGGCCGAAGAGCAACCCAAGTTACTGAATATGACCGAGATCAACTTGGAAACTGAGAAAGCACTTGTTGGGCAACTTCGAGCTGAACTCCAGAAGGCCAAAGAGACTGCCAAGCTGGCTCAGAAGGGTGTTCAGCTAGCCAAGAAGGCTGTCGAGGCTGAAAAGAAAGCAGCTTATCAGTTGGGGGTGGAGGAGACCGGGGCCCAGCTTACGAAGCAATTTGCTTCGGTTAGTCAAGACTACTACGACATAACTTGGAAAAAGGCACTAGACACTGCTGGAGTCCCTACTGACTCGGAGCTGAGACTGCCTGGGAGCATATACTACGATCTTGAGATCCGAGAGCTCCCAGGGTCTGATCCTCCTCCTATACAGCTCCCCGAGGCCTTGGAGCAACCCCTGGCCAGCCAAGTCCCTCCTGCCAACCTTGAGGCCACCAAGGAGTCTGATCAGCCTGGTGATCAGAGTAAGCCAGTTGAAGCTCCCAAGGTATCTGGTCAGCCTGGTGACCAGAACAAACTAGCTGAGGTTCCCAAGGATAAGGGCGAGGGCTTAGGAAAAAAGAAATCCCTTCAAGAGTCAAAGGATCAAGCCACAGAAGCTGCTGCAGCTCTGTCTAGTAAGGCTGCTGACCCTTTGGTCCCTCAATAGAAGACTTAGACATAGGGGCTTTTGTTTTGTACTTGTATTAATTTTGTTTTTATATAAGGAATTGTAAACCATTTTCTTTTGATCAATGAAACAGTTTCCCTTTTGTTTCTAGTGTCTTCGTTACATGTCTTATGACTTATCATTGCTGCGTATAACTGTACTTTGTAATTATAATAATGCGAATAAACTTGACCACTATATCATACTGATGATATGAATAATCGAAATTGGTACCGAAAAGAATAGTTTGTATAAGAGTTATTAATAAGCAATGAATGCAGCGAGTAATTATGGAAGTTTCACATGTCTTTCCAAATATACAAAGAGAGTGTTATTACCCCTCGACTTTGAATTAAACGTAACTAAGGAAGCCAATCATAAGTTAGAGTCAATTTAAACACAATCAAGAATTTCAAGCATGACTCATTTTAACGCTAAGCCCTAGTGATAATAGCTGTGTGGGGGCGTTGACTAACCTGTGTCATTTGGTTCGAGGACTACAGGGAATGAACGTATTTGAGTTTAAACACCTAAGAGAGCCATATTATCTGGTCCAAGGGCTACAGGCGTGATTGGATTTAAGTTTAAGCGCCTCAGAGAATGGGGAATGAGTGTTAACTAACCCAAATCATCTGGTCCGAGGACTACAGGCATGATTGGATTTAAGTTTAAACACTTAGACTGCAACGGAGTGTTAACTAACCCAAATCATCTGGTCCGAGGACTACAGGCATGATTGGATTTAAGTTTAAACACTTAGACTGCAACAGAGTGTTAACTAACCTAAATCATCTGGTCCGAGGACTACAGGCATGATTGGATTTAAGTTTAAACACTTAGAGAATTGTAACGGAGTGTTAATTAACCCAAATCATGGTCCGAGAACTACAGGCATGATTGGATTTAAGTTTAAACACTTAGAGAACTGTAACAGAGTGTTAACTAACCCAAATCATCTGGTCCGAGGACTACAGGCATGATTGGATTTAAGTTTAAACACCTAGAGAACTATAACGGAGTGTTAACTAACCCGAATCATCTGGTCCGAGGACTACAGGCATGATTGGATTTAAGTTTAAACATTTAGAGAATTGTAACGGAGTGTTAACTAACCTGAATCATCTGGTCCGAGGACTACAGGCATGATTGGATTTAAATTTAAACACTTAGAGAATTGTAACGGAGTGTTAACTAACCTGAATTATCTGGTCCGAGGACTACAGACATGATTGGATTTAAGTTTAAACACTTAGAGAATTATAACGGAGTGTTAACTAACCCACATCATCTGGTCCGAGGACTACAGGCATGATTGGATTTAAGTTTAAACACTTAGAGAACTGTAACGAAGTGTTAACTAACCCAAATCATCTGGTCCGAGGACTACAAGCATGATTGGATTTAAGTTTAAACATTTAGAGAACGGTGAATGAGTGTTAACTAACCCAAATCATCTGGTTCGAGGACTACAGACATGATTGGATTTAAGTTTAAACACTTGAGAGAACACTTTACGTAGCGAATTGGCATATCGGCTAAAGAAAAGATTCGATTAATAAAAGTACCTCTTGAGGTTATTTACATTCCAAGGATGTGGTATTACATGACCATCTAGGTCTTCTAAGAAATACGCCCCAATGCCAGCCCCTGAAGTGATACGATATGGCCCTTCCCAATTGGGTCCTAATTTTCCCCAAGCTGGGTTCTTTGCAGTGCCCACAACTTTCCTCAGCACCAGATCACCAGGTTCTAGAGGTCTTAACTTTACGTTAGCATCGTAGCCCTACCTGAGCTTTTGTTGGTAATGTGCCAGCCGAACCATTGCACTTTCCCTCCTTTCCTCAATCAGATCCAAACTCTTCTCTAGCTGCTCATTGTTACTAGTCGGACTGAATGAACTAGTCCTCAGTGTTGGGAAACCGGTTTCTAGAGGTATGACGGCTTCAGCTCCATAGGTCATTGAAAAGGGGGCCTCTCCAGTGGATCTGCGATGCGTAGTTCTGTAAGCCCAAAGTACATGTGGCAATTCTTCTACCCATTTGCCCTTCGCATCGTCTAGCCTCTTCTTTAAGCCATTCACTATGACCTTGTTGACAGCTTCTGCTTGCCTATTACCCTGGGGATAGGCGGGAGTGGAGTATCTATTTATAATTCCCAGCTCGCTGCAATAATTCCTGAATGCCTTGCTATCGAACTGTAGGCCGTTGTCCGAGATAAGAGTGTGAGGAACACCAAATCGAGTGACAATATTCTTCCACACAAACTTTTGAACATCTACGTCTCTGATATTGGCTAGAGGCTCAGCTTCGACCCACTTGGTGAAATAGTCTGTGCCGACCAGAAGGTATTTCTTATTTCCTGCAGCTTTAGGGAACGGTCCCACGATATCCAAGCCCCATTGGGCGAAAGGCCATGGGCTAGATAGCGGATTAAGAGTTCCCCCTGGCTGATGAATGTTTGGGGCGAAGTGCTGACATTGATCACACTTTTTAACATACTCGTGGGTTTCTTTTTGCATGTTCGGCCACTAATAGCCTTGAGTGAGGGCTCGGTGAGCCAAGGATCTGCCTCCAGTGTGGCTCCCACAGATTCCTTCGTGTAGCTCTTCTAGTAATAGCTCAGACACTTCAGGATGCATGCATAACAAGTATGGTCCCGAATAGGAGCGTCTGTATAATTTCTGGTCCTCGGATAACCAGAATCTGGTCGCCTTCCTCCAAATTTTGTCAGCTTTCCCCCTTTCTTCTGGCAATATATCTTCTTTTAGGAATTTAATTATAGGGTCCATCCAGCAGAGTCCGGTCCTGACTTGGTGAACTTGGATTACCTCTCTTTTTGCCCCTGTAGGCCCATGCAAGTCCTCGACGAGGATGATTCTTGGCAAATTTTGCGCCGAGGAGGTAGCAAGTGTGGCTAAAGAATCAGCATGTGAGTTACCACTTCTGGGGATGTGTAGCAAACTGAAAGAGTCGAACTCCGATTGCAAACATTTAACTCGGCTCAAGTACCCCTGTATTCTTTCATCCTTCGCCTCAAACTCGCCTTGTACTTGACCTACGACTAACCTTGAGTCCGAGAACAACTCCACAGACTTTCCTCCCATTCTTCGGACCATAGCCATTCCCATTAGTAGGGCCTCATACTCCGCCTCATTATTTGTTGCCGAGAAGTCCAGCCTTAACGACTTTTCGATGATGATTCTTTCAGGGGATATCAACACTAGCCCAATTCTAGAACCTCTTTGGTTTGCTGCGCCATCAACGTATACTTCCCAATGGGAAGGACTCTGTTGGGAGATCATGCCAACTGATTTTTCATCCATGTCCGACGTAGGCGTTACTTCTTCTAGTTGGGGCTCTATGAACTCAGCCACCAAATCCGCAAGGACCTGGCCCTTGACCGATGTGCGGGGCATATATTTTATATCGAAAGCCCCTAAGATTGTACCCCATTTGGCAATCCGCCCAGTGTAGTCAGCGCTTCGGAGTATAGCCTTGAGTGGGAGTTGAGTGAGGACAATGACCGTATGGGCCTGGAAATAGTGAGGTAGCTTCCGTGTACCGAGCACCACTGCTAGGATAGCCTTCTCCAGAGGCAAGTAACGAATCTCGGCCTCATGCAACGACTTACTTATGTAATAAACTGGTCTTTGCACACCACAGTCTGATCGTATCAACACCAGGCTCACCGCACAGGGAGCTACAGCGATGTAGGCGAACAATACCTCATCTGGCTCAGGACTGGACATGATTGGTGGCCGAGCTAGATAATCTTTAAGTTGCTGAAAGGCCAAAACACATTCTTCAGTCCATTCGAATCCCTTCCACTTGTTGAGCAAAGAGAAGAAGGGCCGACACCTGTCTGCCGATCAAGAGATAAATCGATCCAGGGCAGCTGTCATTCCGGTCAGTTTCTGAACTTCCTTGGGATTCCGAGGAGCTCGTAAATCGTTGATGGCCTTTATCTGGTCGGGGTTAACCTTAATTCCTCTGTGAGTCACCATGTATCCCAGAAACTTGCCGGACCCCACCCCAAATGAACATTTGGAAGCATTTAGGCGCAGCCTGTACTTTCTTAGAACCTCAAAGGTACTTTCAAGGTCCTTCACATGCTCGAAAACGACCTTGCTTTTTACCACCATGTCATCTATGTAGACCTCGATATTTTTGCCCAGCTGTGGCTCGAACATCCTCGTCATCATCCTCTGGTAGGTAGACCCCGCGTTCTTCAAGCCAAATGACATCACTTTATAGTGGTAGTTACCAATAGGGGTGACAAAAGCGGTCTTCTCCTGATCGTCCAGGGCTAGTGGTATCTGGTGGTAGCCTTGGAAGGCATCCAGAAAGCTCATCCGAGGATGGTCGACAGTGACGTCCACTAGTTGATCAATTTTCGGCATAGGGAAGGGATCTTTGGGGCAAGCCTTATTGAAATCAGTGAAGTCCACGCACACTCGCCATTTCCCACTCTTTTTCTTCACCACCACGGTGTTTGCCAGCCACTCAGGATAAAAAACTTCCTTAATAGCTGTAGCTTGTTTGAGTTTTGCTACTTCTTCTCTTACCGCATCAGCGTACTCCTTGGATAGGCGCCGAGGAGGCTGCTTCTTAGGGATGATCAGTGGATTCACCTTCAAGTGGTGACATATGAATTCCGGGTCTACCCCAGGGGCTTTGTAAGCACTCCAGGCAAATACATCAAGATTTCGCTTGAGGAACTCTATTAGCCTTTCCCTCTCTTGAAGAGGTAGATGAGATTCGACTCGAAAGAATTTTTCAGGATCATCTCCAATAACAACCTTCACTAAATCTTCGCATCGAGTGCCTTCGTCTGGGCCTTCGACGGGCAATTCCCGAGACTTTAACTGCTATAAACCCCGTTCGCCCCTGGACGAGGACTCGGCTTCGGGCTCATGTTGAATGGCAGCCACTAGGCACTATCTGGCTGCGGACTGATCTCCTCGGATCTCATGAACATGCCCTTCGGATGGGTACTTGACCTTCTGATGCAAAGTAGAGGAAACAGCCCCAAGTGCATGAAGCCAAGGTCTGGCTAAGATTGCCGTATAGGGTGAATATACGTCCACAACTATAAAGTCCACCTCTACCACTTCGAAGCCGGCTTGCACAGGTAGGCGTATTTGGCCTTTCGGGGTGACAGCCCTTCCTTCAAAGCTTACGAGGGGGGAATTGTATGGTGTCAGGTCTTGGGGTTTTAGGCCTAGCCCCTTGTAGAGATCTGGGTACATTATCTCCACAGCACTACCCTGGTCCACCATCACCCTCTTCACATCGTACCCTCCAATTCTGAGGGTGATGACTAACGCATCATCATGGGGTTGGATGGTGCCAATCATGTCTTCGTTCGAGAATCCTATAACCAGCGGGGCACCAGACTTAACTCTCTTCGAACCTCGGCCTAAATCCCCTGCTCGTGGTCGATCTACCATCATAACTTTCAATGGCCAGGATCCTGTTCTCCCCGGCGCGGCGAAGACGACGTTAATAGTTTCTAGTGGCGGCTTTGAAGGGTCATCTCTTCGTGGTCCCGAGTTCGTCTGGCCTCCTCGGCCACTGGAATTGTGCAAAAGGTGTCTCAATCTACCCTCACGGACCAGTTGGTCCAAATGATCCCACAAACTCCTGCAATCCTCTGTGGTATGCCCATGGTTCTGATGGTACTGACAGTAGAGGTTATGATTACGCCTCTCAGGGTTCCCCACCATCTTGTTCGGCCACCTAAAGAATGGTTCATCCTTGATTTTTTTCAAGACTTGGTGTACTGGCTCTTTGAATACAGTGTTGACCACTTGAGGATTTGTCGATCCTGATTGCCCAGCGAAATCTCTCCGTGGCTTATTGTTATTGTAGCGGTCCGACCTGAAATCTCTCCTTTCCTGGGGGATAACCTTGTCCTTTCCCTTCCCCTGCTGCTGGTCTTCCTCAACTCTTTTGTACTTTTCTATACGGTCCATGAGTTGACGCATGTTAGTGACCAGTTTACCAGATAAGGACGTCCTCAAACCGTGGTCAGTAGGGAGGCCGAGCTTGAATGTGCTGAGGGCCATTGCATCAGAGTTGCCCTCCATATCATTGAACATCTCCTAGTATCTATCTGAATATGCCTTCAAGGTCTCACCCTCCTGCATGCTCAAGGATAGCAGCGAAGATAAGGGCCTGGCCACTCTTCGGCATGTGACAAAACGGGAGCCGAATGCTTGAGTGAGCTCTTTGAAGAAGTTAATGGAGCCTGCTTTCAGGCAGTCAAACCACCTCATTGCAACTAGACCGAGACTGGAGGGGAAAACCTTACACATCAGAGCTTCATCTCTGGAGTGGACAGCCATCCTTTGGTTAAAGTGACTCACGTGCTCCACGGGGTCTGTTTTACCATTGTAGATGGTGAACGTTGGCTGGTTGAAACGCCGAGGGAGTCTCGCTTCCTCAATCCTGCGCGTAAAAGGTGATCGAGAAATCTGATTCAAAGCCCTGCTCATGGCATCGTTCCCTACGTCTCCACGTGATGGGCTTCTGTGTGGCCTCTTATGATGAGATTCTTCTTCATAGGAATAGGATTCACTGGCTGGTGTCCGAGATTTCTGTTGATAAGTGACATCCGGCTCGCCATCGGAATCCTCATCAGAATAGGAGGAAGTCCGTTTCCTTTTTGCATGGCGCAACTCCCTTTTTAATTTTTCTACCTCCAGTTGCAGATCCCGGTTCTTTTCTGCATGGGATGCATGACTTCCACCATGTGACTGACTGTGACTAGTATGCGTAGTGTGCGCACTATCCTCATGATCCTGTCTCCTCTCTAAGTTAAGAAAAGGGTCTACGTGTTAGGATGCCCTAGATTCTGCTTGTTGTTGACCTCGTCCTGCCATCACCAACTGTTGTTTTCACCCTTGCACAAGCTCTCCCCACAGACGGCGCCAATTGTATGGTCAATTTTTGTAGCCCAAGCCCAAAAGGTATGGATTGTGAGCCCAATGAACCCAAGACAATGAATTTGTAGAGCGTGGGTGAAAGAATTGGGCTGGATGTAAATTAAACAAGAGCTGATTATGGTATTTACGAACGGTCTAACATGCAATCATGCTCGGACAAGGGCAAATGTGAAAGTCTGAAGAGACATTTTGTTGAATGAACGTTTGTTACAGTTCTTAGAGCTACAGTAAATGTGTTTTCTTCTTCTCTCTTTCTTTGCTCTGATCCCCTTTTTATCAGAGGTCTCTCCTCCTTATATAGCACCCTCTCCCTTCATCTTCATTGTCCACTTGTTCATCATCTAAACACCCACTTGAGTGCATGTCTCATCATGTATCTTCTTTAGCCTTGTGTGAGTGGCGGTAGCTGAGATTGTACTGTTCAGGGGTCTTCTCCACATTAATGCGACCAGAAAAGTAGATGCAGTGCATTTAATGTGGTGGTTGAAGTTTGTCTTCTAGATCTTTCTCCGTTCCTATCATCCCCAGGCGCGCCTGAGGTTCATCTCTATCATTAGACTTGTCAGGAGGGTCACTTGAACTTCCCAGACGTCTGTTTGACCACGCTTCTTCGGATCCGAGGATAATTGCCTATTCGGACAATTGAATATCTCCTCGGACTATGCTCCATCCTCATCTCTAGGTATGTTTTTTTTACATGGGCTTCTTCTCAAGTACTTTCATCTCTTCGGACAAACAGTAGCCTTCAAATAGGGTCTCAGGCCCAACATATTAGGTTTGACTTTTCACCCCCCACAATAATTAATTCACAATTGGTGAAATATCTGTAGTGAATTTATAGGAATATATTAATTTGTCAAAAAATCAATTTCAATATCTCAATAAATTTATATAGACTATAACACTTATTAAAGTAGCTCGTACATATTTATATGTATATTACTATTTAACTATCCCATATTTTGTTAAATTTTATCCATGGGAAACTTCACCTTGCGCGAGAGAGCAGCACCATCAACCGTATATAGGAAGCTGTAAAATTACATAGTAAACAAAAATGAACGTACAGATCTATCCAGTTCTCCAATAGACAATAGTATAAAAAAAAAAAAAAAAATTCAGTTTATGTTAGATTTAATTAGATATGTCAGTTTATGTTAGATTTAATTTTTTTCAGCGCACTCGGTACTTAATTGAGTGTTCACCACCAGTCCACATAACTTAAATTAACCTCCTCAATTAATTTCATTTATGACTGACTTAATATTTATTTGTGCCATATATTTTCACTTGAACCATTGTCACTGTCACTGCCATTGCCACAGCCGTGAGTTCATTCATACTCAAAAGAATTTAAAAAAAAAAATCAAATAAAAAATGGCAGCCTCTAGCCTAAGCAAAAAATTTATATTTATCAGCTATTTTCTAATATTTCTTGTTTTGGCCCTTTTCTTTGTTCCCACAAATGCCCGCGGGATGGCCGGGATGAGTTTAAAGGGCCTAGACGCAGGGTTGGTCATTGATGGCGCGAAGGTGTTTGTGGAAACCTTGAAAATGGCCTTGGACAAGTTTCTTCCAAAGGACAAAAAAGAGTAGTTTGTTTTGGAGTTTAGAGAGAAATAAAAGGTACGATGGAATGGCCAGAGGATCAAATAAGAAAAGAGCATATAAACTCTCTCTTTTTTTCTTTTCTTTTTTTTACAAGGTAGAATTCTACTCTAGTCTAATCTAAGTGTATATGTGTGTGAAGCTCCCTCCTAGAGACTTGAACCTCGGCCCTTGCCTCTCACACTCCACAAGCACTTATACTTGTGGAGTGACCATCGCACCTAGAGTGTGCGGTGGTAGCATATAAACTCTCTCAATTTGGTTAATTAGGTGCTCATAAAGATAATGATATTTATTTTTTCATAAGTTTTATCGTGAAATTACAACTTAATTACATCATTAATTGTTCTTTTTTTTTTCTTTATGAACCTGGTTATAATTTATATTCATGTGGAAAGTGAAGTGGCTGAATTTGAGGTTTTTGTTCCTTTTTAATCTTTTTATTTTTATTTCACGCTTGAGTTCTTAATTTCTAAAATAGAGATTTTTCTATCTCTATCGTATATATTTGTCTTATTTTTATTTTGATTTTTTTTGGAGAACAGAGGGGAGACACATTGAACCCACAAAATATATTATAGAAATAATCACGAAACGATGCATTGATATTATCCAATATCAAAATATTTTGTCCTCTAACCAAATAGAAAATGGCATTCGTACGATATTGCCTACCTCACGAATCATAAAGTCTAATTGCAAATTATCTCCCAGATCTTAATATCATTTTTTATTTTTATTTTTTAAATTTGACAACAATGGGAGAGAGGGGATTTGAACCCTAGTTCTCATAATAAAAGAGAATAGATTATATCATTATACAATTGAGTTACAAGACTTTTGGAAGTATGTCTTGTTTAATTAACCATATGTATAATCATCCAATTAAAAATTAATTATAAGCCACATGTGGGAGGCGTTTCTCTCCGATGTGGGATTGAGCAAATCCGTGAGCCATGAGCAAAGCGAACAATTCCTTCTAATTGGGGGCCGAGACAAGAAACACTTCCACAATTTATATTACCTTTTACCAAAAAAAAAATTAAATATTTATTTACTACATTGTTGAGATATACCAAGCATATTGGTCCCCTTTCAAGAGGGATTTCTTACATTATATACCCTCTTTCAGTTGATCTTAACCCTACATTTGTTGATCAAGTAGGTCACTACTTGAGTGCTTCGCCCCATCAGCCGCCTTCCCACTCTTTCTATGGGTTGCAGCAACCAAGGTTGCACTGTTTAGGGGTCATTTCCTCATTAATGCAGTCAGAACGTTAGTCGTGGGCATTTAATGTGGAGGTGACAGTTCATCCTGGACTTGCTCCTCCACCATGCTTCCATGGCTGATACGTTGTACTTGTCCTTTCTCTTTAGATGCTCTGGAAGGCTGCCTTTGGTGGCCCGTTACTTCCTCCTCCCATAGTCTTGGTTGGCCGATGACAGGGTTGTCCTTGGCAAGGTTCCTGGGCAATTTGGACTTTCGCACTTCGTCCTCGGGCGTTTCTTCCTCTTCGGCATGGGCCTTGGGCTTGGTATAAAGTGGGCCGGGGTTACCAAATTCTCTGACCCCACAGGTTGTGTTTGGCATTGGTTGAAAAATGCAGTTTTATTTTATTTTATTATTTAGTTTATTTTTTATATTATTCAGCTTATTTTTTCTATTATTCTTATGTTTTACTGCACTTTTTGGTATTATTCATGGGTCGTACTATATTATTTCATTTTCAGCTAAATTTTAGTTTTATCAATAATATTTTTAGTAAAAATTTTTTAATTTCAACTAAATAAATTGTTCTCAAACAAACAGACTCACTGTGTTTATAATTTTTCATAGTAAAACCATAATCACGCCCATTTACTGCCCGGGAGGAAGAAAAGAAAAAAAAGAGAGTACTTTACTGCACGGTGATTGAGCCAAAGAAGCTAAAGACAAAAACAAATTAATGAAAAATAAAGAAAAAGAAAAAAAAAAAGAAAAAAAAAAAGAAAGAAAGATGAAAGAGTAAGAGGAAGCTTGTTACAAAAAGATAGACTCAGAAGCTAAAGACAAAAACAAATTAACCAAGAAAAAGACAAAAATTGATGAAAGTTGGCTGAACCAACGACAACCAAGTTTTCTATCATGTTTTTTCCCCCATTTTGAAGAGACTTGTTTTATGGGATTAACCAAGTTTTAAATCAAAGATTATAAAATTATCTTTATATGACTGTCATTGAACAAAAACCATGCTTAAATTGGTCAAGGTATGGTGGGAATATGAGAATTGTTCCATGGCCATTTCTTTCATGGAAGACGCATTATTGCTTAAAAATTATATTGTTTTCTCTTGAATGGTCTTGGTCTGCACTTTTAGTTGATTTGGATATATGCTCTAAAGTCACATTTTAATTCTCAAAATTAATTTATTTTCCATGGAATGCGTGTAATTACATTTATAGTTGTTTAAAGAAACTGTCACATTTTAACTGAATTAGTTCCACAATTTTTTTGAGTGCATGTTCCTTAAAAATTCATTTAATTTTCCATTTTATTGAGCATGTCCAAATTCAATTAAACTGAGGTCATTACAATTTTATTGAACAATTTAAGTTAGTATAGACCCTAACCATGCCAAGTGGCGGCATTTAGTTGGAGCACTTGCCTAAATTGCTCTAACAAATTTTGTTAAGGCTACAACCAATTTGGTTTCTCAAGGCACAACCAAATTTCCCCCCTTTTCCAAACAGTTTGCAGCTAACAAGAGAAGGAAACTCTCCCATTAAATTCACCATGCTTTCATACACATAGTTATGAGAGCATCTTTAAAGTACACAAGGGTATTTTCGTCCATGCATTTTTACGAGCTTTTTCCTCTTTGTTGATTTAATCAAGATGATTATATCAAATTAAATTGTTGAGAATATTTACAATTTATACGTAGATTATTGTATTTATTTTTTTTAAAAAAACTATATATTTTTTATTGCAAAGTTTTTAAAAATAAACATATTATTCCATTATTATACGCGTATCGTTCTTTCTCCGTTTCTGTATTTTTATGATGAATTTTTAAAATGTAATTTTCATAAAATTATTGCATAATACCCATCATATACTTACTGTATTATACACACATACTATATTTTACTAATGATGCTTATCGGTAATATCAATCATGAGGATAAACAAAAAATACCTATTTGAAAATGAAAAATCTCAAAGTTAAGAGACCAAAATAAAAACCAGCACCAATAAGCAATGAGATTACTATTTGCACTAATAATAACAACAAGTAATAACTTACTATTTAAAATTTGCTATAAAAATATTGTGAAAATATTATGAACATAACATTTCTCATAAGTTAAAAATGTGTAATTCAGTAAAGTATAAACTTCAAAGTTTAACTTAAACACTCTCTCTCTCTCTGGGAAAAAAAAGAAAAACTCTTAGGCCTCGTTTGGTTTGATAGAGTGATTAAACAACTCATTTTTAATTTTTTAAACAACATTACACACATTTTTTTCACATATTTTCATCCACACCAACTCTCTCTCTCTGGGAAAAAAAAGAAAAACTCTTAGGCCTCGTTTGGTTTGATAGAGTGATTAAACAACTCATTTTTAATTTTTTAAACAACATTACACACATTTTTTCACATATTTTCATCCACACCAATTTTCAAAAACTACAAATAACATTATTTAAACTCCACTGCCAATGGCCTTTAGTCCTCCCCCGCTCTTATCCGAAAAAAAAAAAAAAAAAAATTTAAACACTCTCTAGCCGAGCACACATACTGTGGCACCACCACCAAAGCGCGGCCTCTCAACCACTAGCAGAACCATCATGTGGCACCTAATCCGTAGAATCGCACCAAATCTCCGTCGCAAACCATTTATCGGATCCAGTAATTCGGATCCTACCCGGACCCGACATTATTACACCTCCGTCGTCGCTCCACGTCAAAGCGGAGCCTCCACCGGCCTCTACGGCTTCGATCATCTGAAATCTCCCAATGGCTTTCAACGCTTCGTCGACGAAGCCATCGAAAGGTACGCTCTCTCTATAAACGTTGATTTTCAAAAATGCATTTCTAAATCATTGTGAAATTTTTATTTATTTTTGAATAAATTTTTGTTTGTATTATTGTTAGGTCTACGGAGCTTGTTTCATACATCTCAGCCATGCCTGAGTCGTCCGAAATCATCCGAGCTATGGATGAAGTTTCCGATACGGTACGTTCATCATTATATATGTATATGTGTGTGTATGTGTTTTTGTTATTGTTATTGTTTCACTTTGAATATAGTAATAGCTTATTTTTCATCAACTTCACTGTTCTTGTTTGACTGTGCTTTGTGCTTGTTTAAAGTGAAATAAGCCAATGAAAATTCAGTTTATACATATACTGTACACACTGTGTGTGTGTGTGTGTGTTTTTTTTATTTAAATTTTTTAATACTTATTTAGCTTATTTGATTATTCACAACTTTTTTGAGTAAAATAAATTAATGAAAACATAAATAAGCTCTATCAAACCAAGTTTTGTTCCTAATATTTTGTTCAAAGTTTGATTTCGATTTTTCGCCATTGAAATTTAGAGAGTTCAATTTTTGTCTTTGAAATATTTAAAAAGTAATAATATGTCCATTTCGTTTATTTTCTTATAAATTTATTATAGGTTATGTAATCTGCCTGATATATATGCAATTTTTTTCAACAAAAAGACTAAATTGATATCTTTTAGTCTTCTGGGGACTAAATTGTAAAATGATAATCAGGTTTGGACCTAATCTCGCAGATGAGAAGTATATCTTAAAAGGAAGAATCTGTATGCTTGTATTGATATTTATGTTGCATTGTTATTTGATATTTAAAGAGCTATTATTTGTTTTTGTTGTCGGATTTGATAGGTTTGTTCAGTGGTTGACTCAGCGGAGCTTTGTAGAAATACTCATCCGGACAGGTTGATTATTTTTCTAATGTTATAATAAAGATTAAAAAAAAAAAAATCATTCTAATGTGTTTGTGTTTTGTTGCTTTGGTAAATCAGGGAGTTCGTCGAGGAGGCTAACAAGGCATCAATGAGAATCAATGAGTATCTACATGTGAGGTGACTGGCAATCTATTTGTTTCTGGATAAATCATAATTAGTATTTTGCAGCTTCTTCTCTGTCATTGTTCTCATGCTTGTAAACTTTTATATTATCATCGTATGTTCGTGTGTGCGTGAACAAATACAAAATTTTAATGACAAAATGTTGAATACGGCCCATCTAAGAGGATTAAGAAGATAAGCCTAAGATCTGATGTTAACTATGGTGAAGAGTGGTAGCTTGGGCAATAATGTGTTACAGCAGAGGATATTATTGATAATGACAATATACTTTGGCTTGCTGGTTAACGGGTAATGAGTGTTTTGTAACTTTTTGATGCATTCCCTGGAACTAATTTTCACTGTTTAGCTTTGAGGCTTTTTTCTCTATCTAATTTGATTATGTCAAAAAAAAAAAAAAAAACGATTTGATTGGCTGCACAACTATTAAGTTGGAGTCTCATATGTTGTGGTGATATTGTTATACAAGTATATCAAAGCTTTAGACTATATTTTAAATGGAAAGTTGGGTGCCCACTTTTAGGGATTTTGTATTGGAAATTCTTGATGGTTCTTGTAGTTGGCTTTGAGACAACTTGAAGTTCTGACCTACTGATTGATTGTGTGAACATTTTTTTAGAATAGTTGTTATCATCTTTAGTACTGAACTCGAGTTGCACTTTAGTGAAATGATATGTCATGTTTGGCTGAGTATCAAAAGCGTTAGGGGAAGCAAATTGTTCTCATTGATAAGGTTTTAGAGGAAGCTAGGTTTTTAGAGAGAGAGAGAGAGCCACTGTCACTGCTGTAACCTTAGAGTTCATACTTAAAGATGGAAGCCTTTGGTGGAACCAAGTTTATCAGCCACTTTCTAATATTGCTTATTTTAGCCCTCTTCTTTATTCCCTCATATGGGATCAACTGGGATGCACTTTGGACCGCAATCATAAAGGGGACTGGAATCTCAAAGCTTTTCGCACCTAACATAGCACCTTGTTGTTATTATTATTATTTTTTGTTTGGGGGGGGGGGGGTGTGGGGTGGGGTGGTGAGAGGTGGATCCAATTAAAAGAAAATAGCTGCCAGATTGACCAGTAGTAGAGTCTTTACCCTTCAAACTGTAATTGAGCGCACACTTGAATCAGAGCAAGCTTAAAAGTTTTTATTTTTATTTAAGTATAGCTTGTGAGTGTCTTACTGACAGAAAATGTAGGGCAGTAGCTTGTCACTTAAGCAGTGAGTTCTGTGCATGATTCTTGCACCTGCTTCATTTTGCATGTTGTCAGATGCCATACGCCATTTTGGCAAAATTCCATATGATCCCATATCAAGAAGTGAAACTCTTTTTTTGTTCTAGTGATATGAGACACCTTAAAACTTATCTTTTAATATTTTATCTCTATTCTGACCTTTCTTTGTTATCAAAAGCTCATCTATATTCTTATCAAGCAAAACTCATAATTCCCATTTCCAAGCTCAAGCTTACATCTAGCCTGCCCTGACTTGGCTTATAGACTGCCTTGTCTGTCTGATTTTAGCGGATGAGCTCAAGCTCAAATCACATCAGTGAGGTTGTAAGTTCAAGACCCTCCAGGTGTGTGTAGTTACCAATAAAAAAAAAAAAAATTTAATCGACTGTCTTGTGTCACTTAGGTATCTCAGCTTGCAGTTATCAAACTATATTTTTCTTTTATTCTAGATATCCTAAGTTCAGATTTCAGTAAATATTGAAAATTTTAAATTAATTGCCAAAATATCCTAAATGTGTGACAAACATTTTAATTACAAAAGAGGAAACCATTTCTAGCAAATACAAGAAGAAAAGTTTAAAAGCTGATGAAGACTCATTTAACCTTGGTGCAGCTATGGTTTAGACGTGTTGTCAATGTCATAATTTTATGCTTGTTGGTCATGAGCTATTGCATTGATGCTTTGGTATTTTTCTGCTGTATGCAGTATCTAAATACAAATCATACTCTGTATGATGCAGTCAGAAAAGCTGAGCAAGAGAATCATCTGCTTACAGAAGAAGCTCAAAGGGCAGCCCATTACCTACGTGTTGACTTTGAGAGGGGTGGAATCCATCTTTCTGCTGGTATGTTTTTTTTAATTGTTGATTTCCATTGCTCTTGCAGCCAATATTTTCTCTTTTTGAAAGTTATTCTTTCCTGTGCTTTTCAGATAAATTAGATCGGGTGAATCAGCTAAATATAGAAATATCTCAGTTGTGCAGGGAGTAAGTATGATATTTTAATCAATCTTCACATTGCTTTGTTGACGCTCTCTGATTATAGTGCTCTTATGAAAGACACAAGAGCAGTCATTAACTGTCCAAATTATTGCCAAATTGACTGGGTTCCATCTTGTATGTATTTGGTTTTGGTCAGGTTCAATGAAAATATTATCATTGACCCAGGTTCTGTGGATATATTTCCTTCCTCGCGCATGCCTAAAAGTGTGCACCATCTCCTCAAGCCCATCTACCGTTCCACACCTGGTATATTAAGGGAAACAGTGTTGCCAAGGGACACCATGAAAGAGAAGGGATTTCGAATAACAACAGACCCACAGAATTTATCTTCTATTCTGCAACATGTATCAGATGATGAGGTAGCTTTCATTGTATTTTTAAAAAATATATGGTATTTTTTATATAGACTCTGCATTCTTTTGGATGAACTGAGCCAGACACTGGTTTATGGTTGCTAGAATTTGGGAAATTGCTTAATACTCTTGTTGTATTATTAGTTTCTTGTATGATTTTACTTAGTAAAGAACTTAGGACCCCTTTGAGATAATTGAGCATTTTTTGCATCAGCTGCCACTTTCTAGCTGTAGTTAATAATTTTTATTTTCTTTTTTCCCATGTATTTGTTTCCAGGTTAGAAAAATGGCATATATCCAAGGAAACTCTGTCCCAGTTGCAAACCTTGGCATTCTTGATAGGCTTATAGCCACCCGCCATGAGCTAGCTCAGGTTCTTTACCTTATTTGCAGCATCTGACAGTTATTGGCTATATTTGGTATCACTTTTTAGTGAATATGCTTGTGAACTTACTGGTTTTGAATTTATTGTGACCTTTAAATTGAGACTTCAAATTTGCCACATTGGATAAATTTTCTTTATTCGCTCATTTTTTGCCCGATTGAATTACACATTAACTGGTGATAAGTTATACATTATGACTGTGGAAGGTGGTATCTAAAACCTGGGTAAATTTTGTTGCCTTACTTCAGCATGCTGAGGTTTCTGTTCTAAATGTTTATAGTGTCCAACTTATGTACAGTATACTGATACATACATATGTATGCATAATTAAAAGTTTTTTGCCTATTAAAAAAAGGTGGTCAACTTATGTATAGCATTGTGAAGTTGTGCGTGCGCATTTGTGTATTCAAAAAGCATCATATGACAAATGAAATATGTAATAGCCTGTAATTTATGCCATTGATGCAAATTCAACAAGATATGTACTTATCACCCCAAAAACAGAAAAGAAAAAGAAGAACAATAAAATATGTCATTGTTACTACATTACTTTGTCAAATAATCTGCAGATATTAAACTATTGTTTAAGTTATTATATTAATTAAAACTTTATCCATCTTAAAAATGGTTTAACACATAATGCCAATGAGCTCTAGCTCATCTGGCATCTCCTCCCCTTATGCTCTAGGGGAAGGGTGAGGTCATGGGTTCAAGACCCTTTGGGTGCATGGGTAACTTATCAATCAAAAAAAAAAAAATGATTTAACACATAACATGTTCTGTTCTGAATAGAAAACGATTCTTCTATTGTACCTTTGGTGTATGTACCCACTTTGATTATAAAAAAAAAGTTCATTTTTAAGTGTTTGAATCTTAGCCTTTTATATTCATGAAGTAATGGTGGAGATCAAAACACTTGAAACTGTATGGTTATGATTATAGCGGGTAACATCCTCAAAAAACATATAGGTACTGTAGAATTTTTCGAATAAAAAATGAAGGAAGAAAAGAAAGAACAAAACTTTATGTTGTTGATGGCTAATCCACAGAAAGTCATGCAAGTTTCTCAAGCTTATACTCTGTAGGTCTTATTGTGTTATGCCAAATATATATGGAATAATGAAATTGGTGAAACATCATGAGGAAAGAAATTCTAAATTCTATGAATGAGAAGTTCATAAAAAAAATTTGTTAACGAGAAGAAGATTTCAAGGATCATAAAAGTTTAGAAATAAAGCAGAAAGAACTGTTAACTAAGTAGTTTTGGCCTTAAATTTATGCCTCTAATGTCTCTTTATAGAATCGAAGAAGAGTGCATTTTAGAGCTCTCAAATCATCTTTTATGTAAACCTAGTCATACTAGATTAAATAAGCCTGTTTTTTGAATTTTGTTGTGGAATAAATCAGCACATAAACTTTTTAAGGGATAGGAAGTGTATCACAAGATCCATGCAATCATGCTAATAAAATGTGTAAAATATGTACCATAATAGGTAGTGTTTATAAGATTTAATCATTCTGCTGCAGTTCTCGGGGGAAGTCCTCGTGTTGCACCCCTTTCTTTTACTTATCAAAAAAATAAAGAGAAAAATATCTGCTGCAGTTGGTTAAAAATTTAACCTTTTCAATGTTGAGTTTTCTGTTGTGCTTTATTACTGAATTGTTGGATGATGTTTGACCATCTTAACATATTAACCTAATATTGTACATGATTATGTTGGGTTGTGCTTGATAATAGTCATTATACATATATTATTTACTAATTTCTTCATGTTGTCTTTCCGATGTTTTAGATGATGTATCAGAATTCTTAAATTTTAAAGTTATTGTTGATAATATGTTAATAAAAGATTGTAGATTAATTTAAATAATAGAGAATTAATCATGGGAATGAAGTGGATACCTAACCAAGGTGGAGGGCACAGATTTCTGATTTTTGTGGTTATTTACTTAGATATCCTTGTTGGCATGCTTGGATGATAACTGGTAAGTGTAAGAGATTCTATATGGTGAATATGGACAGATTCTGTCGTTTGCTAAGGGATATAAATCACTTATCAACTTTGATGTCATTATTATGTTTAAAAGCTTATGTGGTTTACGAACTTGATCAAAATGATATTCAGGCTGGGTTTGGATAGGAATGTTGCGTCTGGCGTTTGCGTTTTGCTGCTTTTTTTTTCACGCGTTTCCAGCTTTTTTAAGACAAATTTTACTGTTCATGAACTGTGAATGCACTGTTCATGTACTGTGCATGCACTGTTCACGTATTTAAAAATATAAAAAATGGGTTTCACGGTACTATTCACACATTTAAAAATTATTTTGCTACAGTGTTTTCAGTTTTTAGTTTTCAGTTTTCAGTTTTCAGTTTCAACAAAAATAAGTTGTATCCAAATAGACCCTCAATATTGTTTTTAAACTTACGATTATTGCAATGTTCATGGACAATTAGCTGACTGGAATTGTACATATCCTGAGTGAAAAAATTGATGCATTGAAAAAGTGGAGTTTAGGTAATACTTCATTTAAATTCTTATAGAGCTATATTCATAGTTGAATGAAAACATATTTTTATTCATTGCATGGTAAATATGACCTGATTGTAAGTTTTACGTTATGTACTAATAAAAAACTGAGTTTTGTTATGTTAGTAAACCATTAACTTTTCTTACTATTGGTGAAAGCAGATAATGGGGTATAGATCTTATGCTGAGTTTACCATGAAGCCTAACATGGCTTCATCACCAGCGGTTGTGATGTCCTTTTTGCATGAGATTGGCAAGATGGTCCGGCCCAGAGCTGATGAGGTATGATGTTCCTTTTAGACATTCTGAGGTGTGGAACTGTTTCTACTCATAATGGCTGTCAAATATGTTGCAGTGTTTGTAATCTAACGAAACATTTATTTTCACTTTAGGAGTTTAGGAAAATTAGGGATTTTAAAAGAGAAAAAAGTGGTAGAGAATGTGGAGATTTGGAGCCATGGGATGAAGCATATTACACAGCACTGATGAAGTCTTCCGCCTATGACTTGGATTCTTCTGTAAGTCTTGCACTCCTGTTTGTTTTGTATGTCATATAAGGGGCAGGGTTCTTTTTTGCTGCTTCTATGGTAATCGGAAACTTTCAATGTTAAGTTTGTTTTTTCGTATCCTTGACCTTGACCAGAGAATCACTCTGTTTTTTTTTTTTTAATTGAAACATTCTGTTCTTGATTCTTTCAAATTTGCAGGTTGTAGCTTCATATTTTCCTTTGCCACAATGTATAGAGGGTTTGAAAGCGATGGTGGAGTCATTGTTTGGTGCAACATTTCATAGCATTCCCCTGGCACCAGGGTGAATCATGGCATGAAGATGTGCTTAAACTGTCTCTTCATCATCCTGAAGAGGTATCTACATGAATGATAGGAAGTGTAAATTCTTCTTGCTGTCTTGAAAAACTTAAGTAATTTGTGAGCAATTTCAAATGTACACAACAATATCTATGTATCTTGAGTCTGTTGTGTAGAATACAATATATTTTTATGAGAATTGTTGAAGTTTCAAATAATTCCCAAATCACTTCTCATTAACTTTTAAGGCAACATCTGCTTGTTTTTATAACTTTTAAGATGTTAAAAGAAAAGAATGTAAGCAAATAAATGAAGGAAATGATAATGGAAGGAAAGAGAAAATGGTTTTATGTAATTTTATGAGTAAAATAGCTTGGTTGCATGAGCTAAGTTTAGGCCTTGCAAAGTTGTGCAAGGAAGCGGTTGAAGAAAGGGTGTAGGCATGTAGCCAATCATTATAGATTTAGGAGGGAGGTTTAAGAAGAGGAACTACTGCAGTCACAGCTGGGTTTCTGCAGCAATCATAATTGAGAGAGATAATGACCACAATTGTCTTGGCCCTTGATGAGGTCAAGGAATTTAATCTTAAAACTAGAGGTGTGCATATTTGGCAGACCAACTAATGCTTGGCCATAATGCAAACTTCACATGTGACTGCTATTTCTTCTTCTTCTTCTTCTTTCTCTTTCTCTCCCTCTAAAAATGATTTCATATATATTATTTGCTGTTTCACTCTTGTGCATTTCTGAATATGTTTGCCTATTCTTCCACGTATTTCATTCTGGAATTATGTTATTGTACTTATGTTTCAGGGTGACTTGGGGTATCTGTACCTTGATTTGTATTCAAGGAAGGGGAAATATCCAGGTTTTGCTCATTTTGCAATCAAAGGGGGCCGCAGGATTTCTGAAACAGAGTACCAACTTCCTGTATGTAAAGATAGATAATTATTCTTCTAGTCAAGGTTTATTACATGTAATGTATTTTGTCTACATACAATCAATCCTTAATTATCAGTTCACTAGTACTTACCCCAGATGCCATTGGCAATAATTAAAGTTACATGAATATGTATATAGCATCTAGCAACTATTGATGGATGTTGGTGCTGTCCTAATTATTTGAGGTTTATGAATTATGAGTTCTCTCAGTCTCCATTTGGAAGAAGGGAAAAAATAGGAGGGAGCAATAGAAGGCAAGATGGTTTTTTTGGGGGGGTTGATATTTGATTGAAGCAAAGAAAATTAAATTTAGTCTTTTACTGTTATATCCTTGCATGTTTAGGGAACAAGGGTGAAGCTGATTAGAGCACAATGCCCTCATCACTTCCACATTTTTATTGCCTAAACCTATCTTTGGGTTAAAACAGAATAATAGGAAATTTGAAAATCCACCCACCAACTTTACCACTCACTCGTGTTCCCCTCCACTAAACAAAATGAAATGATTACCTACTCTTCATTTTCCTGCCCTTCTTTTTTGTCCTTCCGTTTCTCCCTCTTACCAAATAGACCTTAAGATGTGGCACATATCATGATCATGGTTTCAATGTTGCATCTGTGTCGAAATTGAGTTTGAAAATGATGTTTGATGATTTGCTGTTTATGTTCATGGATGCTAGAAGTGTTTGAGATACACATATAAAATAATCATTGATGGATGTGGGTACTACAGATATGTTTGACACACCAATTGCTGCACATATGTAAGAGGTTTAACAAAGAAAGAGAAGAGCATGTCCCTCAATTCACTATACGTTCAATCTTTTGCCTTTTTATGTGCTCTTTGTTGAAGTCCTTATTCCTATGGTCCTTGTATGAATGGAAGCTGCCTGCCTGCCCTTCTTCAGCAGATTTTTTGCGTACATAAATAAGCTGAATTTTAGATGTCTTTCTTTTACTTCATTTGCTTTTTTCTTTTATGGCACTTTCTTTGCATAGATAAGCTGCCTGCCTGCCCCACTTTTTTTGCACTTTAAATGCATTTTATTTACTTATTTATAAGAATGAAAGAATGTAATTATGCCTCATATGTATTTTATATATAGTTTGTTTTACTATCAACACGGGAACCACAGTTTACAGTATTGATGATGTCTCCTTTGATTTCTTAACATCTATGAGGCAATGGCTTCTTTAATGTGAACAATATGGGAATGCATTTTCTGGAAGGAGGACAAAGTCTAGGGGATAGATGTAGTGGCTCGTACATGAGATCTTGATTTGATGTGATGTACAAAGTAAGGGGGTAGATGTAATGACTTATCAAAAAAATATTACCTCTTTCCATCCATTACCTTTGAAATGGAAAGCACATGTTATTTGACATCCAGTGGTTTTTTTTATCAGGGTAATGTGTGATTGGGATACATGATTTCAATTTTATATAAAACTCGTTGGATGATCTTTTAAGTTATACTATTACGTCTCGATTAGCTTTGGTTTTTGATGATTCTGCAGGTTGTAGCACTTGTTTGCAATTTTTCTGGTTCACGCAATTCATCAACTGCGAGGCTTAACCATTGGGAACTAGAAACTCTTTTTCATGAGTTTGGACATGCTCTTCATTCATTGCTCTCAAGAACGGTATTCCACCATTATTATCTTCTTGATAAGTTTTATTCTATTATTACCTTACTACAAGCAAACCGTATCAGCCTTGTTTACCTTATAACACATCTTTCAATTGATCTTGTAGGATTACCAGCATTTTTCTGGTACCAGGGTGGTTCTTGATTTAGCTGAAACACCTTCAAATCTCTTTGAGTGAGTAGAATGCTGAAATTACCTAAATATACAATGCTGCAATAACTTTTATACCTTCCTTTTAGCTTATGAAGATTGCTATAAAAATATATGAAATACAATGTATTTGAATAGTTCGAGTAGGTGCTACTTGTTATGCTACCACGCAATAGTGTATTTTTTCTGAATTGTTGCAGAACTTGCTTTCCTGACAAGGGATTAACCAGTCCGTGAGAAAGATTTTATATAATTAGTGGGGGATAAGATTTTATTTTAATTTATATTTTTAAGTTTATACACTCCTTTCTCAAAAAAAAAAAAAAAAAAGAGTTTATACACTCATCTAGTGGGTTTTGAACCCATGACCTTACCGTCCACCCTTCTTATGGGGGGAGAGAAGTTGCTGTTTGAGGGTGACCTAGCTACATGCCAAATTAATAATGCAATGAATGCTGTAAGTTTGACGGTGGGATGTATTGGATAGTGTCTTATTGGCAAAGGGAGATAATAAAGTGTACGCACACCCCATTATATATATAAACGATACATAAGTAAAAATTTTATGACATATTAATATTTAACTTTCCACCCTTGGTTTGTCAAAATCCTCGTCATCACCCTTGTATTTAAGTAATCTTTTAAATAATGATTTTTTATTGTGGAAACCTTAGATTACATGATTGAATTCAACTTACTAGAACAGCAGATTTAACATCATATAACCTTTTTTCCTCCAGTATGCATCTGACATCATATAACAAATCTAAGCTTTTTGCATTCAAACTATGGCATATTTGATTTGAATCTTACTATTGGAAGAGGGAACGCCCAAACACCTCATCTGCTTATCCTCTTCAAACCCTTGTTGCAATCATCATACGTATGTTTGTATCCTAATGCTTTTATGGATTTTTCATGTATCAAGTATAGTGAAGCTGTAGGTGGATTATTGCCTTGATAGTAGTGAGCCCCTCATATTCTGGTGATTTGTCTAGGTACTTTGCATGGGATTATCGAGTCTTGAAAACATTTGCTAGACATTATTCAACTGGTGAAATAATTCCTGAGAAGTTGGTCAAGTCAATGCAGGGTGCCAGAAAGATGTTTGCTGCAACTGAATTGCAACGTCAGGTCTACATGCCCAAAATAAATCTACGATTCCTATAAGCAATTGTATCTTTGCACAAAATGAAACAGTGACTAATTGTTGCTTGTTGTGTATGCATTTTGTCAGATTTTCTATGCCCTAATTGACCAGACACTTTTTGGGGAACAGCCAGCTACTCCAAGAGATACAAGTTCTATTGTTGCAGATCTGAAAAGACAATATACTAGTTGGAACCATGTGGAGGGCACACATTGGCAGACCCGATTCAATCACCTCCTGAATTATGGTGCAGGTATGTCTGAAATTGTTTAAACTTCTAGAATTGCATTGGAGATTGAAAATCTGATAATCTTGAACACACTAATGTTCATCTTGGCTAGTGGTACTTATCTTCATTTGTGGAGTGGAGATATATAGATAATGCCCCATTTCCAATACTCTTTTAAGGAAATTATAAAATGTTAACTTGCATAAAGAAGTCTCCAATTTGCTGTTGCAAGTAACCCTTTTATATCATATAAAAATATATGTAAGATACGCATATCTCTTTCTCTGTAAATGGATTTCCTAGTAAAATGATCATGACTGGGGGGAAAAAAAAAGGAACTGCTTTTGAGGCTAGCTCGTGCTTTAGATTCTGGAATGGAAACTGTAGACAAATATTTCTCATCCTGCAGCATTTCATTTTGATTTTTTTTTTTTAATCCCTTCTTCCTCTTACAAGATGAATTTTCACTGTGTTTTAGGTTATTATAGCTACTTGTATGCCAAATGTTTTGCTGCCACCATATGGCAGAAACTGTGCCAGGAGGATCCGTTATCTTTAACCACAGGGACTGCTCTAAGAACAATTCTATTACAGCATGGGGGAGCCAGAGAACCAGCTAGTTTGTTGAATGGTCTAGTAGGAGAAGGTATTTTAAGGCATTGCAATGGAGGAATTGTTCCTGACATAACGAGTCTTTGTGAGGAGATGAAACTGGGTGAAAATATTTAAGAGCAGCTCCCCGTCACTGCAAGGATTTCAAAATCGAAAAATCAACCAGTGATGATGAACTAAACAGAGGAAAAAGGAAGAAAAGGCAGAAAGGAGGGGTTGTGAGGGGGAGGTTGGAGGTACAAAACAGCCGCTCCTCAGACGTGGAGTGATGGTGATTTCTGTAAAGATGTCGCCAGGAGTTGCTTCATGGTGACATCCCTGATCAAACTGAGCAAGGGAAACAATTTTCTAGCAAAATGCTTGACTATGTGCGGAGACTCGGACTAATTTTGTCAAAAAGGAATGTGTCTTAGTTTGATTCTTTTGAGGCTAGAAGCAGAAGGGCTGCTGTGTTAGTGATTGTATGTACAATATTTTATTTTTGGGTAATTAAGGGCCCATTTGATAAGAAATTTTTAGTAACATTGTTTAAGTGTCATAAAAATACATGTTGTGATGTTTGTAACAAACAAGCCCTAACTACTTGCATGTACACTTTTAGGTACACTTTTTTCTGTTTAAATACATGCTATGAGCAAATCAAGCATTTATATCAACTTAGAGCATTTTAAAATAAAAATAAAAATAAAATTATCCACTTTTTACCTTTAGTTTTTTTTTCTTAAAAAGATCACATATTTGTTGATGGCAAATAAATTTGCTATTCCATACTCGGTTACTCCTATTTCCTACGGAATATTTAATTTACTGACATAGTTGCTAACATGCCATGTTTATATAGATCATTATTGTGAAGTATATGGCATAATGGTATGAATCCCGTGGCAAGCTCCATTGTGTCCGGGTGGTCTCATTGGTCTCATACCATAACACGATGCATTTACACTTAAGACATTTCTGAAAGGGCTCACCTAAAGGGGAGAGCTCTTCCTGCTTGCCGCAGATTGTTGAAAATCATTTGCAATGAGAATCTAAAAATTAAGAGTTATGGAGATGAGATTAGAGGCAGTTATTGCGAACAAATACAATTGGACATTCACATTAAAGGTGGTCATCTGATGTTTGGACTTATATTATAAATAACCAATTTCTCTTTCTATTTTACTTTGACCTGACTCATATGATCTGAACAAGGATGATTGATTAATTTCAATGAAATTGAAAGGTAAAAAAAAAAAGAATGGCAAAGGACACAAGGAGCAAATAGGAAATGAGGCCAAAAGCTGAAATTTTTTCCCTTTGGACAGTGGCCAAGCACCAATTATATCTGTGAAAGCTCTCAGCAGGAAGTTTACTTTGGACTGATGCTACCCATTCACAGATCATAGAATTCACATCTTCTGGCAGCTCATCATGAGGGCAATGGCCTGGGATATCAACATCAAAAACAAGAAATTTGATCAAATTGGAATGTACAATACTATTTTACCAGTGCCCATGGAGGACCGAGAAAAAAACGAAGTGGGAAATTTTCAGGATAAATTTTTTAGTTACCCGCATCCAATTCCTTGATTGCAACTCCTGCACAATGCTCTTTAAGCATAGCCAGTTTAGACTTTGAGTCAGAGATTGGATCTTTCATCCCCTGGTAGTAAAAAAATTGACGTAAAAAAGAGGAAAAAAAGTTAGATGAACAAGTAAGAAGTCATTTTCACGGACACTGCCCAGAGAGAGGTTGTTTACTCTTTTCTGCATGTCAAGAGTTACCTGTATAATTAAAACCTTCTCCTCAATTCCTTCCAAGAGGAAATTTAAAGGAATTGAGAGATTAAAGCTGAATATACTTTCCAAAACCACTGGCACACCAGGATCATATGACTAATTTATGTTAAGGTTATGCTTTCATTAAAGCAGACATGTTTCTTTCTTCAGAGTCTATAGGAACTAGGAAGTTATAACGGATTGCTATACATATTGATAAAAATATATGAACTTTCCATTAATTAAAGCGGATACTGCTCTTAGCATTTCATTAACTAGCCAATCATCAACTCGTTCTGGTTTCTGCAAAGCAAGACATAGTAAGATCAATCGGCACAGTACTTCCAGAAGCAACATTTGAAAGTTTGCACAGAAATGAAGCCATACTTACAGTTGGATAGTAACTCTTCATTATGTCATTAAGTCTCAACCTCAAGAAGAACAAAAGTAGTCGAGCACCCAACCATGAAGCCCCTGAAGTTTGTCTCTCCTGAAACAATTTTGAATGACTAATACATGAAATATTTAAATATTACAACCGGACTAATGTAATATGAAAATATTCTGTAAAGCGAGGTTAAAGTGCTGGCTTAAAGTACATTGGAAATAATAAAATAGCCCTAGAATACAGTATTTAGCAGAATATCCACCTGGTCTAAGTTTTAGGCTAGCAAAGTAATAATTATAACTGACATACATGATCCTTTGATTTTTATCTCAATGATAGGTTGATTTCCCCCATCCATCTCATCTTGCATATTCCTTTACATTATAATGCATACTCATACATAATCCATCCAGTAATATTCATGCAGTTATAAATACATACATGTATATATAAAAATAGGACCTAAACATGAATATGATGGAAAGGATATTTCATTTTAAGCAGTACCAGTCTCAACATTGTTTGGGATGCTTCACGTTTGGAGAGCCATACAGAGGAACTGAATTGAGTATAATTCTTAGTTTGTAATTGTTTCAATAAACATCTAGTCAACATTTAAATATTTTATTGCAACAGGCAAAAATCATGGCAAGTTCAGATAGGAACTGTTACTGTTAGAGAATGAGCAGTATATTACTCATAAAAATACTGATCGAACAGTGAGATGGAGCAAAATTGGCAGTTATCAGTTATCACGCATAACAAAGAAATAACTCACAAGGTTGTGATATAAATCTTTTTGGTATGGAGCTTAAATAGTTTTCATGTAGACTTACTTTGGTGAATGGCACAAAAGAGTATCCTGGAATAACATTGCCAGCACTATTGATAAGGACAATGGATTTTACCAAAGCATGCCAAAAACAAGCAGCAATAGCAACGATATAACCTGGACAAAGACGATGGTAACAATTAGATTACCAACAGATAGCAATTATAAACATGAGAGACATGATAACAGTGTATATGCATGTGTGCTGTGCAATTGAGTTTAGGACATACCACCAATTGAGTTACCAACAAGATGCACTGGTTCACCAACAACTTCAACAATAAAATCTCTGAGCAATTCAGCCCACATGACTTCAGTGTACACAGTATTAGGCTTTTCTGATTTGCCAAATCCCAGAATTGTAAGGGCCCAAACTCTGTTTCCACCTTCAGCGATACCATATATATTATCACGGTAATGTTCCAAAAATGCACCAAAACCATGCACAAGAAGAATGGCAGGACCTTCATGACCGGAAACGGTATACTGGAAAAGAATAATTCTTCAATGGAAGGTTAAATTGCTTAAATATACAGCCTATCTTGATAGGCATAAAATCACTTTGACAAAATACCACAGGAAGCCAATTACCAAAATGTGCAAATGATATTCCAATAGCATACCTGAATTAGATGGCCCTTCCATCTCCAAATTTGAATTGAATATCTTCCATTGTAACTTGCAAGACTTTTTAGACACATGAGCCAATACCACTGCGACAAATAGATAAATGAAATTAAAACCCCCCCACACACACACAAAATTGAGATGGTTCTTCTATGAAAAACCATAGCTCAGCACATAACTAACATTCCTGAAAGTTACATATCATAGAGCCACACCAAATAAATTACAATATAAATATCACCAATACAGAATACTGTAAAAACTAACACCTCCATTGAGCAGACAGCATCAGCTGCTGCACCAATAGTGACTGCCGAATATCCAAAAGGAGATAGAAATCCAGCATTTCGATCTTTCTCATACGTGATAGCTCATAATGCACTCTTCTTCTGGATATGATGCCAAGACAAAGGACAGGGCCAAAGAGTGCTGTAAATGATGCCCCATCCCTAGTTTCAGCATTGCGGACCTGTTCATGTACCCTGCAAAAGAAATCAAGCAAAAAGAACGTGTCCCTTAATGTACTGTTCAAATGATTATTAAGTAATTAAATCACCCTTTACTATCAGCTTAAACTTTTGGGAAAAGTGGTTATCATGTACATCCAAAGTCTTAATAGCATGTGATATTTTAAATTGCTAATTCTATCCATCAAATAACTTTTTTCCTTTCAAAATCATAGAATATGAAATAAAATCCAATCATTCACTAAGGCATACCAGGAAAAATAGAAACATGACATCCTTTGGTTACCCAGCTGAAACTAATTAATCAATAGGAGGTCTCAATAGCCAAGGAAGTAGTCAAAATTGATTATGCATCAAACTTCAATTACAAAAAACAATGCCTGAACCATTTGAAGCCCAAGCATCAAACTAAGTGTTTCTAATACAGTTGTGCATCCCCCAACATCTAGGTAAAAAAAGAAAAGGAAAAATCTAATGCTTATTTTTGGCTGGAAACACTTTTCCTGCAAAAAAGTAATTCAAAGATTACAAAGAGAAGAACACCTCCTTCACTTGTATAAACACTCAACAAGATTAATAAGACCTAGGTTAATGAAGAAACACCTCACATGCAAATACTAACCATATATATATATATATATATAATCACACAGTCAAATTCATATTCAATCATCTGTATAGTCCTAAGACAAAATAAATCACCACTTACTCCTGCCAGTCATCTCGAGCTGTTCCCTCCAAATATCTCAAGTAAGCAGCCAATGCATTTAAAACAGTGTTTGTCCCACCTCCTACAATATTTCCTTTTTGTGTGACAAAAGCAGATTTATCTACTTGTTTTCTTGGGGTGCGCCTTACACTTAAATCATTTCGGTTGCTTTTATCAGGCTTCCGTAATTTCTTCTGCAATATACTTTCAGCTGACATCTCCTTGATTAAATTCCATCCTTTTTGTGGATTGCATCCATTTTTATTCATAAATTCCTTCAAAACATCAAAAGTGGGTAGAGGACCTAATTCATAGCACAATTATCATATTCCCTAGCATTAGTCATATTGCATATTAGCAACTCTTGGGAAATCAACATCTAAAGTTTGAGGTTTTAGAGGAAGGAAAAGTGAGAGAAGATGAGTTCATGCATAAATGCTAACAACTTAGGAGCTTACCCCAATCCAGTTCCAATTTTGCACTAGGTAATGTTGGGGGTGGAGCCGGTGAAGTTATAGAGAATTGAAGTTTCTGAAAGTCATCATGTGATGCAGGAAGGTCCTCCAAGGTCTATAATAAAAAAACGGTGAATGAACAAATTACTATACATATTCAACACTTAATAAAACAATACTGAAATTTCAGATAACCAGCCAAAATTAGAGAAAGTCAAACATAATTATTACCTTTATATCATAGAATGGAGTCTGCCATAGCACAAGTCTTGAGCTCCTCTCCTCAGAATACACTGTTTCCAAGGTCTCCCTCACTACATCCATAATCACGCGAACATCATACTCTACTTCTTCTTCAGCATATACATTCGTAGCTTTCACCTGTTGAATCCTCGGCGATGAATTTAACAAAACAATCGATGAGTGGTTGAAGTACTCCTCATGCCGGGATCATTAAATATCACAATAAGCAAACCTAACATGTAACAACCTCTTTCACAAGTTCTTGAATGACATTTTCTGCACTGCCAAACCTGATCATCAGATCCAAACCCAGTTCCTTCAGTGACTTTCTCAGATCCTCCACCGCAAAGAGAACCATTTCTTGCATTTCATCAGAAAAACCTGCACATTAATTGCAATAATCAACACGCCAAGTTCCACTCATATCCACACTCAAATAAAGCAAATAGTATGATGAACTACAGAGGCTTTGCAAAAGTTATTAAGCTGTTATTCTAACGTAGCATCTGCATCCCAAATTCTTTTGGACTTTCTTAAATCTATCATTTCTTCACTCCTCCTAGAATGCTTTATTTCCCATTTCTCTCATTCATATTATATTCACTAAGTCACTAACTGACTCTCTCTCTCTCATATACAAACAAAATGTAGAGAGAGCAAGGACTGTTACATGAAAAATATATATGATACTGCAAGACCAATATATCTTTAAGTGCAGGTCGTGAGTTTGAATCCGTGAACTTGTCCCAATAAAGTGGGAGCCGTGTGCATTAGGTATGACCTTTTTTATTACTTACTAATCAAATAAATTGATTAACTTCCTCTGGCCTAATTAGCCATTAAGTTTTGTTAGATGTTTAAGAGAAGTGATCTAAATATTAAGAACCAATATATAATAGATCTTGGTGTATAGTTTTCAAGCAACAACAACAATGAAGCCTTAGTCCCAAAACTTTGTGACTCGCTATGAATCCTCAACAAACTAATCAAAATTGACCACATCTAAGTTTTTGAGCAACAAGTATGAAATAAATACAAAGCCAAGCATTGGTATATGCTTCAATCAATTTCACCTTGACATGCTACATTCACTTCTGTACTTTAGTTCAATTCCTAGACATAATTTGGACTACATTGCTATCATATTATACAAAATCAATGAGTTTCTATAGCCAAACGCAATTAGTTCCTATCCAAAAATTTTAGTCGTTCCAAATCTAAATTCCAAAATTGCAAATCGATACCATAGCTAACTTCAATTTCACTATTCCATTAAAATTCCTTATATACGCATATATATACACACGTGATTGTAATGTAAGCATGTATGTATGGATGTGGAGTGAAACTCACGGGAGAGAATGCGGTGATCGAAGACGTAGAGAGGGAGGAGAGCTTGAGAATTGGAGGCGGCGGCGACGAGGCCAGGGTGATCGTCGACGCGGAGGTCGTGCTTGAACCACAGGATCGACGAAGCAACTCCATTACTTGGTTCTCCTTTGTCGCCCTCTGCGATTTTGGCTCGGAGCGAAAGACGAGCGAGTCGTGGAGTCGGAGAGGAAATGAGGCGAGTGTTTGGGAGGAAGGAAAGTGAGGGAAAGTGCGGGAAAGTGGAGGTGGTGAGACTGAGAAGTGTTGGCATCGAGAGAGAAAGGAAAGAAATAGAAGTGAAAGTAAGTGTGGAATTGAATGTCCATTTGAAAAAAGAGAGAGAAGAGAGATTTAAAAAAAAATAATAATAATAATACTAATAAAAAAAGGGATTTAAAGATTTGAAGAAGGAGATGAAATTGCTTTCGTGTGTATGGTGGAGAATTGATTTTAAATAGATTTTGTATTTGTGTGTATGTGACTCTGTGAGAGAGTGGCGAACTGTGAGTCTGAGAGTGTTTGTTTTGGAAACTTGTGTGTGTGTGTGTGTGTGTGTGTGTGTGAGGAAAGAAATGAACCACGACAACAGTGAGCGATTCTTCTATCACTCTCAAAATCTCAATGTCTGATTTTGCACCTGGCCCAGAAATGCTGCCAATTATACATTTATATTTCATTCATTTTTTTGGGCTATCCATTTCAATTTATTCAATAAACCCAAGTCCCTGAAAGAATGTCTGATCAATTGCTTAATACATAATATAAGTTTTTTTTTTTGTCAATGTTGAAGATAATTTGTATGATAAATTTAACCAATTTAAGATTCAAACTCATAAGGGGGTTTTTGCCATTTTTTGACAAACTGAAAATTATAAAAAATGAATTACATGGGAGATAACCATGTTTTTTTTTTTTTTTTTTTTTTTTTCTTTTGGTAAAACTGCAACATTTATTAAAAAACAAAGGCAGAACAATTAATCTATCCTGCAAGCCTCTACAACAATAATTAACTTTAAGAGAAGCAACTAATTAATTTGGTGGTAGCATAATTCACGGAATTTAACAATCTCTTAATCTAGTAAAATTCACACTCGACAAAGGAACTATTAACTACTAAGTTCTCAAATATTGCCAATAATTGTAACAATGGATCAATCAGACTTGTGGTAAGGTGCTAATTAGTTAAGCTACAAGATTTTTTTGTCTTATTCTAATTTTCTAATAAAAGAAATGAGTGACGCTAATTTTTTTATAATTCTTTTAATTAATGTTGAAGTAATACGTTGTGATTAATACATGATAAAAGTGGAGGATCCATGTAATCTAACATTGCACTAAATCCATATATAAATAATGTTGCCTAATTACAAATTTACAATTTATCACCTTTAGCAAATTCTGGTTGAAAAAAAGAAAAAGAAAAAAAAAGGCAGCTTCCTAAAATAGAAAACTATAGATGTTGGGGAAAGTCTAAATTATCATAAACCACATGGGTGGCTTGTGCTATTGTCAAAAACTTCAGGGGAGCCCAATGCCATTATCAGAAACAAACACCACCACACAAAACCCAACACATCATTAACCAACTAAACTGAAAATGGCGCTACATCTCCACTCTGCAACTTCCTTCACAAAAAAACATTATCAACAACATCATCATCATCATCTTCCTCACACACCTCACTTCCACTCCCCCACAAGGCTCAAACTCATTGTCAAGTCTCAAAACCCCTCAGAAACCCAAAAACCCAACACCAACCTCAATGAGAAAACCTCTGAATCAACCCCACCAAAGAAAACCAGCTCACCTGGTCTGGGGTTTGGTTCTTCTTCATCATCATCACCTTCTAGTAAACCAAATTTGAGTGCCAGTGTCACTAGCAACAAGAAGCAGAAGAGTAAAAAAGAGAGAGCATCGATAATTAGGCGGTCACCGGTTGAGAAACCAGCTGCTTTTGTGGACCAAGAAGATAAGGCTAAGGCTAAAGAGAACAGTAGGAATGAGAGTGCTTTTCTTCTTACTTGGTTGGGTCTTGGTGGGATCATTCTTGTCGAGGGCATTGCTCTCGCTGCTTCAGGTATGAATTGAATTGTTGAATGCATTAAATTCTTTAGTGGTGGAAGTGTATTCTGAATTGGCCTTTAGAAATTGTGTTATTGGTATCTTTTTTTTTTTTGCATGGTTGTGGGTCTTGATGTATTTTATTTGTTATAGGATTGAAAATTGTTGACACTAATGTTGAATGTGAAATTTTTTAGTAGTGGTAGTGTACTATAAATTAGGCTTTGAAATTGTGTTATAGCCATATAGGTATCTTGTTATTTGTATGGTTTTAGGCCTTGTGGCATAGAGTTTCAAGGATTGTAGATTTTTTTTGGCTACTTATTTTGAAGATGAGCAGCTTTTTTGATTGGTATGCCTTGCGGTAGTTCAGCTGGGATTTCTGGAAATTAAGTTAGGATTTGGTGGAATTCAACTTAGTTATAACTTATAAAGAGTTAAGAGTTCAGATCATCCAACTTGGGCCAAAAAAGGAAAAATGAAACAAATTGGGATTGGGGATTGAGATTTTGAATTAGTTCATTATTGAGGGTTTGCTAGCTTAGCCAACAAGTAATGTTAGGAATATTACAAATTTTATTGCATAAGCTTTATAAATTGGTGTGGCGTTAATCATAAAAAATAAAAAATAATTCATACATTTAGTTATTAAGGTAGCGTTTGGATTGCATTTCTGGGCAGCCTTTGTGTTTTTTTTTTTTTTTAATTAAGAACAGTGTTTTCACGTGGAATGTTGTTTGTTAGTAGGTCTCGTGCATTGTACACGGGACCCACTACCTCTTTGACCAGCAAATTTTCCATTGAAATGTGTCTGTCAGTGGGTCCTGTGCATTGTTTACGGGACCCACAAACCTATTTTTTCATTAAAAATGGGTCCACAGTACTATTCACACATTTAAAATTTTTTTTGTTACAGTGTTTTCAGTTTTCAGCAAAATAAGCAGTATTCAAACGAGTCCTAAGTTGTTAAAGTGACACTTAAATTCATTATCACGTCAATTTGTAAGTCTTTTGCAGTAAAATTGGTAATAGTTTTAGCATTTTCCTTAGCCAATTTGGGTCTTTTTTCAATCATAAATAGTTCCTCTTCTTATTTCTTTATGTAGACTGGTTTCATTCAATTATATACTATCACTACCTAATTCGTTTTACCTACCATAGTTGTGTAGTCTAGCTATGACTTTACTGAAACCTCTTTGAAACATCTAATGCAAGTTTCATTTATAATCCTATTGTTATACTGATACTGGCTATCTGGTTGGTGAATACTTTTCTTTTCCAATTTTTTGCTGAGCTGTTTGATCCCTTACCACACCTGTTGTGGATCTGGATAAGGCATTTCATTTATGTATTAGGGTTGTTGCTAATAAATATTTTCATCTAGGTATCTTTTGGTTTTTCAGTTAAGTTTTTCACCTAATTGATTTTTGCATATTCTGTTCCATAGAGGACTTGTACTGCTTTAGTTTTTGGACCCAATTTTGATCCTGGATGGTCTTAGCATCTAAAATTGTGTTTTTAAGGATTGCTAGCTATGTATTTCTTATCTGAAGATGGTATAAGTTTCTCTTGTCTCTAAATTTGTCTAGTTCAAAAACCAACAGTTTTGTAACCCTCAAACTCTCTGAAGATGAATTGTAAAATACCTTCCTCCCACCTCTCAAATTTGCCACAACATCCTTGTGGGCTTGTGGCTATGCCTACAATGATTAAATTACTCAGGAAAAGACTATCAACTACTTCAATTTAGCCCACAATACAAAGGCATTTATTATGGTCTCATGGATGCAAAATAAATTTTCAGCAATGAATATGGCTTGCAAAGTAACTTCAACATTGAATATGCTGAGGCCATTCCTTATTTAATTAGAGGCAACTGGTGCGGCAGTTCTGTTAACCTGCTTGGAAGCTGATTTTTAGCTATTGCACTAATGAGTTTGAGCCATACTTCCATTAAAGTCACTGAGTTTACATAAGTTTTTTACAGTACTCCTACCATTCTGGAGTCTATGAGACATTTTTTGGGGTTAATGGCTGAATTCATTGTTTCTAAATGTTTCGTACAATAACTGGTGTTAAATTTCTACATTCATGTTAGATTTCAAATTAATTCATAGTGCCCATTTTGCATTTTACTGCCTGTTAGATTTCGGTGTATTTTTATTTGTGCATATCCAAGTTTGTTGGGACCGGTCACACAGGCTGGAGAGCATTGACTCAGCCAACAACATATTTTCACTTTCTTTAAAGCATATACCTATAAATGCTTCTCACTATTCTTTTAAGTTGCTTCAAACCTCTTGTACAGGGAAACATAGGCGCTTTTATAGACTTATAATTATATGATTAAAGTTAATAATATACTCCTTCCGTCCCAATTTGTCTGGATATAAATCCTCCATCTTATTTTTAAGGACAAAACTTAGGTACAGTACCTTAGGTGCTGTTCCTTAAATTCCCCTCTTAGAGCATTCCCATCAGCTGTTCTATAAAAAATGCCATTTTGACACACCAAACACCTATTTTATCATTTTAACACATCATTTTACAACATACCATTTATCAGATGTTCTATTCTTCAATTCTATACATTAAAATAATATTTCCAACACATTAAAATAATATATCATCATCTTCAACAAATCAACAACAACAAACAACGGCACACCCAGCACTGCCACCAACAACCAGCACTGCCACCAACAACCACTGCCGCCGCACCCACCAGAAAAAACAAAAAAAGAAAACCACCAAAATCAACCCACAACCGCCGCACCCACCAACATCAGCCCATCACAACCACCAAAATCAACCCACAACCGCCGCACCCACCAACATCAGCCCATCACAACCACCAAAATCAACCCACAGCCACTTGAATCACAACCACCAAAACAGAAAAACACAACCACCAAAACAGAAAAACAAAAACAAAAAACACAACCCACCACCGACCCACCGCATCCCACACACCCACCCACCGCAGACCCACCCGCTGCCGCCGCCAAACCTTACACCCACAACCCGATCAACCCACCACCTTCAAACCAAAGTTTTCGCCCGATCTCGACCTCGTCGGTATGAATCGGGTCGGATCTCGGTCTCTTTATGAAAGTTGCAGTGTGGTGGTGATGGCTGTTGCAGACGGAGAGAGGAAGAGAGTGAGAAAAAAAAAATCAAAGTGAGAAGGGAATAGGAGTTGTTGCAGACGGAGAGAGGAAGAGAGTGAGAAAAAAAAAATGAAAGTGAAAGGGGAAGGAGCAACGGAGAGAGGAAGAGAGTGAGAAAAAAAAAATGAAAGTGAGAAGGGAAGGAGCAACGGAGAAATGGAGACCAGAGAGGAGAGAGAAAAGTGATTCAGGGAATAAAATAGGAAAAAAAATTATAGCATTCCTATCCGTACCGTCTTATATTTGAGACAGTACTGTAGCGGTGTGCCAAATTTTTTAGCATTTGGCACACCTCATGGGGTCAGTTTTTAGTATTTGGTGTGCCAAATGCCAAATATTTGGCATTTGGCACACCTGATGGGAATGCTCTTAAGATTCAACCATGTGGCTACTTAACTAAAAAATACACTTCTATCCCATGACAAAAAATTCACATGGCAGAATCTTAAGAGAGGAACCTAAAGAACAACACCTAAGTCTTGCCCTATTTTTAATATCCACTTCATGCTCCACCAATTGCACTATGTCATGCGTCAAATTGTTTTCCATTTTAAATTTTGGTTACTTTATAAGGGAAAAAAAATGTGTGCCAAGTTGCGATTGATGGAGCATAAAGTAGAACACTTGTACTCTATTGCCTCCAAACAAATGACAAAAGCAATTTCTTCTCAAGTATGGTTGCCTTCGATTTTAAAACAATTTAAAAAAAAAAATCCTAAATCAGGCGAATGATCTTTTTCTTGGTTATCTTAATTATTATCATTTATTTTTCTTGTATTGTGCAACTGATTAGCTAATTTGAATTTACAGGGTTCCTGCCAGAAGAGTGGGATAAATTCTTTGTGAAGTATTTGTATCCATCCTTTACTCCAACAGTCTTCTTGTTTGTTGCTGGAACAGTAGCTTATGGAGTGCTCAAGTACCTGCAGAATGAGAATCTTGGAGATCAGAAATGATATATTTAGTTAATTTAAAATAATAATTTCAGGTTCTATAAGGAGAAATTTGTCATAGTTTCTAAGTAACATTTCTTTAGTTTCTTTAGATTGTATGAGGGCCTTTCATGCTTGATACAAAGATGAATACCAAAAGAAAATCTTTTGCAAACATGTCAATGACACCCTCTCTCTCTCTCTCTCTTAATCAAAGTCTTTTTCTAGGGAATGGTTTACCTTAGGCAATTCTATGTGTCATAAATTGATTCGTTTGGCCTTTATGACCAAAATGGTTCTCTTTCATTTGGAGACAGTCAGCTGAAAATGAGTACAATACGTACTGAATGAATTTATTCATAGTGGTTGCTAGTTGCTAATTAATTTCTATAATGTTGATAGTGTAATTACTCAGAATAAAGTCCAAGAATAGTTGTAATTATTCTTATTTAGTTAGTTAGTTATATCCACTCTCATAATTATTTTTAAAAATTTTAGGACACTCAAATTGCCTTATTAAAATAGATGTATTGCTTCTCAAAAAAAAAAAAAAAGAAAAAAAGAGATGTATTTCATAGTTCAAATTAAATATTATAAATGATATCACTTTATATACAGTTAGATCTAGAAAATAAAATCATCACCGAAAAGTAGACTATTCTCATTTGAAGTGAAATAGAGAGGATATTGTTAGCTTGAAGTGAGAATATTATAGCCTTTTAGTTTAAGAATATGATGGCCATGATGTTCTTTTTAATCTATTGATGAAAATTCTTCAAGATATTGGCATTGTCACGGAATTACTCAAAGAAAGAAGATCTTGAATATCTTGATATAAATCAAAATAGCAAGTTGACCCGCACTTGATATTTTTTAATTTGATTGAATTTGTTAGAGATCATCATTTTTTTTTTTTTGGGTGCACTCTAAAGTCATTTTGTAGAGGACCACCCAACCATGGATCACCATCGCTCGCTGCATTCCAGTTGGCTTCTATTTCTCAAAACTCAACCCATTCAATGTTGCTAGTGTCAATTCACCATAGTCGTGTGAGACTTCAAATGAAATTTAGACTAAGGTCCCTCTTCTAATTATTGTTCCTACCTCCTTGCCCTTGTCCCCATTTAATGCTAATCAACCTCCACCAATCATTACGTATATGCCTTATTCCCTTTTCTTTTTGGGTCGGGCTTAAGTCTAGTAATACTGGACCTGTTGAGATGATGACATGTGTTTATTTTTGGGCACGTGTCACTATCTGACCGAGTCCAGTGCACTGGACCTAAACCAAGTCCTTTCTTTTTTGGTGTTTAATTTGTTTAGGTTCTATTAACGGATGTTTTGTTAATGAACTATTTTTAAAAAAAAATTAATACCACGACTTTCATTGAAAATATAAAAAAAAACTGTTAAAAGAGTTAATAAATTTTTTTTTCCCATAAAAACTTTCTAAAAATAGTTTCTAAACCAATGCTTTTAAGGCATCTGTTAATTTTTCTCAATTTGTTTTGTATGATAAGGTTTGATAGGGGTGTCAAAGTTCGACCAAACCCGCAAACACGACACAAACTCGACACGGATTTTTTCGGGTTAGGGTTAGGCCTTAATGGGTTTGGGTCATAAACGGGTCAACCCGAAAGCGACACGATAAGAAACGTGTCATAAGCGGGTCAACCCGCGTAACCTGCAATAGACACGTTTGACATGCCAATTTATTTGTGTCAACCCGAAATAACCCACTTAACATAACCCGTTTAACTTGTATAACAAATAAATATTTATTTTATTTTAGATTTGTCAAATACCTTTTATATCCAACATATATTTTAAATTTAAAAAGAAAGTGAGTAATTACAAAAATTAACAAGGGATATAATTGGAAATTGAAATTTTACATACCCTAGAACTACTAATACTTTTTTTTTTTTTTTGGCATAGAGCTTGCACAAATGAAATTGGATGAGCTTGTGGAAGATGTTATGAATTTGACATCAATAAAGAATCTATGGATGATAATCGTGGTCATAGTCAGGATTAGTCTATTGTTTGCTCAAATTCTTTCAATATTGATACTTAGCATTTGGCGAGTTCCAAGGATATTATATTTTTGTTGAACTATGTTATTTTATTTTTGTTAAACTTTGTTATTTTGAATTTAGGTTGAAGTGTATGCACTTCTTTTGGAGTATAAAAAACTTATTTCTAGATGAATATTATGTTTTTGTTGAACTATATTATTTTGAATGTGGGTTGAAGAGTTAAAGTGTATGCACTGCTTTTTGGGATTAAAAAAAATTATTTCTAGATGGATGTTATATTTAATATTATGTAGGTTGAAATGGGTTGTGTTACATTCGTGTCAACCCAACACGACTCGTTTATTAAGCGTGTCAAATGGGTTGGGTCAGGTCAACCCGCCTTATTAACAGGTCAGGTTATGGTTGAAGGATCATAACACGATTATTAAATGGGTCGGGTTAGGGTTGAGCCATTTAGTCGAATACCCCTACCTCGACATAACACAAACCCGACACGCTAACCCGAATTGACACCCCTAAGTTTTGATATAGGTATGATTGGTACCTAGTTCACAATCATCTACTCAATTTAGTTAAATCAAGATAAGTTCAGCAACCCATCAAAAAAAAAAAAAAGATAAGTTCAGCAAATTACCTACTCGATCAGTACCATCTAAGAGAGAGAATACAAATCTCAGCTCAAAGACTAGTATACCCATGAATTAATTTCGTTCTAAAGTTACGTTCCGAGCATTCGCAGCAGTGGTGCTATATAGGTATAATGCTATTTTTTTAGCTCAAAATCACAAAAAACACCACACAGCAGTGGAGCTAAATCTAAAAGATTTAGCTCCAAAGCTACAGTGCACATCTATCTTTAGATGTGCACTGTAGCTCACAGGTAAAAAAAAAAAATACTTTTTTATTACAATTCTCTCTCCTCTCTCATTAAATATATATATTTCCTATTCTCTCTCTCTCTCTCTCTCTCTCTCTCCGGCTTCTCTTCTGTCTTCCTTCTTCCTCAATTTTTTTTTTCTCTCTCGCTTGCCGCCAAGCTCCCTCATCTCCCTCATCCCTCAACTCGCCGGCCAACTCCCTCACCGCCGATCTGTTCCGCCGACCCAGCTCGCCGACCCACCCCAAGCCCCATCGCCCACATTGATTCCGACGACGAAGCCCTCGAAGCCGCAAACGCTGAAACTCCGATGAAGACGACTCCTCCATTCGCACCTTCACCAAAGCTCGCCTCGACGCCGCCAACGCAGGTGGAGGCTCCGGTTCGGCTCCGCTCGAAACACGAAGATCAAGACGGAGAATCTGAGCTCCTCCGCCACGGTTAAGATCGAGAATCTGGGTCCCACAACTCCGGCCGGGAGCTCGATGCCTGAATCGTTGTTTAGAAGTGATTGATTCAATGAATTGAGAATAGAAATGGTGTTTGTGGAATTTGTGATTGTGGTTACGGTTTTGTTTTTTTTTTTTTTTTTTTTTTTTATGTTGTGTTGTGGCTGCCAGTGGTGGTTGTGGCCGGTTGTTTAGAAGTGATTGATTCAATGAATTGAGAGTAGAAATGGTGTTTGTGGAATTTGTGATTGTGGTTACGGTTTTTTTTTATTTTTTATTTTTTATGTTGTGTTGTGGCTGCCAGTGGTGGTTGTGGCCGGTGGTGGTGGTGGTGGTTGTTGGGGTTGTGGCTGTGGCTGTGGTGATGGCAGAGGTGGTTGAGGTTGGTTTGTTGATGTTTTTTTGGGTATTGTGGTATATTATTTTATTGTAGGGGTGTATTATTTTATTGTGATATTTATATTATTTTATTGTGATATTTATATTATTTTATTGCGTTGAAAGTTAAAATAGAACCACTGCTGCAGTATGTTTGTAGGTAAAATAGATAAAGTAACTTTTATTGGTGCTAAATAGCTAAAATTATAGATGAGCTGCTGCGAATGCTCTTATTTGCTATTAATCACAACAATAAAATTTAAGAAAATATTTTTCCATAATTACCCACTAAAAAAACTTTTATTATTTTATAATAAAAAATACTAAGATTTGGTGCTAATAAATTGAGCTAAAGGGCTCTTAACTACCAAAAAAAACTTTTAACTAGATGTAAAGTTTCAACAATGCGTGACACCAAAATCATCCAAAAATACTGACTTAGCATTGGAGGATCGATCACACCGTTGACACTTTGATTACTTCTTTTATAGGTGTCTATTTGTCAATTCAAACAACCAACCCACTCATTCATCTACTTTCAACTATTCCTAATACAACATACAGCATAGGTACATATATATTTATACGTTCGCATGCAATAAGCTAATTATTAAGATTCAAGTTTTTTTTTTTTTTTTTGCTGAAAGATTCAAGTATGTTCAATGCTAGCTTTATGACCCATTGAAGAGTGACACACTCTAAAAAAATCAAAATAAAATAACAAACAATGTAATGATAATTAAAATAATAGAAAAGAGTGAACATTTTTTCTAAGCACGCCAGAGCTTAAGGTCAAAGACCAAGCCCAGCGCCGCTAATGCTTTTTGCGCCGGTGCCAACCATTGATGATTGACGAGTCCTACAATATACATATACTATAATTAATGAAATGCATATTTTTTTCGTAGCGCACTTGCCTTTACAGCTTATAATTCAACCTACTCTAGGAGGCTAGGATTATTGGTTTCACACGAGGTCAAATATATTTCTTTCAGTTTTGCAATTTGATTGATTTTGATACCACTAGTTGAAGAAGTGAGAGCCAGCTGGTTTTTCCCAAACTACGTTTACCGATGACTTTGATGAACACAGATTATTTTTGTGTTTGCAATCCAAAATTTGTCCTTTTTTTTTTTTTCGCCTTGTTGGTGGGGTTGCCCAAATTGGATCGACAAGAATGCTACTAAAGAACAATAATAATAGACAAATGCAACTTTAAGTCTTGAATGTTAGGTGAAGTATTAAGTCCTCGGAATCTAATAATAGAGTAGAGTTGCTGATGTTTTTGTGATGTAATAGGGTGACAATTTTATCTTATTAAAATTGGGAATGTACTAGAATCTAGAAATGTGTGGATTATTATTATTATTATTATTATTTTGATGTGAGAAATGTGTGGATTATAAATTGAAAGTTATTGTACTATTTTATTATTGTTTTCTAAAACTATATTTTTATCAATAAAGAGGAATGAAAATGAAAACCTATAACTATTTATTGGAACATTTTAATATTAAAATATAGTTTTAATAAATTAATTTGGTAGATTAAGTGAGAAGAAAAGTGAGTTTAATGTGGTTAATGAGTTTTAAGTGAAAAGTTGGTCTCTTTATTAAAATAAAAAAAAATTGAATCCCGTTGTTATAAATACCGAATAAGTGTATTATATTTCTCAAATAAAAGTATCTACAAGAGTATTTTTATATAGGAGGCAACTAGCAAATGTGTTATTCAAGTATGTGTGTTAAGCAAAACAAGTAAAACGAGCCTAAAACTCACAAACCTATTACACATTAACACTCACAATGATAATGAGATAAGTATGGTGAATTATTCGTAAATGTAATGTATGAGAAAATGGGTCTAACGCACGCATATGAAAAATGAGCCTATAAATAGACAATATAAGAACTAAGGATGGCAATGGAGCGGGGCGGGGTGGGTACAAAGGATGGGGTCTTCACCCCCGCCCTACATCGTTTTGTTTTACCCCATTCCCACCCCGACTCGGCCCGCATGACGGGAAATTTTTCTTACCCCATCCCCACCCCTTGGGGCCCTGCGAAGCCCTGCCCCGCCCCACAAAACTTTACTTCTTGTTAATTTGCCCATAACTATTACAATTGTTTTCAATAAAACCTGTTTTGTTAATAAAAATATACTTGAAATTATAAATATATTTATCCCATCAAATCAAACTAATTTTTAGCAAAAATTAAATAATATTATTAAAGTATTTAACAAGACAATATCACAACAAAAACAAAAATCTCATAATACAAAATTAATGATTCAATAGTATATAAATTTGTTTATAATAAAGACAAAAAAAAAAATTTAAATTGATACCTTATTTCCAACCTTGCTAGGAAAAAAAAAAAAAGTAGCCTTATTGGGTAGAATAAAATAAGCTGATGATATATTGATATGCTTGTTTAAATAGTAAGGTTTTAGGATATGAAAAATTTACAATTTAACCATTATCAATACGAGACCGGGATGGGGCGGGGCAGAGCAGGATAGGTTGGGTCTAAAAAGTCTAGAAGAACCATATAGTATGAGGTGATAAGCAAAGCGTTGTGGAAAATAGGTTTGAGCTTTTCCACATTGAATTTTCAAGAATTATACTTAAAAAATAATAAAGTAAAAACACTACTACTCCTCCTCTAGGTGTTTTACCCTAGTTTTGGTTGAATTGATATGAACCATGCTGTTTTATTACCTACATAAATAATTAAATATTCATTTCGATGAATTGATAGCGTAAGATTCAGCTCCCTTAATTATTCAATTGTTACTGTCACAAATCACAATCCTCTCTTTGAACCCCTAACCCTAAGACAAACGTTTTTTCTGGATTATATAGCAAATTCAATGACAACACATGCAATAATCTCAACATATAATCTTCTAGAAATTACTTTGCTTACTCATTCAGATAACGATGTGTATGAATGAGTATGCACTGAAAATGAAAGAGAATACTAGCTAGTAGCTGCAACTTGCTTGTCCATATCAATGGCAACAACAATAACTATAGCAATAATATATATACACTAAACAAAAATTTCATCTATGGAGTTCAACTTTTCGTCTTTTCCTTACTTGGAGACCCTCCTAATAATAGCACCGCGCTTTAAGTCACAGTAGTAGGGTGAAAGTGAAACCATATATATATATATACATACTAACTTTGGTTTGCTTTCGTTGATTTATATGTGAAATCCTTTTTTTTTTTTTTGGGCTAAAAATACTTGTGAAATCAAATGCTACCACTTGCTGGCCTTTTACACTCTTCTCTGATGGGTTAAGCATTTGGTGATTAGTACATAACAAAACGTGCCCAGTGCCCTTTAAAGAAAGGAAACTGAAAAAGGAGTGTTCAAATTTGTCCCTCAAAATTAAAAGAAAAGGATTGCACCACAAGCCTTAGCAGCTCAAATCCCAATAAAGCTAGCTTAGAAAATGGCAAAAAGAAGAATAGCTGGGTCCCATTTTAGATATGCTATAAAGGAAAGGTTTGCCCGGAGTTGTTAGATATTAACCAGCTTGGGGTCTGTTTGGATAGAGCTGAAAACTGAAAACTGAAAACTGAAAACTGAAACACTGTAGCAAAATAATTTTTAAATGTGTAAATAGTACCGTGGGACCCATTTTTAATAAAAAAAATTGCTGAAAAGTGAAAATTGTGGGTCCATGAACAGTAATTTTGGGTTGAAAAGTCAAGTTTCGCGGCTACTGTTCAATGAACAGTAGCCGCTACAGTAACGCTACAGTACCGTTCCGCTGGAAACGCTTGAAAAAAAAAAAAAAAAAAAAAAAAAAAAGAGGGAAAACGTGAAACGTGAAACGCAATCTCCCAATCCAAACGGAGGCTAGGTAAGTTTTTTTTCAACTAGATTTTTTTTTTTATGAAGAGATCTTTTAAGGTTATTGTACATCAAAATAGAGGAAGTCTCCCACCAAAACATGTATAGGACTCGTTTTTTCAAGCTATATATTTAGCTTATTCGGTTCATGTAGTAGAATTTTATGAATCTTTACATATTTTTGTTACCCAACGAATCATTAAAATATGCTCTCAAGTCTCAAACAAAGACATAACTAGTAACACATGAACTTACACGTACTTAAAAGAGTATATCATTGATACAAAGTTTTAGCATAACCTACTAATCCATTACTGAAAGTATCTTATCCAACTGAGATATTTATCATCTCTCGCAAAATATGCATTTCACAGTTGCATGACATCCACGTATTCTAAGAAAGATGATAAATACATATATTGAATGTATAAAATAATCATAAATCACCGCAATGATTTGGATGCACCCTAATTGAAATGAAAACAGAAAAAAGGAGTCAAATCCAAATCAAAATCGAGAGATATGAAATTTCACTACAAGTTACATATATTGAAAATTGAAATGATGGCAAATAATTGACATTAAATCATGAAAGAAACAATTGTATATATAGAGGACAGAACTTCCGTCTAATACTCAAGTCGATTGTACTATTGTATCAAAATCATGTGTCATGTCTGTGTGACGTACGTTATAAGCCAACCAAACCGAGAGAAAAAACGTACTATAAACCTAAAAATCATAAGCAGCACAGTACACATAGAGAACATAATATAACTCCAAACAGTAAAGAATCAAAAGAATGAATGACCACACGAGAGAGGATACAAAATCCTCTTTCTCGTCTATGTCTTTGTCGATTCCAGCACCAAAAACCTAGGGCCCCACAACTTCTATACTAAAGTGGGCCACCCACAATGCAATGTAAAATTTAATTCTGAACGATAAAAATATATCTTTTAAGCTCAGCACCATCACCACCTAACTCACTTAAAAATGAAGCGGGAACACCATCTATCTGTATACAAAGATCGTATACAATATTTTTTATAGTAATAACAATATGCTTATTACAAGATTAACAAACTTAACTAATCTTAACTAAATAAAAAACATTAACAAAAGTAACAAACCTCGCCAAAACCCAAACCCCCATTTAATAAAAAAAAAAAAAAAAAAAAAACCCAAATACACGAAAAATAGAGAGTGGTGATGGACCAGTGGTATTACTATTAATATTACAATTACTGATCAAGTGCATTTGGTCCAGAGCAATAATTAACGACGTGGTTCCAAACCCACTGAACCAAGAACCGCCGTCTGATCCCATTCATGTTAAACGTGGCACCATCCTCACCGTTGAATAGTTGCCCGGTGTAGGACCCACCACCACCGGTACCATAGATTCCTTCACACAAATCAGCTATCTCTACTGGGAAGCTCGGGTCTTGCCCAGCGTACCAAGCGTTCACCAAAGGGTTCGTTGCCAGCTCAGCAATCTCATGCGCAATCACGCTCACCATGCCATCCACACCTACGTCACCGTTCGGTGACTTTAGCGGCTTCAGCCCCGGGATGTAATCCGGCACGGCGAACGGGTAAGCACACACGCCCGGGCAAAACTTCTGAGAGTTACCCACCCACGCGTACGGGAGCGTGTACCCCACGATTGACGGGAATGTAAAATAGTGGAACCCACAAACTTGTCCGCAAAAATCCTGAACGACCACGTCATCAGATGTGAGCAACAGATACAAACCGCTTTTCGCGTTAACCGGTAACGGTTTCGTCCTGGCCGTTACGGCGCTCTTAATCACGCTCTGAATGGATAAGCGCGTGAGCGACTTTCCGTGCGAGTAAAACCTGTCGTTCTTCTCCTGCCCCAAACGCACCGTTTTGGAAATGTTCGAGCCGGTCTGGTCCGTGTACATCTGTACGGTCCTCCACCACCCTGAGACCGAAGGGTGCCGAGAATTGACGGCTGAGATCGAGTTGATGAACTCGCGGATGATCTTCTTCTGGCTTCGCTGCCACGTGCCGTACCAGATTGTGTGGACGGTTATGTTGGCGGTTAAGACAGGTCCCATGTGGTATTTCAAGTGGACAAACTCCGATGAGCCCTCGAATTTCTTGGAGTCTCCGAAGATTGAATCTTGAGCGTTGGTTTTGTTGTGGGGCCATGGGCGCCAAGCAATCGTAGGGCTGAGTGAGAGTAGCACTGTGACGGCGAGGAGCGCCGGAAACAAGGGAACACAGCCCTGGCGCATTTTAGTGAGAGTGAGAGAGTGTGAGTGTTTTTTGTGTTTTTGAGTTTTTATACAATATAGACTACGAAATGTGAAGCAAATGGAACTGAGGTTTATATATAGTGAGGGATTTGAATTTATGGTTTTGTTTTCGAAAAATGATTTTTTATTTATTTGTTAGTGTTTTTTGAAATTTTAAAAAAAGTTGGGGGCATTGATTTGCGGGTAATGGAGGACAGGTAGATTCTTAAAAGTGGGGAAGGAGGTGGGGCCTACTAGTCAGAGAGGTGGGGCCAGGAGAAAGGAGCGTCGTTTGGATTATCATGATCATCATAGAGGGGTGTCGTCATTCGATCTGATGTGATCTTAACTGTGTAGTATTATTCTGTTTTTCTATCCCGCATGCTTAGCGCGGGAAATGGGCGGGAAGGGTAATTTGGGGATTTAGTTTTATGCCTTACGTATTTTTAGAAAATCAATAAATTGCACACCTTTTTTGCAATATTTTAATAAGTTTAGAATTACAATATTTTTCACATTAATTATTTAGGCAATCAATCTCAGAAAAAAAAAAGTGGTATTAATAACTAACGTTTTAGTGTTTTTTTATTATTTATTTTATGGAACTAACGTACTAGTGTTGGTTTTAACTTTTAACTTTTAAATAAAAAATTGTGTTTGTGTTAAGCTCATATGATAATAACTTTATAAACCCAATGGTTATAAAAAATATTTTGTCATCGTAATATCACCTAAACTACTCAACTACTTGTTAAAGATATAGCTCATATTAATCTCTAGTTTAGAGGCTTTTGCAAATTTATACTCAAACTAGGGTCTTTTTTGATAGTGTAAAATTGTAAATGTGTTGTAAACTTAAAATTTTTCATATAGTCAAATTCCTAATTGCTCACGGATGTAAGTATATAGTTGAACCACGTGCTGAATGTTGAATTTTACATAGAATGTCAATCTTCAACACCAATCAATGTATCTCCTTACAATGGGCAATAAACAGTTTCCCCCCATATTGCTCAGATTTTTGTTAAATGTAACTCCAAAAATCAATTTTCATCACTTTTTTTTTTTTTTTTAATTTTAGTTGAATTTGATTGCAATTCCAAAAGTAGATACAAAATGCTTATTACCAATATTCAAAAGAGAAAACCTTACTAAAGTAGTTAACGGGAGTTGGTTCAGTTGGTAAGGCTCAAGTGCTTCTTTCAAAAAGTCTAAGTTCGAGTCTCACTTCCGGTAGTTGTCTTTGGTGGACGATTTATAAGTCTAATATAAGTCTTCTCCGAGGCATACGGCTTACCTGGATGGTATAGGTAGCCTCCCATCACCTAAAAAAACATTGCTCAAAGTATTTTTGAAGTTCAAGGGACATTATAATTGTACCATACTACAAGTTAAAGACAAAATACAATTAACCCAAAGAGGAAAATTTTCTCTATAGGGGACCATGAGGTACAGTGTGTGGTCCGAGACAGAGGCTGAGCCGCTGACCTAGATAGGTGGTGTGTACCGACCCTGGCTTAAACAAGGGTCCAAGTATTGACACCTGGCTAGCCATTATCTGTCAAGATCAGTTGGTGCTAAGATAAGCTGTTGGTTTGTTTCTTGGCACCAATTGAAAATTTAATAACCACTTTGTTTGCAAGCTCTGTACGAAAGACACATTTCCTTTGTTTTGTTATTTTGGATAATAAAATACATTTGACCCCTCAACTCTTTAGAATTAAGAAATTGAACTTGACCTGTAAAATCTTCCTCTCCACATATATAAGAGCACTATCTTAGAGTCATAGAGAAGAGAATCGTACATTGTTTAAATCTTATAGATGAGCTTTGTATAATTGCTTTAGCCCATAGGACATTGATTTAGGTGATTGATTAAAAAAAACAGTGAGATTGAATAATGATTTTTATAGGTCAACTCAATAAGCATGCGAATAGCTTTTGAGAGGCTTTTGTTAAATGGAATGGGGGCTTCAAAAATCTATGAGAATGTTCATTGCGTTAATTAAGGAGTTCTGGATTAGGGCATCACTTTGTGAAAGATGCTATTAGCAATACTTAGGGAATAACACACATTTGGTGTATATAAAATTTGCTTGTGTTTTGAAATTGGAGAAATTATACTTTTCCCCTACTAAATTTGCACCTCATTTAGAGTATTAGTATTGGTGATGTCAAAAATTTAGCAATTTATTTGACACCACAAAAAACTATTTTATCTATTTTACTATTTCACTTTACAAAACACTCAATATCAATAGTTTTATTTTAGCATTCAACACAATAAAATAATATATCTACTATAATAAACAACAACTACAACTACTAACACAATAGAATAATATAAATTTTAATAAAATATTGTTTTATTTTTACCATCTTAGCTATAGTGCACAATCATCTTTGGCTGTGCATTGTAGCTCAACAACCAATTTTTTTGGCTTTCCCTCCACCATGACAGTATGCTTTTTAGGATTGATGGTGCTAAATATAGCAATATGAATTTTTAACGCCACTAATGCTAAGATAAAATGAGAGAATTATATCAGTGTTCCCCATTATTTTGAATTAAAGATAAAATGAGATAGAATATGAATTTTTAACACCACTAATGCTAAGATAAAATGAGAGAATTATATTAGTGTTTCCCATTATTTTGAATTAAAGATAAAATGAGATAGAAATAGGGTGTAATGACAAAATTACCCACACTAAATGAAATGAAAAATCACCATATTCATTTCATTTAACATTTGATTTAGATAATAGAGAGTACATGATGTAATTCTCCTAAATCGGGGTGTCAATCTTGTGAAAATGAGATAAAATTTTAGAATGGAATTTGAAAAGTATAAACTACCTTTTCAAAAATCATTGCAAATAATCGACACTGATGAATTTCAGTCTCTTTTTTTTTTTTTTGGTGTTCAAATTCATCTATACAATACAATATGACCTCATGAATGGTTGTTCTACGTCTTGTCCTCAATAATATAATAAAACAAGGACAATCAGTACACGATTCACTGCCTTTGCAGTGACAGGAGGACAGAAATAAGAATGGGGGTAGATGAAAGTAGATCCCACTTTGACTAGGCTATAAAGAAAAGTAGGGTAAGAACTTATAATAGGATTTTATTAACGTGTGTACTTTGATAATATATTAATAAATTATTTTAGAAATTTTTAAAAAAAATAAAAAAAATAAATAATTAACTGTTTTGACAATTTTTTCAATTTTTTGTAAAAATTTTCTCAAAATAAATAGTAAATACATACCCTAAGGATATATATTAACCGAAGCCATCAGGACGTATTTTTTTTCATCCTAAAATTCACATTCCTTTTCTTTTTTGGCTTTTGTGTTACAATAATCAGAGGATCAAATAGTTAATTTTGGAAGAATTTAGGATGAATCTCGCTTTTACCACTAAACTATAATTGTTACGATGTGATTATTTATCATATATAAATGAAAGTAAACCTAAGAATATTTGGAGGGCCCCCTGTCAATGCCTGTGAACCGAAAAGAAGGAATTTCAATCGAGAATTAAGGTAAATGGTTGTAAATATCTTGACACTTAAATATATTATAATTTTTTTTTATAAAACTAGATGAATCAACGGATTTGTTGTTTGTGTGATGGTGAGCCCAAATGAGGTGCCAATGGCATGCAAAAGAGTGCGAATGTGAGTGCCTGTAGCAAAATTGAAGAATTTAGATAGTATTGTTAGTTGTTTTTGAATTTCTCTTTGCAGACAAGGGAATTACTTTTGTCAGGTACCAATCACAATTTAACACATTAATATATTATAAAATTGTGTAAAACTAGGTGAATCAATGGAGTTATAGTTTATGTTATGATGAGCCCAAATGAAGTACATGTAAATGAGCACAAATATATATATATATATATATATATTTATTTATTTATTTATTTACAAGATAAAAATTCTATAGTATTGTTAGTTGTTTTTGAAATTCTCTCAACTCTTTTTTTTTTTCCCTACTTACTCATCTTTGATTATTATCCACTGTTAATTGCTAACAAAGGAATTACTTTTGTCACATACCAATCACAATTTAACACATTAATATATTATAAAAGCGTGTAAAACTAGGTGAATTAATGGAGTTATTGTTTATGTTATGATGAGCCCAAATAAGGTAAAAGAGTGCAAATATTCTTTATTTTTTTTATAAGATAAAAATTCTACTATAGTCTAAACTTTGTATATACGTGTGTAAAACTCTCTTCTGGTGACTTGAGGTCTCTTATACCCACACTTCACAAGCACTTATACTTGTGGGATAATCACCATACCAAAAATACATAGTGATAGAGCGCAAATATTCTTATTATAAATAATGTAATATCAGTTAAAACAAACCGTTCTATATTTATTATGTACCAATAATAACATATTACTTCTATAATAATAATAAAATAATAATAGTAACATACTACTCAATAATTATGCAATAAGTTATGAAAAAAAAAATTGTGTGATATCAGTTAAAACAAACCGTTCTATATTTATTATGTACCAATAATAACATATTACTTCTATAATAATAATAAAATAATAATAGTAACATACTACTCAATAATTATGCAATAAGTTATGAAAAAAAAAATTTGTGTGATATTTTGATTGAGAATCTGAGATATTATTTTCTTCCATGGGATTTCATCTCTGTTGTACGATATGACAGGACTTACCGGTAGATATAGAGTAGTCGGTAGAAATGTTAATACCATTAAATTGGGTGAAATCAATATTCAATTATTTCTGTATTCTTCTCCTGCCCAATCCAACATAGTACCCAATATTTCCTGCTCACACTGACTCCATTCAAACAGAATGACAGCCAGTGCAGATTTCTGGTTTCATTGAGTAAATAACAGTGCCCAACTACTTAAAAACGTTTTTTTATTTAACACCATTTCATATGACAAAACTGTAAGGATTGGAATGCGGGAATGTATGAGAAAAAATGTTACCCAATAGCAGAGGACGAGTAATTCTTAGACACTTTTGAAATATAGAAAATTATGCTCTCTCTTCTCACATTTATAGTGAGGTTTGTTTATTAAATTCATGATGGGATCCATCATGAATATGAGAGAAGTGAGCACCATTTTTTCGTGCTCCAGAACTACTTAAAAATTTTTCTACCTTAACAGCCTAAATATTGATAAATTAGTAAAAAAAAACTAAGAATTATTGACACTTTATTTAAAATATTGTACTCGTATTATATCAGTATCATACTAACGTTATCATGTTAAAACTTTTCAAAAATTACACTTGTTGCTATTTCATATTCGTATCCCTGTCCATGTCTATTTACGTATCACTGCTTCATAGGTAAAAAGTGTCCATCAAAGTTCAACTTTTTTAAAGATTTAAGGCTGTTTCGTGACAGAAGAAAGGAAAGGTACTTATTTATAATGATTAAAAACGAACAAAATGAGAAACATCAAACAATTTGGCCATGATCCCAATATTGGTCTTTCCCCTAATTTAGGATTACTGCCTTTTGCTTTATTATTATTATTGTACGGTACAAAACTACAAATAACGAAAGGAACGGGACCTCTCTCAATGGTAGGACAGTTCTTACAAGTTACAATAACAAGGGCATTCTTGAAATTATGATTTCTTTTTTGGGGTAAGAAAGAAAAGGAATTCCATTATCTCTTATGACAAATTTTTTAAAAATAATTTGATAATTACAGCAGGGAAAAATGGTTTTAATTATGGATATTTTTGTTTGAAATATCAGAAAATATTAGTTGAATTACAAAATATTTATAAAACAAGTACTGCTAGAATCACAAATTAATTTGCAACATTTTTACAAATTATTGATGAGACAAATTTATACCGGTTCTCATCTAGGTCCATTATTAACATCATCTTTTAATTTACTAGTAATTACTCATCACATTATTAGTTTGTAAAATAGTTTGTCTGTAACATTACTCAAAACTAAAATCAATATAGATTTAGCTTTATGCATGCATCTAGTTTATCATGATGGAAGAGTTATCAAATTTGTGACTTAAATCCTGTTTGTATCATAGCTAATTATGAGAAAGCAAACGTTAGCACTAAGCAACATGGCATTTCAATAGTTCTATACTTTGATTCCCCCGGAAAGAGAGTAAAAATTATCTAGAACTCAAGAAGGTATTGATCAATGGATTGTAACCTAATCGTATTTCATCTCATTTTAGGAAAAAGATTTAGGATTTGGCCAACCCTAGTGTTAGATGTAAAGGACTCTTCCAATGAAAAAAAAGAAGAAGCTTTAAACCATTTCTTGTTTTGGATCATGTGGTATCTTTACCCAATAAAAGGTATAATACTCCACAATATATCATTTATTGGTTTAGAGTATAACTATGATCTTTTTTTTAGAGATAACTATGATCCTTTTAAATTGGAAGTTGTTTGGTTTAGTTCAATGCAGTGAGTGAATATTGCGGATTTTAAGATTTTGGGAGCACTGTTTAGCAAGTTGAATTCAATGATTATCAAAGGGGGGGGGGGGGGGGGTTCTATACGATTTGAATCAATCCCAGTATTCTTTTGGTTTTAATTTTTTGTAGACAATCATTATAATGTCATACTTTACACAAGCAAGGTGCAAGGAGCACCCTTCACAGGCTTCACCTTTTATTTGGGAGAGAAAAGAAGATAGCTTTAATAAAAAAAAACAATACATAAGGTTCCCCACGCAAGAAAAGAAAAACAAGAAGAAAAGAACACAAAAGATGAAGAGGTAAGTCATTATATTAACTTACAAAAAGTAAAAAAAAATATTGAAAGCAAAAGATTGTACAATATAATGATTGTGATCTCACAAAAATGATGGGGAGAGATTTGCTTATATTTGGACAGAGGGAGAAGAAGATGCCACACACTTCCCCTCTTTCTTTCTTTTTTTCTCTCTTATTCTCATTTCATTCTAAACATACCTTCAACTTAAATTCTGTACATATAATGTTTTCTTTCTTAGATAACATTAAAATATCTAACTCTTAAAATCATGTTGAATCACACTTCTTGTATTATCTCGTTTTTTTCCCTCCAATTTTATATTTCTTACCATTTCTAAACGGGTATTTTATGTACAAAATTTGTATGAATAATAGTTTATTTTCCATTAAACACCTAAAATCTTAGTCTCTTCAAACCACTAATTATTGTTATTATTATTATTTAATTAATAAGTAAAAGAGAATGGATTCAAATCCAAGTTCTTATAATAAGAAAAATCAGATGATATCATTAGGTTACAAGAGTCTTTACATGGGTAAACTTAAAAGAGAAGACGTCATTCACTTAACTTGGTTAGATTTCATTTACTCAATCAACTCTGTTAATGTAGAGCTCTTTCGCTTACTCTAGATCATCGACTCTACAAGATTAGCTCATCAAATATTGTACCTAATAATTGGCATCAACTCTCAGCATGAGAAGCCAATAAAGAAACGACCACTATGCTTCGAAATCAACTCTAGCATTTACAAGTAGTTACAAATCATTACTCATCATTTAACAAAATAACGAAATTCAAGGAACCAATTCTCTATCAATAACTGCCTAAAACAACTATAAAAAAGAAAATTAATAAGAAGACAAGGCATGCATTGACAAATTGTCAGTATAATTTTCTTACTTTTGACAAAGTAAACATTTAACAAGATAACAAAATTCAAAAAAACGGCTCTCTATTAAAAACTGCCTAAAACAACCATAAAAAAAGGGAAATTAATAAGAAGACAAGACATGGGTTGAAAAATTGCCCAAAATATCATTTTCTTGCTTTTGATAAAGTAAACTTGATTTCTCACTAAATCATTATAATTTTACTGGTCGACACCACATTGCTATCCCCTGATTATCTCTCTCTCTCTCTCTCTCTCCACAAATACACATCTTCAAAATCAACCGTACAAACAAATGATTCTTTAAACCACTATTGTACTTGTATTAATTATCATCGAGAATATAGACTACACATGCATTGGAATTGTCTTCATAAAACAAAGGTAAAAGGAGTAAAGGACCCAAGTTAGCTCTTTGAGAGGAGACACAAAGGGGAAGAGTGGCTTACGGATTAGGGTATGGAGATTAGAGATGTTCCTAATCACGGAGTGAATTGCGGGCCTCTCTTCCCTATGACGAGTGAGACTGTGAGAGACGAGAGTGGCACTGTGGCAAAGTAGCAACTAGCAAAATAGTACAGCTGAGATTAACAAACGACGACAATTATGTGGGGCCCACATGCAATCACAGCTCTGCACGAACAAAAACTGTGAGAAAGAAAGAAAAAGAAAAGATAAGCAAAGCAAAGCAAAGAGAACTCAGTTTGGGTCCCACTGGCTTTGAATACGACCGCGCACGAGTGAGGACAACACACGCGTGCGTGTGCTGACATGTGTGTAAGAGTGTCTGTGCATCACGCGCTCGGTATATGTGTGTGTCTGATGATGGGTGAGACAAAGTTGCGGAAACTTTGGGGAGTTTGTGGGCTCATAGGCTTACAATGTTTTCCATGCTCAGAGTGAGTGATTTCAGTATTACTGTACTCTCAGTAATAGGAGCGTGGATTACACGAATATAATGAAAGAAAAAATGTAGTATTTTAGGTAAAAAGGTGGGGGGCTGTATTCAGTACTCTCCAGCCACTTGATTTGGTCAAGTCCAAATGACTTTGCTTTCGTCCTTCTGTCTGATGGATGGTGAAGCTTTTGTTGTTCACTGTTATTATTATTATTTTTTTTTTCTTTTGGATTGTAATGAGGTTGCTCATCCTTTCCCCTTTTGATTTTTATGGGATTTTTTTTTTACACATTTAAAAAAAAATTAATGTAGATATTAATATAGTTTTTTTGTATTTTCAATATAAATCATTAATGTATAAATATTATTTCTCATTTCTTTCCAAATCGGTTCGAAATGTGACAAATTAAATAAATATTTATGTGTATTTTTAGTCACATAATTTACTTCATAGCTATGTGACTTGTTTAAATGATTTAATGAACAATATGATTTTATATATGTGAATGGTTTTATGAACCACCACTTAATAAATTGGAAAATATTCATTCAACCTAATTTGAAGGAAACTTTTGTTTCTATTTCTTGCTTTTCTTCTTAAGAAATGTTTTTTTATTTTTTTTTTTAAAATGTAAAACTGACATGTTTTCATGTGTTTTGTTTCGACCTTAAAAATGAATCAGAAAACATTGTTTATTGTTTGACTAACATGAAATTCATTACTATTTTTTATAATTTCAAACAATTATATGAACAAAACTATTAATAATGAAACATGTTGAGAAAACATTTTAATATATATATATATATATATATATAAAAGAAACTTTTTGGGAGCATCAAATAGGAAAACAAGCCCCATATTTGGAATCTACACGGAAAAAATTATGTGAAGAAGTAATTGGTTTGAGCAAAAGAGAAGGAAAAAAGAAAAAGAAAAAAAAAGAGTCAATGATTGGCAAAGTTGTTCATTGACGATCAGTGGTGTGTGGAGAGAAAAAGAGAATTGACAAGTTACCATTGGACTCATTTTATTTTGTTAACCATAGAATATCTTTTCCTCCACACCAAACAGAGAAAAAAAATGTTTTCCATTCAAATAAGCGGATCATATATTTGTGTCAAATTAATCATCATGTTGATACTTTCTTTTAAGTAATTATTGAGTTTTCTCAGAGTACGGAGAATGATACTTCATTTTTTCACATTCACGATGAAAAGAGAGAGTACTATTTTTCCGTACTCTGGAAGTACTTAAGAATTTTCCCTTTTTGTTAAAGTTTAGTAAAAAAAATTTTGTACAAGTCTAAGATATCTAATTTCATGATATGCATTGAGCATTTAACCCAGTCTTTTTAACCAAATCTTTGGCCCATGGTTTGCATGATGCACACTTAATTTTGTCATATCTCTAATAATTTTTAAAATATCATTATTCATTATCACAATATACACATACACATAGTACATGATTAAATTTGTTACACTTTAATAAAAATGTTTGGGAGGTTAATTGTTCAAACTAAAACTCCGAGAATTAGATTGACACTCACGCTCTTAAAAAAAATAAAAATAAAAATTAACACTCATGTCAAAGTCTTATCCTTTTTTATTATTGTAGGGTCAACTTTTGTAACCCAAGCCCAAGAAGGTAAGGATTTCGAGCCCACTGAACCCAAGACAATAAATTTGTAGAGAGTGGGTGAAAGAGCTAGGCTAGCAATGAATTAACAGTATAAGACTGCAGTGTTTGTGGATAAATTTGTATTCAAACGTGCTCGGACAGATGCAAACGTAACGTCCGAAGAGGAATTTATATTCAATAAACTTGGGTTACAATTCTTGGGGCTACAGCAATGGAGTTCTCTCCTTTTTCACTTCTAGTTTTCCGATCCCCCTCTATCAGAGGCATCCCCTTCTTTATATAGTACTCCCTTCCTACATCTTCACCGTCCACTTGTTCATCATCTAGACGCCTACTTGAGTGCATGTCCCATCATACACCCTTTTTAGCCTTGTGTGAGTGGCGGTAGCTGAGAGTGCACTGTTCAGGTGTCTTCTCCACATTAATGCGGCCGGGGAAGTAGGTGCAGTGCATTTAATGCGGTGGTTGAAGTCTGTCTCCTAGACATTTCTCCGTTCCTGCTATCCTCACGCGTGCCTGAGGTTCATTTCCATCATTACATTTGTCAGGGGGATCACTTAAGCTTCCCAAACACCTGTCGGGCCAAGCTTCTTCGGATCCGAGGATATTGGACTCCTCGGACAATTGAACATCTCCTCGGACCATGCCCGTGCTCCTCTCCAGACGTGCCCCTTTCACATGGGCTTCTGCTCGAGTGTTTTCATCTCTTCGGACCAACAGTGGTCTTCAAATAGGGCCTTGGGCCCAGTACGTTAGGTTGGGCTTTTCACCCCCCACAATTATTATTTAAGATGAAATTTCTGCATTTTTGACATCCTTTGGATCGACATTGATAAACATGTATTATATTAACATTTTTTTTCTCCAAATAACAAGTTCCTTAAACAACAAACAATTGTCATCGGATACAATTTTATCTCTAGAGTTTTACCACAAAAGAATCAAGGAATTTCATAATATAGTTTACTTGATAATCTTCAAGTGTTATTAGCCTCGAAACCTCATTGCATGGTAGCTTTTACCACATTCGTAGAACACGTACATTTAAAGATGCTATTTCTTCATTTTTCGGCAGTATTATCCCAAGATTGAGGGATACTATGTGTAGATGCAATATTTAATGATTGTGTAGATCAAATTACAAATAGACATAGAAATATAGGTGTTAAGGTGAATTGTTCACTAGATTCATTGGACAAATGTTGTGTAAATCAAGGCCATGCTTCAAAAGCAGTTGTAGTTGTAACAACTAGCTGAGTTACTACATAATGTGCAGTGCCAATTGTTATTAGTTTCTTCCAATATTTCAATATTTGTTATCAAGAGTCTTGTAACTCAATTGGTTGGCACCTTCTAGTAATTTGACATCTAAGGTTCAAATCGCCCCACCCCCCAACTATCGATGTATAAAAAAAAAAAATCAATAATTCTTGTAAAAAATTGTAATCTTTAGTATTCAATTTTATAAACAAAATAAAAAAACAAATTAGTGTAGTGATTTGATCATACTATATGTGTTTGCAAACTTGAAATTGCATAATATAGTGATTGATATAGATACACATGTTTCATGCCTACTCAAGAATGCAAATATCATTTTTATATAATAAAAAAAATGCAAAAAAAATTCAATTATTTTTTTACATTCTTGATTGCGTTTTATTTAAAAAAAAAAAAAATTTGTTGGATGTCATTTCAATTGTTGCAAAAGCAACTAAATTTGAGCAAGAATGCTACTTTTCAAATCAATTGTTTCTCGTATAAATCATAATAAATTGACATCAAGAGTTCAATATACTTAATAATTAATGCATTACTTAAAATAATTAATATAATAAAACAGATATATTTATCATATTAGTAATATTTTTAATTACATAGAATAAAGACAACAATGTTGGTTTCATCTAAATAATTAAGATTAATTTTAGTGAATTCACAAATATTTAATTTTAGATGGCTTGTATGTCAATTGTTGTAAAAAAAAAAAAAAATATGAGGAAGAATATCATATTCTATTATTATTATTATTGTAGGGGTGATAGGCCTAGAAGTACGTATCTGTAAAGTATATTGGGCCAATGGCCCAATCCGAGGACATTAAGTAGTCCGAAGATAGGTAAACACCTTCATGAGAGCCCATATTGGCAGGTGAATAGTTGAAGTTTGATCACAACCAGCTAATTAGATAGTCCGAGGATGAATACTTCCTCTGCTAATCAAAGCCGAGGTCAGAAGGTATGGTCTGACACCAAGAGCAACGACTCAGACGATTCCACTGATGCGGATAAGTATCCAGAAGGAATATGACAAAAGGAAGCCATGAAATATCTCAAGGAAAAACTGCTACTATCGCATTAAATACTCTGCAGTTAACTCTCTGGCCGCATTAATGTGGAAGTGATACCTAAACAGCAGTTTTCAACCTTATAGCTACTACACAAAGACTTCAGGGAAGTGCTGATGGGACAAGTATCAACACCAACCATCTGGTCTGCACGTGGAGGGTAGAGATTGAAGGGGAAGATAGTATAAAGGAAGAAAAAGACAATGAAAGAAGGGGATCGAGAAACTAAGAGAAAAACACTGTAGCATTAAGAACTGACTTTTTAATCAAACCTGAAGGAAATATATAAGAACAGATCTCCTCAGACTTTGCCGAGAACGATTTTCTTTAGTTTAAACTTGTATATCTTCATTCTCTTGTCATCAAGATCTACCTTATTTGTTGTCTGATTCACTAAAACTCAATTTTCCAACCCACTATCTACAAATTCATTGTTTTGGACTTTTTGGACTTGAGTCCATCTATCTTTTGGGCTAGAGACTCAAATCTGGTCCTTCCAATTATTATTATTCCAAATAAAAAAAATTCTTATACAAAATTTATAAATAATAATCATATGAATTCCTTTAATGTAAATAATTAATGAACAATTATAGATAACTAATATATGCATTTAATGAATTAATAATTTGATATAAATGCAAACTTTGTTGAGGTTTTGAGAAGGCCTAAATAAAATGAATTTTAAGGAACGCATCACGTGGTAGAAGTACCTTATGCTCTCTCACATGAGGTCTTGGCCTTTATGTATATATATATATATATATATTACGAAAATTGAATTTTTAAATAACACTATATAGCTAAAACATATATTAATAGTTATATTCTATAAAACGAAGAAAATAATGTCTTGTAAAATTATTATTATTTACAATGCATAAAAAAATTCATTATAAATTAAAAGAATTTGGTATTGCATTTGGAATTGAAAATGTTCTCCAATATGCTACTCTTGATCTAACTTAAAAATAAAATCTATAAAATAGGAATTTAATACATTAAAAAAGTTTTATATCCCTAAACTTATTGTTTAACGGATGTCTATTGTAGTAACCTACTCATCGATAAAACCACAAACGCCTTAATCCCACACCATCATTTGATTTGAGAAATTTGGTTAAAATCCATAATTCATATCCCATAGCGCCTACAGATTCCCATTTAAATATTAAAAAAATAAAAAACAAAGCATCAAACATATTAAATTCTATACCCATTTAACAAAATCTGCTCTATAATATTCAACAACAAAACCTTAAAATAACCAAACTTAAATTTGGAATGGTGAATACTATTAGTAGATAGCAATAAACACAAAGATCATCCCTTCTGATTGCCTACAATAGCAGGCTAAATGGCTACAGTAAATTTTGAATTTTTATATAGAGAACAGCCTTATTGTTTAAACCTAAACCAAATGGCTGGATCGAATACATTTTCACCAAGAAGAGAAAGAGTCAAAGAGAGTACAAAATAAATAAATAATTACATAAATCAAGCACCCTTGTCTGTCATGTCTCCATCAAGTTTTTGGTCTTTAGTCTTTACTTTATTTAAACACTTTTTTTTTCCACTAAAACCAGTGAACACTTTTTTTTCACCAAAAACCAAATCAGTCATGCAGGGATTTCAAGCAATGAATTACCCCCAATGAGAAAACCACGGCCAAACATACCACAAGGGACCTAAAATAAAACAAAACAAATACTGACTTCCAAACAGAAAAGACTGAACAATTTTATAAAAAATCCAAAAATCCTCTTCTTAACCAAAAACTTACCTAAATCATCAATGACTTTTGCTCTAGGAAAATTGTTAAACATTCTCTAACTTTTATGTACCATAGAAAAGTCATTATCAAGCTCTAATTTTATGTTACCATATAGAAAAGCCATTATCAAGATAACATTCAAGAAAGCTCAGGCAAGAAAGTAGCCAAAGCAGAAATCAAGATAAATAAATATTGATTTCCAATCCTAATTCTCAAAGGATTAAATTTTGTTGGCTGTGAAATTTAGGGTCAGCTTGATTAATTTTAAAATCTAAAACAACAACTTTAAGCGAAACATTTATTTTAATATTTAAATAAAATTAAGTAATATTTTTTTTTTATACTTGAAAAATTCATTTATTTATCCAATCTTTATGAGATTCACTTAATTTTTCTATTACTCTCACTCTCTTGTCTCTACTTTTTCTTTCTTTAAAGTTTTTAATAACTAGAATCATATGTTCATGTAGATACTTATATTAAAAATTATTTACAAATAAAAGAAATATTATCTACATTATAAAAAAAAAAAAGTCTAAAACAAAATAAATTTTAAGTTGTAATACAGTAGAAGCTAATGAGCTTTTAACAAGAGAATGATAGAATCAGTCGACAGGAGAGAGAGAGAGAGAGAGAGAGAGAGAGAGGTTTAAAGGAAATATTATTTCTTTTAATTTATAGGAAATAAAAGTACTGAGTTTCTTTATTTTCTAGTTAAACATGCTCATTCTCTTAGGAAAAATGGATACGATATGCAGTTTGTTTAGATTACTACATAAATATAATGTTACAAGAGAATCTTGTTATTATTAGTATAGATATATTATATATAGGATAAAAATTAAGGGGACTTCTTCCATTGTTGCCTTTGACAATTGCTTTGGTGGATTTTCACATCCATAAAGTCTTTCAATCTAAACTTATATGTACCTATTGCTACCTTGAAGGTTAAATTATTCATTTTTTCGTCCTTGACTTGGGAGTACACCTATAGCTATAGCCTATAAGCTCCTTCCTATTCTTCTTGCTTTTAGGGTGAAAGATCCAAACATTTAAGCCGAAAATGTATTATTACCGGCTCCTATGCCTCAATCAAAGTAATTGAAATGGTATATTTATTTTTTTATTGGAGTAAGTATGATACTGGATTGAACATTAATTGGAATGGAAGATTTTGTCTAAATTTTAGTCCGTGATTCTTCTTTCTTCATGCCCTTGCCATAGGGTACTTGAATTTGAAGATGAAACTTTTTTTTTTCTTTTTTTTTTGATGGAATTGAAGATGAAACTTTAGAAGCATGACTTTTGTGAAAGTTCCCTATCCTAAATGTTGGACTTTGTTTTCCTTTATACTAAACCAATCGTAAATGACAATAGATTCCATAACCAAAAGTAGATGTTTCCCCATAAAGAGCTCTTTTCTTTTCTTGTATTGAACTTTTTTGGCTTTTAATTTTAAACCTAAAAAGATAACGCAATTAGTTAAAGATTATGTCTCATGAAAATAAATGTCATTGATTCAAATGGAATAGATTGTACGTAGGATGGGAAAGTGCAAATGTCATTGATTTGATTGGAATCAAATGTGTAGGGTGGAACATTATAAGAGGAATCGAAGTATAGGCACAACAAAATCTCACAATTTCTCACAATAATATTGTTTTGAGTTATCATGAATTTAGGTGTAATATTTTATTTTATTTTGATTCATGGTGAGCTAACATCTCAGCTTATTAGAAAATGTGGTGAGATTTTATTGCGGCATAAAAGAACTCTTTCCTTAGGACTAAGCTCACTTATTAAAAAAAATGCAGAAAAAATAGATTATTTTCTTTCTTTGTTATTGAGATTTGAGAGAGATAATATTTTATTTTAAAAAAATTAAATTAAATCATTATGTGAACCCGTTTATGCTTCAACTGAAACTTATTTTGGTATATAAACAAAAATACTTATTTTCTCATACATAAAATTAGTTCTCATATATTGGGTTGAGTAAGACCCTATTATTAGTAGTATATTTATTTTATTTTATTTTCTTAAGAGACCCTATTATTAAAGTATTGAATATCTGCACCTTAAATAAATTTATACTACCAAAAAAAAAAAAAAAAATTGTGCACTATAATGGGAGGACAATCAAGCTGTCCTCCAAAATAATAAAAATAAATAATTTTTAATCAACTTCTAATTTCAAGTGACTCATGTAGTCGCTAAAACCCACAATAATTTACCGATATTAGTTAGGGGGATCATGTATATGTTTCAGGGGGAGGAATGAATAAATTTCTCAAATTGCTGATGATTTCATCATACGTATGATTAAATCATAGTAATACGTCTCCCTCTTCAAATTTATAGAAAAATTTTTAACTCATGAGCTTGCATTTCCATGTGCATAACATAAGATGTAACATGGTCATGTCTTATGCATGCATATAAAGCTGTAATAAACATATATGTGCTTTGTATGTATGTGGCTTAGTCAAAGTGACACAACTAATACCTTTCATTGCACGACACAACAGTTTTTCCAGTATAGAATTCATGATTATGTGCGCCCATCGATTCATCTCCACCAATCCGCTTCCAAAAACATAAATGAGAAGACAAATCATACGTATGATTAAATCATAGTAATACGTCTCCCTCTTCAAATTTATAGAAAAATTTTTAACTCATGAGCTTGCATTTCCATGTGCATAACATAAGATGTAACATGGTCATGTCTTATGCATGCATATAAAGCTGTAATAAACATATATGTGCTTTGTATGTATGTGGCTTAGTCAAAGTGACACAACTAATACCTTTCATTGCACGACACAACAGTTTTTCCAGTATAGAATTCATGATTATGTGCGCCCATCGATTCATCTCCACCAATCCGCTTCCAAAAACATAAATGAGAAGACAAATATACCATTTTGATCCTTACATTTTTGGATTACTATCAATTTAGTCTTTATATTTTGGTAGCGGTCAATTTGATCCATACATCAACTTGCTAATGGAAATTGAGACCCAAATGGTATTTTGGCCGAACGAGAATTACATGACACAGTAGTTGACCCTATTTTAGACAATAAAATATTCAAATACCCAAAAAAAATGCTTCAAGATACAAAAACCATACACACCTAAAGCTGTCACCCGTATATTTGGGGCTATGTGTTGGATTGAATAAAGGGCATATGAGATATTTTCTGGCTATGGTTCTTAGAAGCTAGAACTGGTGTGTAAAGGTGGTTTCAGAAGCTTTGTATTGGAGATATGTTATGTAGTTTTCACCTTTATTTTTAGAATCCTTTACATAGATCATAGTAGACATTATTGTACCTTTATGCGAAAGAATGGTACGAGTACAATGTTCAATACAGGTTATATGACGATCAGCATTGTGTCAGAGACCAACAAAAGTTTGTAAATAGAGATTGAAGAAAATGAAATTTGAAAGGAATCAGTCACCGCTGCGTCAAGGTCAAGGCCCCCACCACCATAGGCTTTGTGTTGTGAAATTTTAGTCACCACCATGACCATAGGTCCATAGACAAAGACCCTTTTGTGAATGTGTTATTTGAGGCTGAAATTTTGTACAATTATAACGTCAATGAACCTTTTTTTCCTTGACCCAGAGCGGCGCTTTTGTTGGTACTACCATATTATGCAGAAAAAACCACTTGGCTTTTGGTGCTTGAATTTTGTGTCATTTAGTCTCCACAGAAATCATCATTATCATATAGGTCTTGTTCTTACTCAATTTTGTCCAAGCTTAGGTTACAGAAAATCTTCAGCAGATGATTTTGTTAGATGATTGATTGCGATATCATGCTTAATTTTACCGAGAAGGAACTATCCAATAAAGTCTTTTAACTCCTAATCCTTGTCGCTGACTAAAAATCTTGTGTACATTAAAAAAAAAGTAGGAAAATACTTGTGCTATTGTAGGCAAAGGAGTAATACTAATAATGCAGAAATGTAAGAGGGAAGAAATGAATCAATCTGTAGATACAGAAAATATTTACTATGGTAGTTGAAATCTGTTATAATGTTTGTAAAATCGTAGGTGAACATTGAATGTATGTAGTCAATTTTCACAAAAAGCCATGTTTTTTACATCCCATATTGAACAGAGATTTTATTTATTTTTTCCTGGGGGAGACAAGAAATTGAATGGATTGAAGAAGTTGTAGGTGAAAATTCAAGATGACAAGTATGGCCGAGCAATGGGGCCATCCAAATTGTTTTAAAAAAAAAAAACTTAGTTTTTTGTATGTAAGTAGTGTACAAATCACTGATGATCATGGATCTTTATCTATCACTATTTTAGATAACTAAATTTAGGTAATAAGAGTTAGGGAGATTATGTGGGAAAAAAAAAAAAAAAAAAACACGATGGCAAGTTAGGGAGGAGAGATTTGAATCATGGATGCCTCTATTAGAATTTGAAAACACCAAAAGATGTAAATTAATTAAACTATAAGGCTCTTAGTTTTTTTTTTTTTTTTTTTTTTTTGGGGGGGGGGGGGGGTGAGATTGTTAAATTATTACTCATTAGGCAATTTTGTTGTAGTACACTTTAATTGCAAGGTACTTTTTATCTATGGAGGGAACTCATTGCCTATGATTTTTATTATGGAGGCCACTTCTTGTCAAATTTTTACTAAAGAATTAGTGCATTCTTGTTTCTCCCAAATGTTGCTTGAAATCAATAACTAATTTATGGTGCACCCTATCTCGTACAATGATAACCATGTTAGAGGACAAAATTGAATGCTTCAGTGAATTGTATTTTCAGAATTTTGCTAAAAAATTAAGACGTTGTTCTAGTAACGTTGTTTGTATTTTTTGGAAATATGTGTGGGTCAAAAAGTGTGTGAAAATACGTATAATGTTGTTTAAAAACTGGAAATTGTTGCTCAAAATTCCATACCAAACATCCCCTAAAACTAACATTTTATTTAGCTCAAATTCAACGACATAATTTCTTTATAGGAAAACATGATATGGAAAAGCTTATATTGTGATGTAACGATCCAACCAAAAGCAAATCCACCAACGATGATTATTGACATGAATGACTAAAGAAACTGCAGCAATCCTGTTAAGAAAAAAAGAACCGAAAGAATCCTTACAAGCCATGATGTTGTTTTTCATGAATTATTACAAGGGATCTGTGTTCATTGGTATGTTTGTGATTGGATAAATGATGCTTATCAGGAATCTGCTTTGGTTTTTGTCATTTGATTAGACCCAGAAATTCTCAATCACTCCAAAATTTTGCTACAACTACAACACGAGGTTTTCATTGCGGTCTTGTACGGTTATACATCAGCAAATATCTTCAATTGTTGATCCTGATTCATGAATTGTCGGTACATAAAATGGTGTAACTTTAATTGAGTGTCTGAAATTGCTAGCCAAATTTTACTAGGAGTTCCGACATTTGTAGTACAAGTGTACAACCATGTTAATTTTCTCATGAACTTATGGTAGTGCCTTTTTCTTTATATAAATATTTTCAGAGTGTACTATTTTCATTGCTTCTCTCTCTTTGAAAATTGAGATGTCTAGAGATAGGGCACACATTAAGCCATCTATTTTTGGAAACATTTTTTTTGGAATTGAAAAAGTATTGACAGCTTTTTCAATTTTCGAGAAAATGTTTCCAAAAATAGATGGCTTAGAGCACACATTAACCGGATCCTATAATCAAAGAGGATTTTCAGAGAAGTGATGGCCTGATGGGTACCGTTTTATTTGACCTATGACCAATTATTGCCATTTCACTAAAAAACTAAAATAAAATATAGCTAAAATTATAGGGGTAATCACTGCTCCCACATCACTTAAACTTTCATATTGCGTTATGATGTGAGACCACCTAATTACTAATATACCTTATCACTACTCAAACTTACAATTCTTAGACATATACGTGTGATAGGTTACAAGAGCTTTTTATTATTAAACAACCTCCCATGTTTTGGTAAATTCAATGAATATGTTGATCGCGTAATAAAGGATAACTAGAACACTAGCAAACATTAAAAGATCAAGGTGGATTCATATGATAGAGTACTTGTAAAGAAAAATAAAGAGGATGAAAAATTATTTATCTCAGGCCAACATACTGTGAAGGAGCCGCTATTATAGCTGCTCCATGAGATGACACCTCCAATAATATAAGGAGAATTTTGTTACATTCGAGAAAATGCATATGAAAAAGTGTGAGGTATAAATCCAAGGACTAAAATTATGTCTCATATAGGATGAAAATGATTTGCATCTATTATATATATATACAACGGGTGTCTCATTGCATGTGAGTTTCCGTGGAACACTCACTAGCTACTACATAAGCTTTAAAAAATCATATACATCTATTTCTTGTTTCACTAACCAAAATTGATTTAACCTTTTGCCCATTCTATTTTCATGAATGTTGATATTCACATTTATTTTAACAATTAAGAATGGATCTACAATTTTGAAGAGAGAAGAATAATTGTGGATCAAAATCCGTGAAATTTTTTTTTTTTTTAGAATACTAAGTATTTTAATACACACACGGGGAGAATACTAAGTATTTTAGAATTCTAAGTGTATTTTTTTTTAGAATACTAAGTATTTTCTTCCCTCCCCCGTGTGTGTGTTAAAATACAACTGACCTTCTCAATCACTTTGCTACAACTACAAAACGAGGTTTTCATTGCTGTCTTGTACAGTTATGCATCAGCAAATATCTTCAATTGTTGATCCTGATTCATTAATTGTTGGTACATAAAATGGTGTAACTTTAATTGAGTGTTTGAAATTGCTAGCCAAATTTTACTAGGAGTTCAGACATGTGTAGTACAAGTGTACAACCATGTTAATTTTCTCATCAACTTATGGTAGTGCCTTTTTTTTTACATAAATATTTTCAGAGTATACTATTTTCGTTGCTTCTCTCTCTTTGAAAATGGAGATGTCTTGAGATAATAATATTATTAGAGAGGATTTTCAGAGAAGTGATGGCCTGATGGGTACAATTTTATTTGACCTATGACCAATTATTGCTATTTCACTTAAAAACTAAAATAAAATATAGCTAAAATCACAAGTGTGATTATTGCTCCCACATCACTTAAACTTTCACATTGCGTTATGATGTGAGACCACCTAATTACTGATGTACCTACCACCGCACACTCTTGGTACGATAGTCACTTCACAAGTATAAGTGCTTATGGGGTGTGGAGGGTAAGGGTCGGGGTTCAAGTTTCCAGGAGGGAGCTGTCACACACAAATACACTTAGATTAGGCTAAAGTAGAATTTCTATCTTGTATAAAAAAATTACTAATGTACCTTATCACTACTCAAATTCACAATTCTTAGACTTGTAAGTGTAATGAGTTACAAGGGCTTTCTATTACTAAACAACCTCCCCTGTTTTGGTAAATTCAATGAATAGGTTGATCACATAATAAAGGGTAACTAGCAAACTAGCAAACATTAAAAGATCAAGGTTGATTCATATGATAGAGTATGTGGAAAGAAAAATAAAGAGGATGGAAAATTATTTATCTCAAGCCAACATACTGTGAAGGAGAAGCTATTATAGCCGCTCCATGAGATGACACCTCCAATAATATAAGGAGAATTTTGTTACATTCGAGAAAATGCATATGAGAAAGTGTGAGGTATAAATCCAAGGACTAAAATTATGTCTCATATAGGATGAAAATTATTTGCATCTACTATATATATATATACAACGGGTGTCTCATTGCATGTGAGTTTCCGTGGAACACTCACTAGCTACTACATAAGTACATATAATGAACGCATAAGATACCACCTTCATCTAGTAAGACTTTTTGAGAATGCTTTAGCTTTAAAAAATCATATACATCTATTTCTTGTTTCATAAACCAAAATTGCTCTAACCTTTTGCCCATTCTATTTTCATGAATGTTGATATTCACATTTATTTTAACAATTAAGAATGGATTTGACAATTTTGAAGAGAGAAGAATAATTGTGGATCAAAATCCGTGAAACACTTTTTTTTTTTTTTTTTATAGAATACTGAGTATTTTAACATACACACACGGAGTGAGGGAAGAAAGTCTTAAAGAAACTAACAATGGTGTATATCCAAAATGACCTAACTTTTGGATACACAACACGGACTTTAAACTCTTTAACTCACACTCATTTTTCAATGTGAGATTAACTCACTGTTTTTTTATTTTGAGAATACTAAGTATTTTAACACACACACAGGGAGAGGAGAGAAAGTCTTGAAAATATAAGTTTGTGAAAGTTGAAAAACAATACCTAAAAAAAATTATTTGACATTGTCTATCGAGACAAAGAATACTTACGATTAAATAATAAATAGCTTATAATCTTTCCATATTCACAGATATAATTAACCAAAACCTAATAAGTGAGAAAGTGCACATTCATAGCATTGCTTCTTGAATATACACAGGTCCTTTTTTTGTTAATTTAATTTAATTTAAAATTTTTTAATTTGAGAAAAAGTTATAATATATTGCTATTTTGGGATTGAACCTTTTCAAATTAGACAATCGATGAATCACAGAAAAATAGCTAAATGAAGATAAATAAAAACAAGTAAGGAGTTAATTACACAAACACACACACACAAAAGGTAGCAAAGGTAGATAAACTTGGTTTGGTAGGTAGAAAATATGCAAAATTCACCAAATTTTACAAAATGAAAGTGAGGAACTGCTTGAAGGCCAATTGGGCCTGGGCTTAGTTTAAAAGTTGTAGATAAACCAGGCCTAGTCATAGTAGTCATGTTTTGAGCAAATATCAAGCTTCAAATTATTAATGGCCTCCTCAAGCCCATAGAAAGCATCAAAACATAGATGACAAGCAGCCTATATTAGTAACAAAACACATTGGCTGCTTGTTTTGCCCATTGTTTGATATGGATTACAATTCTCTGATCTACCACTATACTATCAAAATTTATGCCCTGTTTCTTCCATTGTGAGAGATCTTCAGCCACTACTGAAATGTTCCATGGTAGGATGTCCCTCCCTGCCATTACTGCACTAGTTTGTACCCTGGCACTTGCAAGTGAAATTTTCCAATCTTTGTGGATGTTACATTCTGCTTAATCTTTCTTGCTTACTTGCTTGTCTTGACTTGACTTCCTCCCCTGCCTTGAATGCCTCAAGTGCCTGTCAATCAAGCATTTGCTAGACATTAGTGCTTCTATGGGATTAATTTGCTTCCCTTCAAATATGAGCTGATTTCTACACTTCCAAATTGTCCAGAGAGTAATCACAATGGTGGTTTCAAAAATGGGGGGTTCACTTCTCTGAGGTTTTGTATATCTTGTAGCCAGTTTGTAAGCCAGTATATCAGTACTAATTATAGATTCAAATATGACATAAAAAAGTAATGTGAAAAGGTTGTAACTCCTGAAAATGCAAAGATTCATTCAAATAAATAGAACTATACTTCATGATCCATGTAGCGAGGGGTCCCTGAACACTGTAACTTGTGAGCTTGATGATGTAGGGGAGGAAGTACTGGTCATGGACAAGCTAAGCAGCCTAATATACTATTTCATTGAATTGAATGACACACAAGTACTTGAATCAACAATGAAATTCTGAAATTATATCCTAAAGTTTTGCGCACACATTACACCCCAAAAGCTTCTGGCCATCCATATTTTGGTTTGAAATTCCGAAATTACATAAAAGTTCATTAAAATCCTTCATATGGCAGTATCATTAGAAATGGCCTTCATAAGAAAAGATTTATGGCTTTTTTAACATCAAACCATTTTTTCAACTCACAACATCAAATATTCTTCATAGTGTATCCTTAATATTAGCTACATTAATAATTCTCTTCTCACAATTCCATTACACTTTCATGATCCAGGAAATCACACAAATTGGGTTGTTTAGCATGCATATACAAATTTTACCCCGACTCCAACTTCCTTTCCCACTAGCATTTTCTCGGGTGACAAACAATTTTTTTTATTTATTTTATTTTTATGGGAAACAAAGACAATTCAATGAAGAGAGACTGCAATACATCAGAACTGAAAGAAGCAACATAAACCTGAAGCAACATAAACCTGAAAAAACAGTTTATAAAAAGCTTAAAACACATGTCAAATGTCATTCTTTTGCCAATTTCAATGTCAAGCGCTTGAACTCCAAAAATTGGTGGGCGGTCCCCCAACCAAAAAAACTATCACCATCCTCCTATATTTGGAACCCCTACCTCTTGATGTGTGATCAATTTTGAATCTTAATTAATGACAGGAAAAACTATTGATTTCTTCCACCCAAATTTTCTTTGTATATCACAGTAAAACAAAATTATTGTATCCATGATGTGAGCTTGATGATGCAGGAAGCATTGGTACTTGAGCACCCTAGTCCCATTGTAGCAGCCACATAGCATAGTTATGATACGGAGACCAAATTGTTACACAATAGTGTATAGACAAGAGTGTAACTGTGCCAAGTACATGAACTAAGCACACAAGAAAGAAAGACCTATTATAATAAACCATGGGTTGTGTTAGTTGCTTGTTAAGAAATTGTTTTATGTCAGATTTTTTGGCTTTTAATTTTAAATCTAAAAAGATAACGCAATTGGTTAAAAATTATGTTTCATGAAAATAAATTTCATTGATTCAATTGTATATAGGGAAAAAAATTGTACATAGGATGAAAAAGTGTAAATGTCATTAATTTAATTGGAATCAAGAGTCCGTTTAGGAACAACTTATTTAACTGAAATTGAAAACTTTTTGTTGAAAGTACTGCAAATAAAGCTAAAAAGTAACTGAAATAGTATAGTGAGACCTATGAATAGTACCAAAAAATGAAGATGAATAGTAGTAAAAAAAAACTAAATTGCAAAAAAAAAAAAAAAAAAAACTGACTTTTTAAGCTAATGCCAAATACAACCTAAGTGTGTAGAGTGGAAAACTGTAAGAGGAAGTATGAATCAAATTGACTGTGCCAAATAAAGCCTTTTAATTCTCCCTCTTAGAAAACTTAGGAATTTCATACTAATCCCAACTCTACACCTTCTTTCTCCTCTTCAAGATGAATACCAAAGCATAAATATCTCTAAGAGATAAATATAAACACAACACTCAATTATCCCAACACAAATAATGATGATCGGTACAATACTATTTTTTTTTTTAAGTATAACTAACGTTTGAAACCAACCAAAACCAAATCAAACCTAGAACTTCCAAACCTTCCTGCGCATATATTTTCACCAAGAAAAACACACAAAACATGGAAAAGGAAAACAGCCGCAAACCCAAATTATGGCACCGCTTCTCTGCCAAAAAAGTTACTATGAGTTGTCCATTCCTCGTCGTTTTCATCTTCCTCTTCATCTTTCTCCACAAACCTTCATCTCCCGCCTCCAAGTCCCCAATCCAACGCATCGTCAAAGAAACTCATTCCATCATTCACTCCAAGCCCTCATCTGCCTCGCCCGCGAGCCTAGAGCGCGTTGTTTTCAATACCAAACACATCTGGAAAAACGATGTACTCAACTCCGTCACTCCCAGAGGTTCCATCAGCGACCACCACAAAGTTGTTCTGGTAACCGGTGCAGCTGGTTTCGTTGGCACCCACGTGTCCCTCGCGCTAAAACGGCGAGGAGATAGTGTCGTAGGCCTTGACAATTTCAACAGATACTACGACCCTAGACTCAAACGCAGTCGCCAAGATCTCCTCCTAAACGAAGGCGTTTACGTGGTCGAAGGAGACATAAACGACATGGCGCTCCTTAATCGGCTTTTCGATACTGTTCGGTTCACCCATGTGATGCATCTGGCGGCTCAAGCTGGAGTTCGTTATGCTATGAAAAACCCAAGTTCCTATATTAACAGCAACATTGCTGGGTTCGTTAGTCTACTCGAAGTGTGTAAATCTTTGAATCCAAAACCTGCCATCGTGTGGGCTTCGTCTAGTTCTGTCTATGGTTTAAACACCAAATTGCCGTTTTCAGAAGAAGACCGTACTGACCAACCAGCAAGTCTCTATGCTGCTACAAAGAAAGCTGACGAAGAAATAGCACACAGTTACAATCATATCTACGGGCTTTCGTTAACGGGGTTGAGATTTTTCACTGTGTACGGACCATGGGGGAGACCAGACATGGCATACTTTGAATTCACTAAGAATATATTGAAAGGGAAAAACATAACTGTGTTTCAAGGGCCTGGAGGTGTTTCTGTAGGCAGAGATTTTACGTACATTGATGATGTTGTGAAGGGTTGCTTGGCTGCATTGGATACCGCTGGGAAAAGCATTGGGAGGGAAGGAAAAAGAAAGGGTTTAAAGGCGCCTCTGAGAGTTTTCAATATAGGGAATACTTCGCCGGAGAGTGTTGAGAAGCTTGTGGGGATTTTGGAGAGGTTGTTGAAGAAAAAAGCTATGAGGGATGTACAAGAAATGCCTAAGAATGGAGATGTGATGTTTACGCATGCTAATATAAGCTTGGCAACAAGGGAGCTTGGGTATAAGCCTACTACAGATTTGGAGACTGGGTTGAAGAAATTTGTGGAGTGGTATGTTGATTGGATCCAGAAAGATTAGATACGGTTACTTAGGTATTATTGATTAGGTTTATTAATTAAATTCAAATACCTTGGCGACACTTTTTGTATTGTATTAGTCAATGCAATCATGTTTTTTGAATCTAATTGAGAAATCTAAGATATAGTTCTTAAGGAATCCGTAAAATTGTAATTTTTTTAATTTTAATTTTTTTTGGTAATTTTTTATAACAATTTTTATTGAATTTGATGTTAGAGTTTGTTGGATTTATAGAGTTGTTGGAAAAACCTATGCTTGCATATAACCAGGAATTTTATGTTGTTCACAGGTTCTAATATTGCTCTTTCTCTAGTAAATTAAACACTGATATTGGCAGATATATATTACGTTTTTATGCTGGCTATTTCTGTAGCATTGGTGTATAAGAAATGCAGGATTATATGGCCACGCAAGATTGGTTTGTAAATCTTACAGATTCAAAGAATGACATAGTGGACAATCACCAATGACATTAATCGGCTTTAGTTCTATATATTATCTTTTCTTTTCTTTTCTTTTTTTTCTTTTTTTATGAGCAAAAGTTCTATATATCCTAATGACAGTAATATTGCTCGCTTTCACATTTAGGTTTATATGCATAATATCCTGAAATGTTCAATAATTACATTCAAAGAAACATTGATCTTTCTCTTAACCATTTTTTTTTACTCATAAGAAATATAAACATGACAAGTATTCCATTATGATTTGCCTAGACCATAGCTTGGTTGCTATCACTTAATGTAGTGAATTATTTGTAAAATTAGACCATAAAATTCTTAAACGGTTGGTCTGTTGTTTTTAACGTCTTGGCCATTGATTTGAGCTTTGTTATACAGGAATTATTATTATTATTATACACAGTGTTAGTAATTCTGTTTTTATTTTCTAAATATGGTTTGGGGTGTATAAGTTTGTTTTATACCAGAAAGTATGTTTAAAGTAGTTTGAGAATATTAATTCCCAATATTAGCATTTTTAGCATTTTAAAACATATTTAGCAGATCGACTCCTACTCTTGCCTTTATTTGTAGTATTGGACATTGCAGATAGTCTTGGACACCAAAGTTGTCATGTCCACAATCATATTGCAATAGATGCTATTTTGTCAAACTTGTTTACATGAGTTGTGATGGAACATTTTATGTTGTCTAATGTTATAATGCATCAATTAAGATTATTACCATTTAATAAACGTGATGACAGTAGAAGATCATCACAGCTAACGCAATGATTTCTTCTACAAGCAGCCAAGGTGACTTTGGCATTGACTCTCTCTTTCAATGTAGCCCAAAGTCATTCAATTCACTTTGGTGCACTTACTTAAGAATTGGAACAACACCACATTAATTAATCAACGTGAATGTGAGATAGTTTCAAATGGTGAAACCTTTTTTTCCCCAACAAATGACCTGGGAAGCTCTGAGATTGACATAAATTGAACCTGTAAAAACAACCACTTGTCACCACATCAATTTCTTCCAAGAGAAAGAACATCTCAACTTAAAAGACATTTGATAGGAAAAAAATTCCACTTGGTATTTAATATTAAGGATCCGGTTAATGTGTACCCTAAGCCTTCCACTTTTGGAAACTTTTTATTGGAAATTGAAAAAGTTGTCAATACTTTTTTAATTCTCGAAAAAAAAATTTCAAAAATGAAAATTAATGTGTGCCCTTAGGGCACACATTAGTAAAATCCTAATATCAAATATGATAACAAATAGTCATTTAAACATCTCAACTAAAGGCAACTGCAAAAACAGACCCCAAAATCCCACTTCACTGATGTCTTTTGATTCAAGAAAAATGCAAGAAAAACACACACTGCTTTAACACTTAATCAAGCTTGGGGTATGTTCCAAGACAACATAATGTAAAGATTTCTAATTAACTAAGGAGGATCAGAAAAGTGATATTTTTAAAATAGGCCATGTTCAAGAGTCGGCAATTGTAACTTCGACTTCCACGCCAGGTTCAATAGTGATGGAGGTAATCTACTTAACAACTTCAGGGGAGCTGAAGAGGTCAATAACTTGTTTGTGGACACGAAGTTCAAATCTATCCCAAGTGTTGGTACCTGCAAACCCAAAACCAAAACAGTTGAAAATAATTTTCCAATAAACAAAACACACTTAACAAAAAACAAGTTACACAATAAACCTATATCAACACCAAGCACAAAGGATTCTTCAGTTATTCAGAAGCTTAAGTATGTATGAGCACATATTAGTTGACCGATGATAATGAAATTGTTTATTCTATTTTTCTGGGCCACAATGAAACAAGGTATGGTATGATCAACTATGATATGAAAGCAACAACCACCCATGGCACATACATTTTAGCCATTAGCTCTTCCCTTTCAAAGTATAAATTGAGTTGCTAATCAGGCCCAATTCTACAGGTTGACTTCAATTAGTGGTTCAAAGTAGAGTAATTCTAATTTGGCTTTCAGCTGCGAGGCATGCAGGGATAAATAAGGCTATAGCATCAAAGTTTGTTTTCAATATTCTACGACCTCAACATCAAAGACAAAACAATAAGGGTTCACCATTTTAATGTTACTGAGACAACTGAACCTCAAAGCAAACCCTGGATCTCTCCCTGCTGTCTTTGAATTATGATACAAAGGACCTTGTGAGACGCCACTAACAATTTCCTTAAGCAGAGGATATACAGGTAATAGCAGGCTAAGTAATAAACCAATAGAGAAATACTTAAAATGAATAGAATAGGATTATTATCAAATGAATATTGAAGAATAATGAGGAATATAGTGATTTTTTTTTTTATGAAGCCCAGCATCTGAACCCAAAAACAGTAGGATAAAAAGAAATATACCTTCACCACAAGGGGACTTCCTGGACCCATAAAATTGATAAAAAAATTACAACTACAAAGTCATAGTCCCAAAATTTTGGGATCAGTTGTGGATCCTCAACGGACTAGTCAAAGTCCGCAACATGTATTCTTTTCTGCTATTCTATTTTATCAAAAGTCACTCTCTAGTCTTTACCTAAAAATTGTTACTAACATATAATATTGAAAAACCATAAATAAAAATTAAAAAAAAAAAACCAACAACAAAACTGGTTTTAAGCCATAAAATCACAAATGGGTCATCTCCAGTAGATAAGATAAACCTTAAATTCAAACTCAAACCAACTAAACCCAAATCAATCCTCAGATAAAACTAAAGGAGTGTCTGTCTAATCTCTGAACTTAAATCAAAACAAACTTTGTGGTGGGTCATCTCTAATAGAAAAGATAAACCTTAACTCAAACCAACTAAACCCAAAGATAAACATTCAATGTAGGACAAAGAAACCAAAAAAAAAGGCAACATAATGATAAAGTTGCATTTGGATTTAAAATTAAAGAATTTGAAGAAAATTCGAAATGTAAATTGTCTAATATGAATTTAACAGCATATAATGGGTTTAAGTTTTACGATTTTCCTTTAACGAAAATACTACATTTCAAAATGTCTTCTTACACTTGATAATTTCACATATATGTATTAATAAAATATAAATTTATCTATGAATTTCAATAATAGAAAAAAAAAATCATCATTTCATAATTTATTCAATTAATTTATGATAAAATAAAATTGTATGCATTCTCTTTAAATATTTCCATTCACATGATCAAAAATTTTGTAAAAAAGAGAAGCGCATTCAGTTGTTAATAATGGTGACTCAAACTTCAAATACTTCTACTTTTACGGTAATGTAAATAACTTTTCCAAACATGTTTGATGAAATGATTGTAGATGTGAAGCTCAACCCTATCTTTTTTTGACAAAATTTAATTACAAAATTGGTTGTAACCTAAGGTTATAACCTTATTCAACATCATTAACATTACTGCATATTTTGAAAATTTAATCGTTGGATTACATGTTCTTTACGCTCTTAATACACATGTCAAATTTTGTGTTAATCGGATATTATTTACTACATGATCTATAAACTTATATTTTATGCATAGTTTTAAACTACAAAAAATTGCAATTTAAAAAATTTATTGATAACATAGTTATTAATCTTTAATTTTCTAGAAATTTTACAAATATGGAGGATATAAGAAGAAAATGTAATCTAATGGTGGATTTATCAAAATTCACCTCCAATAAAAAGATATTGAGTAAGGTTGTAGCCTTAAGCTACAATCAATTTTGTAACTAAATTTTGTCATTCTTTTTTATTGGTTCCCTACCTATCAAAATATTACTAAATTGCATTACATAATTTAGTTTGCTGATTTTAACAAGAGGTGGTGCCATTTGACATACAATTAAAATAAGGCGAAAATACACTTTTCGTCCCTACATTTTGGGTCAATTTTTATTTTGGTCCCTAAATTGATTTCTTTGCAAATTTCATCCCTAAAATTTGAAAATCGTTTTTAAAATGGTCCCTGCCGTGAACCAACAGACGGAACCCTCCTACGTGGCAGACGGAGTGCCCTTATTGCTGACGTGTCGCTGACGTGGCCATTAAAATATTGTTAAAAATCATTATTTGGCATTTTTAAATACACATCAGCATTTTAATTTTTTTACTCAATACACGTCAGAAAATTTATATAAAAAAGAAATTAAAATTTAAAAAAAAAAACCTTAAATCTAATTTAATTAAAAAAAATATTACTTATTATTATTAATTTTCATTTCATAAGAACATTACACTTGTTCTTCGTGTTCTTCCCAATCAAACCCAGCAAGGAAGAACTCAACCCAGATTACAAGAACACAAACCCAACAACCAATAACTCAAACTCAGATCTCAACAACAAAAACGAAAAAAAAGAAAAAGAAAGAAACAGAGATCAAACACAAAACTCAACCCATATTACAAGAACACAAACCCAACAACCAATAACTCAAACTCAGATCTCAACAACAAAAACGAAAAAAAAGAAAAAGAAAGAAACAGAGATCAAACACAAACACAGACCCAGCGGTATCAAAATCTGAGATGATAGCAAAAACCCAGATTGACCAGAAAAAAAAAATTGACAACAAACGTTGCAACCAAAATCCCAATGTTATTAAACTCTCCATCCCTCTATGAACATAAACCCAAAAAGTGAACACACATCAAAAACCCAGATAATTCTGAAAAAAACGAAATCCTGGGGAATCTAACGAAATCATACCCTCGGAGCTACAGCCTACACATATCAATCAAACCCCCAATCCTCAACCGCAACAACCATGCCCGTTTTCAAAACCCCATTCAACGGATACTCCGTAAAATTCAGCCCATTCTACGAGTCCCGCCTCGCCGTAGCCACCGCCCAAAACTTCGGCATCCTCGGCAACGTCCGCGTCCACATCCTCGACCTCCCTCCCACTCCTTCCTCCCCTTTCGTAGAGCTCGCCTCCTTCGACACCGTCGACGGCGTCTACGACGTCGCCTGGTCTGAGTCCCACGACTCTCTCCTCGTCGCCGCCGTAGCCGACGGCTCTCTCAAGATCTACGACCTCTCTCTTCCCCCGACCTCCAACCCTATCCGCTCCCTCCAACCCTCTCAAGATCTACGACCTCGCATTTTAAACAATTAATATATGAAAACTAATATAATTAGAATGAAAAGTAAAAAAAAAAAAATTTGAAAAGTAAAAAGAAAAATAATTTAATTAGATTAATGTTTATTTTAAATTTTTTATTTATTTTCTGACCTAGCTTTTTATTTTCTGGGCTTTTTTTTTTTTTTTTATTAATTAAAATGCTGATGTGTATTTAAAAATGCCAAATAATGATTTTTAACAATATTTTAATGGCCACGTCAGCAATAAGGGCACTCCGTCTGCCACGTAGGAGGGTTCCGTCTGTTGGTTCACGGCAGGGACCATTTTAAAAACGATTTTCAAATTTTAGGGATGAAATTTGCAAAGAAATCAATTTAGGGACCAAAATAAAAATTGACCCAAAATGTAGGGACGAAAAGTGTATTTTCGCCTTAAAATAATTTTGAGGGCTTATTTGATTGGAATAATCCATGTACATAAATGTCAAAGGAACCTTGTCATGCCTTAAAAGAAAAATAAGAATTAAGTAATGAGTAAAATAGTATGTCAAGGCTTCAATTGTTTACAGTTTGACAGTTTGTTATACCTTTTTTTTTCTTCTCGATAAAACCAACTTTCATTAAGAGAATACAAGATCTTTCTTACAGTTAAACCCACAGCTAGTATCAAAGATTCAAAATAGTATTTGACATGAGCATGAACTACACAATTAAACTCTCTTCTAACCCAATTAAAAGAGCAAATAGTATTTGTAAAAAGGGAAAATTCCCGACCTATCATAAGCTGACACATTATACTACCAAGTTCACAAAATACGGCCAATTACAAAGTGCCACGTACTGCTACTAGGTTTTGCTATCACTACTCAGAAACCAACATAAATTTGCCAAGTGTCATTGAAATAGGGGCATAAAATGCATGAAAAAAAAAACGAAAAACGAAAAACCAATCACGCATCAGCATGTGTAAGCAATGACATAAGTAGCTCTACGCGTATAAGCGAAGACACAGGCAGTCCAATTGGGTGCTAACATGTGTCACCTTGAAAATCAAAACATTTCGGCCAATCAAAAGATGCCACGTGTCTTGGAGAAAAAGTCTTAAAGTTCCTCCAAATTTACAAGTACGGCACTCTAAATAAATGGATGAATCTCAAAATTTGATTTCGGGAGCTTGAGTTTTGGACATTGCCAGTACTTCGGAGAAGTGGGTCAAATTGGTGGTTTCCAAGTCCTAAACAAATAAATGGATTTCAAAATCCGAATCTTCGCGAAAATCTGAGTGGGACAAGTTTTGCTTGGACATCTTGATTCTTAGTCAAAGTTCACATCAAAGTCAACAGCTGTAGAATCACACTATCTGAGCACTTTTGGATTCTCAAATGAAGAAATAGATCCCAAAATTGGAATCTACACGAAAAACTGAGCAAGATAGGTCATTCTTGAAAATTTTGACTTTTGGTCTAGATTTATGCAAAAGTTAACTTTCTTGAAATCGGACATTTGCACAATTTCCAAGTTTCGAATGAAGAAACGGATCCCAAAATCAGAATGTACTCGAAAAACCGAGTGGGACAGGTCCGCTTTGAAAATTTTGACTTTTTGGTTAAAGTCAACCATGGTCAAGGCCTTTTTTCTTTTCTTTTTTTTTTAGGCGGTTCGGGTCCGGGTCATATGAACGGGTCAAACGGGTCGGATCTGGACAGGTGGGTCAAACCGGGTCGGTGACGTCATCCATGACGTCATAAAACTGAGGCGCGTGACAGAGTATGGCGCGTGGGAGCGCGTGATTTAGATAGGTGGCGCGTGTTGGCACGTGATACTGAGGCTGTGAACGCCTGCTTTTCTGGCGGCGCGTGGAGGAGCGTGGCTGTTCTCCTTGACCTGAAATTTTCAGGTTTTGTAGATCTTGGGCCGATGGATCTAGTGGTGGAATCAGTTTTGTAACAAAATTTCTCAGATTTGCGTAGATTTGAATGAGAAATCCGCAGGTCGTTGGGAATTTTTGGCGGCGCGTGGCAACGCGTTATGGCTCCATTGTGGACGGTTTTTTCGGGTCTTGTAGTTCGAAGTCCTTAGAAGATTTCTGTGGGTTGAGTTTTGTGAAATCTTGTCAGAAGTTTTAGAAATCCAGAAGAGGAGACCGCAGGCATTGTTGGACTTATTGCCATTTTAGTCTACTTTTGCGGTGGCCATTCTGACAAGACGGTGCCAGGATTTAGACTTGTGAGGTAGGTAGTGAGCCATCATTTTCTGTCTCCGTGGCTTAATATCGTCTTTCATTTCAAAATTCGGTGCAATCTTCTTTGACTTTGAGTGCTATGAGTTTGCAAAACCTCACTTTGAGCTCCAGTCGTTTTCACATTTCTGAAATGTGAATATAGTTTTTTCCACTGGCTAGTTGGTGGAACCATTTAACGATGTGTTGACTTTCTTCATTTTTCTTGTCTGTTATCTCAGAAGTTTTCTATATAGAGGTATGCTATTGCCTTCATCACTGAGGCATATGCTCAACCTTTAGTTTTCTTCTCCTGCTTTCAAGATTAACTCATTTGATCTATCACTATGGTGTCCCTCGTTATATCATAACTGATAATGGCAAACCATTCTACAATAGGCTTATGACAGAGCTATGCGAGAAGTTTCGATTTAAACAATACAAATCTACCATGTATAATGCCCCGACAAATGGACTAACTGAAACATTTAATAAAACACTTCGCAGTTTGTTGAAGAAGGTAGTATCCAAGACAAAGCAAGACTGGCATGAAAGAATCAGAGAAGCATTATGGGCATATCGAACAATATTTCGAATGCCTACTCAAGCGACGCCATATTCTCTTGTTTATGGAGTGGAAGCCGTCCTTCCCTTAGAACGCCAAATCCCATCATTACAGATTGCCATTCAAGAATGATTGATTGAAGAAGAAAATACCAAGCTCAGATTGCAAGAATAAGAGGCACTTGATGAGAAAAGGCTCGAGGCCCAACAACGCCTTGAGTGCTATCAAGCTCGTCTTTCAAGCGCATTCTTCTCCGATTCTTTCGTGCCAGTCTCGCTATGTCTTGGATACTACCTTCTTCAACAAACTGCCAGGTGTTTTGTTAAATGTTTCAGCTAATCCATTTGCCGGGTCATTAGACATAGAAGAGTTGTATTGTTTAAATCAAAACTGCTCGCATAGCTCTGTCATCAGCCTATTGTAGAATGGTTTGCCATTATCAGTTATGATATAACGAGGGACACCATAGCAATAGATCAAATGAGTTCGAATGAAATTGACCACCGTTTTCAAACTAAAAATTTAGTTGTCTACAGTATTATGAACTCTAAAGCATTGCTTAGTAAGTTTGAAATTCACCAAAAGCTCTCTCTGTTAAGGTTGCTCAAGGGTTCAATGCACAACTCTTTGTTTAGCTAAAGCTTATAAGCTTATCTATTAGCTTTTAGCTTTTAGCTTTTACGTACAGCTTTTTAAAACCTTACTTTTTTTTCATTCTTTTCAAAGTACGAGCATATTTTAGCACACTTTTAGCAAAAAGCTAAATAAACTGTTACCAAACGGACATAGTCTCCTTCCATCACTGGCTCAATAATTTTCTAACAGTGCCAATTACAAAGCCCAGAGAATGGCACTTGTTTCTGCCACTAGTGAGTCACTCACAAGAATGCAAATCCTTGCGCATGAATCATTTAACAGCAACATTAACATTTAGCTTAATCATACCTAGAGGGGGCGTTGCTAATGTACATGTTTGATTTGGCCTTGCTCTTGCTTTGGCTCAATTCAATTGACTTGCTCCTCTATCCTCCATTTCAAGTTGTTGATGGTTGAAGCATATTATTCGCTTTGGTGCTGTCATGAGCAGTTGCCAATGTACAATTTGCAATACTCAGCTTTTTTTAAAAGGCACAAATGTAATTTTCTTTTTCTTTTTTCTTTTTTTTTTCTTTTCTGTTATTTTTTTTTTTAGAATCAGGCACATATGTAATTGATGTCACCTCAACAACAAAAACACCAAATGTAAAATGGGTCTACCAAAAACTTTGCTGCAAAAGGTATTTATTTATTTAAGTGGGGAGGGGGAATTTAATCCCAAGTTCTTCTCTATAGGAGAATCGGACAATGCCTTGTATAATTCTTAATATGATATAAAATCCGTATGAAAGATAAATTATTATTATTATGAGGTGTTGTTTCTTGGGTTTTCTTCTTAAGATTCTTCTATGTGGATTTTTTCGTATGTGATGAAAGTGTATTTTTTAATTAAGTAGTCATATGGCTAAATCTTAAGAGAGGGAACCTATGGATTAGCACCTAAGTTACTGTACCTAAATTTTATCCATAATAATAAAAGTTTTATCACAATCCAACAAATAATCATTGAAAAAAAAAAAGTATATCTTATTGCTTTGACAATACCTTCATCATCCACAAAATTTCTTTTGTGTGTGTATATATATACCATAGTTACACATGGCCCATGGCCCGTTCCTAATAATTAAGTTGGTTTTAAAAATGTCCCTAAAAATGAATAAATGTGACCTCACCCCTTAAAAAGAAAAAAAGAAAAAGAAAAGAAAAGGTGGAGTTATCGCATAGAACGTGTCAATCACCTTAAGAAGTGTCGTCAAGTTGCCTACGAACCACCAATAAATTTATTTGTATGTTTTGGGGGGTTGATAAAACTAAGATGGAAAATAATATTCTTGGTCCTACATGTTGTGAATGAGATAATGCATATACTAGATCTTACAGATGTACATACTCCTAATGCAATCTTCCAAGATAAATCTTTCTTCGAACTAATGCCCTAGGGGTTTACATTCAAATTCTCAATATGTAAGCTTGAGAAAAGTTTGCACCCAAGGGATCGTGCCATTTTCCCAAACCAATCTCATCTATCATTTGGGCTGTGTTGATTTTTATCCTCAAGTTCAGGGCTATTGCAGTGTCAAATTTACCTGGTGGGAGGGGGATCCAGTGAAAATTTCCTCAAGGTTTGTATGGAGTGACTTTGGAAAATGGCTTCAATGACGTTCTTTTATAGAGGTGGACAACATCAACTACAAGATAAAGTAAAAGAACATAAAATCCAAAGAAGCCCATCACGAAAATAGAGTTGGGATTCTCAAGTATTGTTGGCTACACTCATACAGCCGGATGGATATGGCATTCAATGATTCAAGAAAAAGTTGGGAGTGAAACACTAACATAAAGAGTTAAAACACCACCTGTCAGTGTCACCACATCAATTTCTTACAGATTAGAGATTACTTCCATGAAAATGTAAGACAGCATCTACTCGAAATATAAGACTGGATAACATTTCTAATGCTATTTAGTCAAACATGGAAATAAGTATTCATTCAAATTAATCCACAACTGAAGAATTCTTTCCAACAAAAACAACAACTAAAATCCTTCCTCTTTCACTTAAAAAAAAGGCTAAAAACACTCATACTACCACCTAAAGCAAATGTTCTGATAAACTAAAGAGTACAGGGAATCAATATTATGGAAGTAGAGCATTTTCAATTATCCGCAATGGTAACCTCAACCTCCACGCCAGGTTCAATTGTAATGGAGGTAATCTGCTTAACAACTTCTGGCGAGCTGAAGAGGTCAATAACTCGCTTGTGGATACGAAGTTCAAATCTATCCCAAGTGTTGGTACCTGCAAAACCAAAACAAAGAGTTAACTATAATTTCAAAACAAGAATTAAACTTCGCCACAAAACATCTTTCTTAATAGCTATGTGATTACATTTATAATAGCAACTAGCAAATAGGATTCCATAATGAGCACAACATAGCTGGCCTACAAGGCTACAACTATAAAATAAAATAATTATTTTATTTTCCAGGCAACAATGAAATAAGGTATAGGATTGATCAGAAGCAACAACCCATGGAAAATATATTTGAGCCCCTAGGTATTTCCTATCAAACTATATATAAAAAGATTATATGACGGGAAAATGTTAAAAAGGGTCATAAGTGTGATATAGAGATACTGAAGAGTACAATAAGTTGCACAAAATCCAACTGAAGATCAATCTAGAGTTAAGTCACAAGGAACCATAAGCAGCATTTGAAGAAAAATGACATAAATTGCTGAATAATTTTATAGGTTAACTTCAATTAGTGGCATGGAGAGAGTATTAAGGGTATATAGCTTCAAAGTTTGTCACCAGTATGTTCTCTACAAGCCTCAAAATCGAAGGCAAAACAATAAGGATCATTTTTTATTTTTACGTACATCATGAGACACACAACTCAACCCAAACCTTACAAGGGTTATTTTCGATCTCTACCTGCTGCCTTTTGATTTTGAAACAAAACCCCTATGGAACACCACTAACAATTTCACCCTTCTTTCAATTCTAATGCCCACTTTCCTTAAAAGTTCTTGCAAGGGGCACTAGCTGATATGCCAACTTAAAATATAGGAAAGCTTAAAATTGAATTAGATAGGATTATCAAATGAATATTGGTAAACAATGGTGATGATATATTTGTGAAGGCAATCAATTGAATCCTACAGTAAGATATAGAAAGTATACCTTCACCGCAAGGGGACTTCCTGGTGGTGATGTGCAGAACCTTAGTGGGGATTCTCACTGGGCCCTTAACCCTCAACATCTTGTCCTTGGCACCACGAACCAAATCCGTACAAACTATCAATAAAAAAAATAAAATAGAATAAAAAGCCAAACCATCAGCTTAGTACTCTTGTTCCAACTTCCAAACATACCCAAGATGCTAAACAGGTTTAAACTCTCGCATAAAAACCAAACAAAATCAGCTTAGAACTGACTCAAAAGTTAAAACCCAAATTGAAAAAATCATGGCCAAAAACAGATACTAACATACAAGGTATTAAAATTACCAGGACTGATAACATTCAATGATAAAATGCCAAATGGGTCATATCAGTATAACAATTACAAAACAAATTCATCTCAAAACACATACTACATGAAACTAAACCAATCAAATAAATCAGAATTAAAAAAAGGCTAAAACCTGATACTAACATATAAGATCAGAAAAACTCAATTATATCATATATCAGTACAAGAATTATAAACCATATTAGTATTAATATTATTGTATAAACGCCATTTTCATCATATGGGTCAAAGAAGATTAGAACTAGAAAATAAAAACAAAAACAAAAACAAATCCAATGCAATAAACAAAAACAAAAAAGGTTTTTTGGGTACCCTTCTCGAGGTTCTTGACACTTTTTGAGGTCAGGGTTATCCTGATCTTGTGAATTTGTTCCGGACCTTCATCCGCACCCAACTGCTTCGCCGGCTTCAATGCGTACGCCATTGTTTCTTTGCTTCCTTTCCCTGAAAAACAAATACCAATAAAAAAAAGACTTATTTCTCATCATCTTTCATCGATTCAAAAGCATCATCATCACATCACGGTAGAAATAAAGCAAACCCAAGAGGCTCTTTTTGATACCTTGAGCTGAGCGTGGAGGCTGGAAGTAGGGGCGGCCGGCCTCTTTAGCTCTTTCTCAGAGAACAGGAAGGAAGTGGAATTCGATGCAACTCTTTTCTTATATGCGGGTTAGGTTCAATGGGCTTTTTAACCCAGCCCAAATGCAAATTTTTAATGGTTAGATTTTTCTTTTCTTTTTTAGATTATTTAAACATTAAAGTTCTAAATTAAAAATAACAAAAAATGTCACTTAAGGTACAAACCTCTTGCAGTTTTCTAATGGATTTGCGAGAGGTTTAGAGGTTGTTTGGATTTGTGGGTTTCTATCACTCATCACCCAAAATAAGTGGGTCCCATGGAGAAGGTGCGTGTTTGTATGGGTTTTTGTTTCCATCACTCAGTTCTCACCAAATCGGGTAATGAGTTATTGAAAACAAAAACAAGTTTTAGGCGTTTTTGAGTTACAAAAACAGAGTAACAGGTGGCAATTTTGTAAATACCCTCACATCAGCAAGCTCCACGGTCAGGATAAGTCAAATCTGTAGCTCCTTTTTGTACTCCCCACCAACGGCTCTAATGAGCATTTGCTTCCACAACTACAACCCCATCTGCACAGTCACATCACTACACTCCCAGTCTTTATGAAAACTGGTAAAGTTGGGTTTTGGGGTAAGTGGGGTGAGGAGGGGGCAAGTAGGGGTTCTGAGAGCACTAGTAGCCTAGGTCAAAGTGTGGGTCCCACATTTTTTAGTTTTTTGGATTTGAAAACATAACTGGGCTTAGGTGCCAAACTGGGCTTAGATGATATTTGGGGATTTTTAAGTGATAGGAAATGAATTATAGGGTGATGAGTGATGATATTTGACTGATAAGTGATAATATTTTTCCACCCAAACAACGCCTTAATTTCACATTTTAAATCCACTACAGTTTGAAAATTGTTTGGGCTTAGTAATTATATTATTCATACTAAAATTCAACCTAATTAACTTAAATTACAACAAATTAAAAAAAAATTAACAGAAAAAATAACAAAATATAAGAGTCTTTATAGCATATATTTGTACCGGTGTAATTTAAAATTTTAGGGACAAAGCTTTAATTTATTTATTATATAAGTATATTTATTATGAGAGAATTAAATTTTGAGTTAAAAGAGCTACTTTGAGGTATACATGATTGTTTAATTTAGGTTGGGTCCTATCCTCTTGACAACCCATATCACACACTTTTCTTCTATGAGTTTGTACACAATATCATATTTTGTTAGTTGTGAATTCATGTAAAAGTGTGATTGCAATTATTATATCTTGTAATCTTAGCAAGTTGAGAAAAAAGTCATCTAACTTATTAATTTTTAAAATTAATTGAAAATATGTATGCAACTTTAATTTCTCGGTCATTAGATTAACCTCCATGCCAATTTGGGGGGAAAAAAAGTCCTTGAATTCACTACGTACCATGTAATAAAAGCTATCTAAATATACTTTTAGTTACATAACATATGTATTGAGTCATGTTGACTTGTTAATAAATCCTAGGGTGATAGGTTGGAGGAGAATTAAGGCCGACAACGGGTGAAATTTAGTTGTTTTTGGAACCGATATTCTTGTAATAATAAAGTTTTGAACTTTTTTTTAATAAATGTATTTTAAGATCAAATTTTTAACCTCATAGAATTCCAAAAGGAATTAGATCTTACTATTGGCTCGATTATAGAATCACATTATTAAAATACTCACATTACTGTTGTTAATTATTAAAAAATTTAAATTAAAAAAAAAAAAAAGCATTGATTTTTTTTTTTTATAACCATTTCATTTTTCTTATCCATTCAACTAGGTATTAGTATGGTACACATACTATATTAAATCAAAAGACTTGCTGCCATTGATTTCCCTAGATTTCACATTAAGAACCAAACAGGATTCCATCTAATAACACCTAGAGCGAAATTTGCAGATATATTTCTAGTAACACCTAGCAAACTTTGCAGATATATTTCTAGAATTACACTAATACCTAGCAAACAAAATATATTTCGGTATTTTATTAGAGGGAAAGAATTAGATGGACTCCTAATGAACCTAGTGAACCTCACAGCGAACTTTGCAGGATTCCATCTTATTAGCAAGATATATTTCAGCTGCATAGTTTGCTTTAGGTTCTAATTTAAACTGCAACAACCATAGCTACCAATGGAGACTGATATCTGATTCTGATGTGAGCAAAACTATAAAAATTATAACAGCAAAATATTGGGAAGGAATCACAGCCTCTGTAACAAAACAAAACACACTTAGGCCAAGGTAAGGTTCTCACGCATCTCAAACTGGACAACTCTTTCAAAATAACCCCATTTTCAAACGCTGAAAAAAAAGTTATATATCAAACGGGCACATATATATAAAGTTATAGCACACATGCTAAATGGTATTTAGAATCAAATATGTCAATAAACATTCAAACATCACAACTGAATAATGACAATAAAAAACCCCTCTTCTCTTTCACTTCAAAATTGTGCTAAAAAACAGACTGCCAACAATCAAAGTTGAGGCATATGTTCTGGGATAACAGTGCAACATAAGACAAATATTTCTACCAAACTAACGAGATTAGAAAAGCAATAACGTTGAAGTATGCCATGTTTAAGAGTCGGCAATAGTTACTTCCACCTCCACACCAGGCTCAATCGTAATGGAGGTAATCTGCTTAACAACATCTGGGGAGCTAAACAGGTCGATAACACGCTTGTGGATACGAAGTTCAAATCTATCCCAAGTGTTGGTACCTGCAGACCAGAAACGAAAAGAATTCACAATAATATTCATACAAGGAAATGAACAACACAAAAACATCTTTCATAATTGATACATTTCCAATAACACCTAGCAAACAAGATTCCATCTGCTATTCAGATTTATTATGCATGTGCACGACATATCAGGCCTACAGCCATTAAATTGTTCATTTAATTCATTCAGGCAACAATGAAACAAGGTATAGTATGATTGAAACGCAACAACCCATGGCATTCTTAAGGGAAAGCATTAAAAGGGGTGATAAGTGTGATATACAGACACTGAAGAATACCAATGAGTTGGCGCAAAATCCAACTGAAGATTAATCCAGAATTAAGTCACAAGGAACCTTAGCATACCACTTAAACATACATATAACCAACATCTGTAGATCAATGACATAAATTGTTAAATAACAGGCTAATTTTATAGGTTGACTTCAATTTTTAGTTCAAAATGAAAACAACAATTAGCGGCATTCAGTTGTGTGGCATGCTGAGTATTGAGGCTACAGCTACAAACTTTCAAAGTATGTTTTTTCAGTTTATTCTATACAAGAGTCAAAATCAAAGAGATAAGGATGGACAAACACATTTTATGTACATCAAGAGAATACTCAACCCAAACCCCACAAGAGTTAACTTTCCAACCCTTCCCTGCTGCTTTAAGATTCTGATACAAAACCAATATGGGACACCACTAACAATTTCATTTTCTTTCGATTCCAATGCTCACATTCATTACAGGTTCACTAAGGAACTAGCTAAAACATAGGATTATCAAATGAATAAGAGTACAGTAAGATATTAAAAATAGGGATCATTTTTTATTTTTATGTACATCTTGAGACAGACAACTCAACCCAAACCATACAAAGGTTAACTTTTGGATCTTACCTGCTCCCTTTTGATTGTGACACAAAACCCCTATGGAACACCACTAGCTAATATACCAACTTAAAATATAGGCATGCTTAAAATTGAATTAGATAGGATTATCAAATGAATATTGGTAAACAATGGTGATGATATATTTGTGAAGGTAATCAATTGAATCCTACATTAAGATATAGAAAATATACCTTCACCACAAGGGGACTTCCTGGTGGTGATGTGCAGAACCTTGGTGGGGATTCTCACTGGGCCCTTAACCCTCAACATCTTATCCTTGGCGCCGCGAACCAAATCAGCACAAACTATCAATAAAAAAGAAATAAACCAAACCATCAGCCTAATTGTTGGCTTATTATTCTTGTTCTAAACAGATCTAAGATGCTTAAAAGGTTAAAAACCTCATACATAAATCAAATAAAATCAAAATCAGAACTGACTCAGAAAAAAAATCATAGCTGAAAACTGATACAAACATATAACACTGAAAAATCATTAATAATACCATTTGTGAAACTAAACCATTTCCATAACCAACTAAACAAATCAGATTTGACTCAGAAAACGCACGTTAAAAAAAAAATGAAAATACCTGATACTAACATACAAGATTTAACAAAAATTCACACATACTCTAAGAGTGTTTCATCTCTGAAACCAAACCATACTCAGATCCACATTATTATTGTTTAATCAGCATTTTCATCATATGGGTCAACGAAGATTAGAACTAAAAATCCAAAACAAAAAAAAAAAAAAAAGCAAGAAAGAAAGTATTTTGGAGGTACCCTTTTCAATGTTTTTAACATTCTTTGAAGTGAGAGTGATCCTGATTTTGTGAATTTGTTCCTCGCCACCATCTGGACCCAGCTGCTTCGCGGGTTTCACAGCATAAGGAGGAGCAGCCATCTTTCAGAGCTTTTTTTTTCTCTGCAAAATACCAATCACAAATAAACAAAAAGAGCTAAAACCCATATTTGATATTGCAGAGAGAGAGAGAGACAGAGAACGAACTTGAGAGTTGAGAGAGCTGGAGATGGCGGCGGCTCTTTTCACAGAGAATGCAAAATGGGGATTCGAAGAAACATACGGTTATACTTATATATGTGTGTGTGAGTTTTTTAGGTTTAGGGTTTTAAGGTTTTTTTTTTTCTGTTTGTTTGGTGGGTTGGGTTTTTAGAAGGCTGGGCTGTTTTGGAAGATTTTATGAATTGGGCTTGAGTTTAGCTAGCTAGCTAGCCCAAATAATTGATGAGGTGGGTTTAAAAATTACTATAAAGAAAATAAAAACATAAATTGGATTTTTTTTCCTTTTTTTTTTTGGAGGGAGGAAAATAAATTTGTTTTGAGAAAGCAAAATGTTTCGGAAAACCTATAAATAAAGGTAAGATTTCGAAATTAAGTTGTTGTAATTAGTAGTGTTTTTTGAAACTTTTTATTATTGGTAAAGATATTTCAAAATTTCTTTAGGAAAGCATAAATGAGCATGTTATGAAAGTGTAAGTAATATGCAATGCATGTATACAAATATTTTATTACAAATATATATATTTTATTAAACACAAATTTGATGATTCAGTTTTGAGTTGTTGGTGTTATAGTATATATGCTATCAATGATAGTTCATTTGAGCTGATAGAGGCACTACACATTTCACATGAGAGCAAAGGGAGGTTTCTGGAATTATCTAAAATAACAAATTTAATGTAATTGAGTAAACAAAATAATAATAACATCAACAACAACGAGGTTATGTTAATATTTTTAAAAAAAATATATCAATGAGTAAGAAGATATTAAATATGAATCATGATATTATAGGTAGAGTTCGACTTTATCAAAAGTGAGTATGAACTATCACCATATGTTGTAGGTTATCAAAACCAACATATATAGTAGATTGTTTGGCACTAATTTTGTGTGTGCGCACACTGATTGGCTTTCCAATGTATGTGATCAAAACTTTATTGAAGAAGGTCCTCAGGAAACTCCTACTATCAATAAGTTGTATTAGACGGTTATCAAATGAACTATTATTATTATTATTATTATTTTATTTCTTTTATAGTCTTTTTCATGTTTAACTAAAGCTTCCATCCAATACTTTTATGCATTAGATGAGACACTAAACTAATTCGTGGTTATTTTAAGATACATGTCGTATTTGTGCCTCCACTAGTGCACAAGAGCACTACAGGTAAGCTAAACTCTTAATACATCTCTAGTAGTCTAGCTAACTATATAATGTGTAATAAAGTGAAGTTATCACCTATTAATATGACATGAATTATCACCTATTAATAGAGGTTATCAGGTTACATTGAGGCAATACCGCTATTATCATTATTATCCAAAATGACAAAAAAGAAGAAAAATAAAAAATAAAATTTATCATTGGATTCAGCATATTACTGTTCTATTTAACCACATTATAATTTAGCATGGAAAAATTAATAACAATTATTAGAAAAATTATAAAATTACATGTGAGTTACCTTGATTTGAAAATTAACTATTACGTGTATCTCTAATATAGGTAACCCACACATAAATGTGAATATTTTAAAATATTCCTATAATTTTTGTTTTTTTTAGTCCTTCATTATATTGTTTCATAATTCTCATAGCTATTGATAAAAATAAATAAATAATTGTAATAATTAGTGATGGTGAACCAAAAATTGGACTATCTCTAGTTCGTCCATAGTGTCATCCAAGTCCAGAAAAGTTGTCCCAATACAAGAAGATCGTCCTAGTGCAAGAAGGTCGTCCAACATAGAAGCACCTGGACGACTTCCCAACACTTAGAGATTCTCAGGAAAATCTCTATCCAAAAGCTTACGATTCAAACCACGTTCTACTATTTTGAAGTACAAGCAAAATCCTTATCATCACTCCAACTTCCCACTAAGTTCTTAACTTCTGATAGCAGTTGTGGAAGTTAAGTTTGAACCTTCTAACTTCCATCCACGTTGAGGAAGTTATTAAACAAGTAACCACTCCAAAGCTCACTATAAAAGGACTCAACCATATCAAATGAAAGTAAGTTTTCACCACTCCTAAAATTGGAATTCTTGAGTTTTAGAGAGAAAACTAACTTAAGCATTGGAGGGTTCTTGGTCGGTTCACCCCGATCACCTTTGATCTTGTGTTTCTTTCTTTTCAGACCTTCCAAGCAACCACAAGCCTATTGAAGCCTGGAGCATTCAGCCTACTGATTTTTTGTGTATCATCAATTAGTTTTAAAAAAAAACATTAAAAAAAACATTATTATTACCATTATCATCCAGCTTTGATATTATGGTGGGCCTTTTGCAATGTTGGGCCTTGATTCCTCCTGCTGTGCTATAGACCGTTAATCTGAGCTAAAAGAGTTAGGATTGGCCTTATTGGAGCTACACTTCAGACCAGCTTGTGCACAAGTTAAGCCAACCCAATGTAGACCCGCCCTAGCATGAATGCTGCAGATTGAGTGTATGGCATGGCCACGATAGGAACAACTGTTACAAATGTTATGGTAGGAATACAATGCAATAGGATAACTACAATACTAAACAGAATAAATAAGATTAGTGCCGAGAAGATAATTAATAGAGCTATAGCAGAATAATACAGCAATTAAAGATAATACTGCAGTAGAAAAGGCAAATAACTTAATAACTGAACAGTGGGTGATTCATCTAGCAAACACAAATATTAAAAAGAAAAAGCTTGTCTGTCGAACAATAGGTTGAACTTTTCAGCAGAAGCAGACCCAAGAAGGGAACCAATCTCCAACGTGAGTAACCTCAAGAAAGACTCTTGCCATAGAAGTTACACTCTTTGGAAAAAAGGTCTAAATGGTTTGAGTTTGGATTCTCACTCCTCAAAGAGTGGGTTTGTTGAGAGAGAGAGAGAAAAGATGGCCTATGGATGTATGCCTTTGTTCCTACCATTCATTTTTCCACTCTAGTTTTCTTTCCAATCTTTCTTTCTTTTCTCTTTAATTTTTTCCGTGTATGCTTTTGTTTTCTAGTATCTCTTTTCTTTCTATTTTCCCTGTCGTCCCCTCTTTTCTTTCATTGTTCGTAGCTACCCATTTTTATACCATCTGCCATTGTGAGATTTATCATTTTTGTCCCTCAACTACTTTTGGCTCCTTATAGGTATACTTCCAGGACTGCCCACTAGCCTGCCAGTTACCTAGCCACTACCTCTGCTCAGAGTGTGTTAGTTGCACTGCTCTCCATTCTCAGACAAAATTACTTGTCTTATTTCTTGCCTCTCCCTGTTTTTGTTTCACTCATCCGGATAAGGATAAAGCTACCTCATCACCTACATCTATGGCATGCATCAAGTGGTCTCAGCCCATACATACTTCTTTTGGGTGAGATGTCATCTCAGCAGGATATTTCTTTGAAAGAAACTTGAGCGAGAACCTCAGAATAGACCCCCTTTTCTCCCCTCCGCCAAACCACACCCTCTGAATACCTTAACCCGTGGCCCACCTCCCATGTATTGGTTAGGTACAAGTAGATGGTGCCCTGGCCCTTTGTGCATACTCCACTCTGTCTGAACTTGTTTCTTTCTGGCCTCACACCATTTATGCCGCCTTTGCATTTGTTTGATTCTGCTGTATGTACTAGTTGATGTTTATCTTTTGTGGTGTGAAGGATGTGTGGGCTTTTGGGCTCATATTTTCTTCTTTTTATCCTTTCTTGGACTGGGTATCATTTGGGCATAAGCCTTCATCTTCTTGTTGAGCCCATGCTTTTCCTTCTCTATGACCATGGGCCTTTTGGCCACTAATCTTGCCACATCACTTTATTGTGTCTGCTATAATTTTACCTCTCTTTTTATTCCTTATTACCTCATGGGCTTGTGGACTGATGTCCTGCCGTGTCAGCCCATTCCTCCATCAATTTTTTGTTTAGGGCTTCCTCAGCTCGCTTTCTATATTTTACCTGTTTTGGGCTTGTTGGCCAACATTCTTGCTGTGCCAGCCCATTTTACTACTTTATTCATTGGGCTTTCTTGGCCGATTTACTTCTTCTTTACCTATTTTACTCCCATGAGCTTTTTGCTAAATTCTTTGGGCTTCCTTGGCCTATTTACTACATCTTTACTTCTTATTACTTTTCGGGCTTATTGGCCTTTAAGCTAACCCATTGAGTTTAACAACTCATTTTCTGGGCTTTCTTGGCCCATTTACTTCCTCTTTACCTCTCACTATTCTCATGGGCTTACTACTTCATTTATTGGACTTCCTCGGCCCATTTACTTCTTCTTTACCTTTTTTTTTTTTTTTTTTTTTTTTCATGGGCTTGTTGACCATCAATCCTGCTACTTCAATCCACTAGGCTTGTTTCTTACCTTCTCTATTGTTGGGCTTCTTCTGCTGTTGGGCCCTTTGTCAAACATGGGCATCAACAAACATTCAACGCCAAAGTCCCCTCTTTAATCCCATTAAATTTATTAAAAAAAAAGAAGAAGAAGCCAAAATCCCCTCTAAAATTTATTATTACATTTGGTATCAGAGCCATTCTTCATGCTATGTTGTTTAGTTATTTTAGTTTTAGAAATTTCTATTATTTCCAATTGCCGTATATTTGTATGGTAAAATTTTGTTTGCACTAATTTTAATTTTGGGAAGAAATTTAAGTTGTCCTGAATGCAAATATAGAGCATGTGTACTCTAAATCCTAGAGAACAAGTTTTGTTTTGCATCTTTATTGGTATTTGTGTAATGAATTACCATTGAGTTTTGAGATTGGAAGTATCAATTTGAAATTCACAGGATTATTATCGAATAGAATTGGATAGGTTTAAAGGTAGATATGTTGTATCTATTTTTTTTCATTACATGTGGGACTCAAGTACTTTGGTTTCTCTAATCTTAAATTGTTTACATATAGTATTTTACAATATGCTAATGTGGACTAGTGGGTAATTCGACTAAAATACATGCCAAGGCACTTACAAGTGTTTGTAAATTTGATTTTAATTTTGATATTCATCAAGTACTCATCCAAGTATTTATGTTTCTTTCTTGGATATAAAATCTTAATTATTTGGAAAATAATTTGACAACATGATGGCTCATATGACAAACATGCCTCAATAATTTGTATAATTTTCAATTGTGAATTGCTTTAGAGACTATTTTGTGGATCAATATATTTGGCATGATAATACAAATGATCCTTATGTTTTGAAAATCATAACGTTTTACAATAAATTATGGGGATAAATGTGTTGCATATAAGTTTGCAATTATTTCATAAAGTTTATTGTTACGTATGAGATTTGGATCATTGAAGTGAGTAATTTATTTAAGTGCATTTTAGGTTTCTTTGCACTTATCATGTTGTGAAATATTATTTCATATCAATTTTGGGTGCATACTGTCATGATCAACATGAGGATTTGTTGATCTTTATGATGCTCTTTGAAATAGTGAATATCAAAATGACATGGGAGTGACCATACAGGGCCGGCTCTTCCACTAGGCCAATAAGGCTATTGCCTAAGGCTCCCAAGTGGAAGGGAGGCTCCAAAATTTTGGAAAAGAATGGGTAGTAGGGAGAAAAAAATTAGTTTCAAATGAAACTCAAAAAATTTGGTATATCCAGGCCGGCCCTTCCACTAGGCCAATTAAGCCATTACCTAAGGCCCCCAAATGAAAGAAGGCCCCAAAATTTTGGAAAAGGAGTAGTAGGGAAAAGAAAATTTACTTTTCAGATGAAACTCAAAAAATCTGGTACATGATCATCAGCTAAATCAACCTCTACCATGATGGTGAATATCTCAAAAAGCCAGGAAATGAGTCCTGAAGCTGTTGCTGCTATGAAGGACTATGTGGAGGAGCTTAGTGATTCAGTGTACGAGCTGAACAAGTCTATAAGAGAGATGAACAATGTTAAGGGCTCCAACTTTCAGCTTATGATAAATGATATACAGACTTGGGTTAGTGCTGCTTTGACGGATGAGAATACGTGCACTGATGGGTTCAAGGGAATGCCATGAATGGGAACGTGAAGACCCTTGTGAGGGGTAGGATTGCGAACGTTGCACAATCGACTAGCAATGCCTTTGCTTTGATTAATCGATATGCCTCTCTTCATGGTTAATTAGCTTACCCTATGTGTGATTATATCATTTTATTTTTGCATAATATAGACCCAAAAAAAACCCATAGGTCTCGATGTCTATGCAATATCATATTTGGTGTTGTACCCATGTATGAAATTGGTTGATGTATAGTGTAAGTTCTGATCCGTGGACCTAAGAGCTTGAGATTATTGGTGTTAGCAAGTTGCATTAAAATAGTGACTAGTGAGTTCTTCTCTGCTTAATATCTGTGAACAAGTTGCAAATTCCAACTTTTGCTATTGTAAAATGCAAAATTCAAGTAATGGAAATTCCTTCGTACGATTGATCATATATTTTTCAATTGGATGCATGATTGATGCATATCTGTGGGGGAGAGTAAGAGAGACAGAGAGGACAGGTAAAGCAAACATTTCACATGCCCTGCCCAAGAATATGCAAGTGGGGGATCTTTTAGCCCAAAAAAAAAAAAAAAGGTGGAGATCTTTGGTATTTTATTCAATGAAACCATGTGACACTATCCGAAGGGCTTCACATTTATATTCTTTTTCTATTGATTTTTCTCGTGCCAAACTGTTTAATTCCCTACCTGGTGTTTCCATCTTTTTTGCAATAAGTTGACGAAGGCAAATGTTGGATGTGGCTCTCTTAAAGCAATACTAATGTACCTTCATTTCTATTTACCATTTAAGTTTATAGCTTGCAAGGATAATGCCAATTGTTGATAATAATGTGCCAATTGTAAATTGCTAGGATAGTGCCAATTGGCGCCATGTTCTTTTGGTGCAATGCAGTTGCTAATAAATAGACTTTGACAAAACAGTGGTGGTCTAATTGAACCCTTGTACTAGAATCTATTAGGGCTGTTAATGTACACACACATCACTAGGAAATATAACAGGAGGTCCCTAATTTATGTTAATCAATACAATGGAGCTAAAGTCATTATTACATCCTGAACTTGATACATATACATTTTTGTTTCCTGGTTAGCTCTGCTCTTGGTCCCAAAATATACCAACTTCATTAGTTAAGTAGAATAGTCATAGCATCATCATGATTATTACTATCAAAGAGCTTTTCAACATTTGACTTGTATTCATGTTGAGATCTCTAGGTAGCAAGTACCATACCCTGCAACAAGGTGCAACCAAGGTTGGTTGCCTGCAATTGCAGTCACTGTCATATTCCCCCAAGGTGCATAATGCTTTTAGGATTTTGAATAATAAAGCATTAAATATATATCTTAAATTGAACTATTGACAAAGCCCCTAATATATTAATCCTGAACAACAAAGTGTTTTAACTTAACCTTGATGGCTATATGGCCACCACAATCATTTTCCATTAAGCACTCAGGCCAAAAACAAAATGGAATCAAGGATAAACACAATGAAGAGGAATCAGGCCGCTAGACAAGTTAAGATGTTTTAGCCCATTATCAAGATAGGGGCTACACTTGGCCCGTGGCCTAGGGTACTTAAACCTACTACCATACCCACACGAGTGTATGACATAACTTATTAAGGGTTTATCCCATTACCTACAAATAGGATTCAGATTAGTTGACTATGCCAGTACCTTGAGCACAAGCTACGAAATGAAATATTCATTCTAATTATGGGGCTCAGCAGGCTAATAATCAAAAAAGTAAAATGAAGGAATCGGTCTTTCTTAATTTATATAATTTATGAAGCACTCAAAAAAAAAAAAAAAAAAAAAAAAAAATTTCTTTTAGCCGTTGACATGGAGAGTTTGTTCTAGGTAAGAAGCGGTTAAGAGGCCCTTTTGGGAGGAGACATGTTACCGATAAGAGAAATTGTTGTTCCAATTGTAAATATTTGTATCAGCAATCCTGTGAAAGTTCAATGAAAGGAGATTAAACATGCAATCTAAATGTAAAATAAACATCAAACTTACGATCAGCATAAAAAGATAAATAACTCACCAATTAGAATGCGAGTAGTCTCCAAAAGTTCAAACTTATATTTTTCCCAGTTACTTGGATCTTGGATAACCTACTCAGTAATTAAAAATAACAATCAGGAAAATTTCATAGGAATAATATGGAAGCTCCAAGAGTAAGTAATTGGTTCTCACTACATATATAAAATCCTGCAAGGACACCCATCTTTGAGTTCTTGTGCTTAGTAACTATTTTACAAGTGATTTTTTTAATGCCTGGACATACGAGAAGGGAAGATTTTACCACAGGATAGACCTGATAAGTCACAAGTCAAGTTTGAATAGATTCTATACATTTACAAAATATTAGCATCTTGGAAACATGACAACATGCAGCACATGTCTTATACATATTTTGTTAATAGTAATACAATCATTAAAGTAAAATCAAATATAAAGTACAACTACTGGCATTTATACACACTAACACCTATCAAAGTAATTAAGACTGGCACATTGCAAACAGACGTCAAGCATCTGACATAAGATGAAACAGTCATATATTCAATTACATAAAAAGTTATAATGATAAATGAGTTGCAGCAGTTTGAGTTTCTTGCTTAAAGAATTTTATACTTACAGGAGAAATTCAAATAGGAAATAATTATATTAAGGTAAGAGAGACAGGGCTTGCCCAAGTTATGGGGTTTGTAGGGCATAATATGGAGAGGATTTATCTAAATTATGACCGAGTGGACAACCACTTGGTCAGTGACTGAGGTCAATCAAACTAGAATACTTTAGTTTAGTTGATTGAAGAAAAGTACAAAAATATGGGGTTATCTACCATTGGCTTCAATTACTTTTGTTGACCTCAAAAATTCAGATAATGAAACAGTTATTTAGTGTTGACAAGAAGTATATTTGTTAAAACACACATGTCAAGGACTTTGACTAAAAGCTAATAGTAAAAAGGAGACTTCCTCCAATCTCTAAGTAGATTAAAAGTGGAATAGTTGATATTTTTATTATTATTTATAATTCCCCAAGTAAACTTTGAAGACCTACACAACATCACTAACAGCTACATTAAGGCAATGTTTACAGGATGAAAGACTATGACTATGAACACATTCTCCATTATACAAGAAAAGAGGCTGCACAATACTAGCAGGGTCTGCTTGCTTCAGCAAACACCCTGTGGGTGGGATCAGCTAGGGTTCTTCCAGCTCAATTGGAGTCCAATCCATTGGGGATTTCCTTTTCATACCTCACCCCAAAAACAGAGAGTGGGATTGGGGGAAGAAAAACTATATGATGCTGCAATACATAGATCAATCATAGGCAATAACAGAAGAAGAGGAAGAGAAGTGCGCCAGTCAAATGACTAGGGAGCATTCAGAATATGAGAAGCTTGAGATAGGTGAAAGTCACATAAACTAAAGAAAAAGTTGATAGGAAGAAAACAAAGAGGTGAAGATGGGGATCATTACAGAATTGGGACTTAGAGAAAAATTTATCACTTTAACTGTATTATGTGTTACATTATAAGTATGAGACGATGCACAAGTTGAAGCATTCATTTTCTTTTTAATAAGTAAGAGAATTTTATTGAGATAGAGGAGATGTTATGCACACAAGGTGTACACATATACTCCTAAAAATTAAAAACAAAATTTGAAGCTTTCATGACCAAAGGATATTTAAAAGCTAAGTACTTTAATTAGATTCACTGGCTCAAATCTAAAATCTCCTTGAGCTAAATAGTTTTCAGACAGCGTGATGAAGAGCCTGATTTTCAGCAAAGCTTTTACTAAATAGAAACAAGAACATCTACCAAATCACTTTGTTCCTGTCTAGCACCATACTAGATCTGGTGAAATTATCAACTATAAACACTCAACACAACTGTCCTAAAAAATAACAAACTGCAGAAGACTTTCAGCAATATAGGGATTTTTTTCCTTAAGCAATACTGGGTAAAATGAAAAGGTATAATTTTAGGAAAAACAAATTCTAAATTTGTAAAACATATATTGTGGAGTCAATTTTAGCAAAGGAATTAATTGTTGTCTGTAGTTCCTCTTCCAACAAGTTCATTTTTTTGCAACAAGACATGTAAGTATATAATATGTGTTATCCATAAATCTACTATGAACTTGGATTTCTATGCCAATGACTTCAGGAATTATTAACTTTCTTTTCATGAATTACTCACGTTTTTAATTAAAGAACTTGATCAGATCATCAAACACTAGTTTGCAATTTTTTAGGGTGTCTTTCTCTAAGCTTATTTTGCTTGATTTTTTTAAAATATTATCTTTTTTTGTTTTGTTTTTTGGAGAATAAAATATTCTTATTTACCTTCCACGATTGCTTTTGAAGTTCTCACTGATAATCAACATTGAAAAAAAATTCAACCTTCTTACCTCTAATGCAAAATTGCTCTTAGCAACATAAGCAATCCAAAGAAGTGTTGCCGCAGTAGATGCAACAATGTAAACTTTTAAGAAACTCACTCGGCTACGTCTTCGACCTTCAAAACAACAAGGACATAGATACAGTAATTGGAAACAGATGCACAAGTCCACAGTAGCTCGAAAAAGATGTATAGAGTTTGATTAGATACCTAATTCCCCTATTATGAAAGAAAGAAAACCAATGACGATAGTTGAAATAGCAAGTCTATCAGGACCCTCCTTTAATGTTGTCAGAAATGTGTATACAGCTCCAATTGAATGAATGACCGCCTGTAGTAAACATTGCCAAAAAAAAACCATCAACATAAATTACAACAGCAACCACTTGAGATAAAACCTGCTGGATACAAAACTATACTTCATGAAAGAAAATGATAAAAGCTATCATGGCCAACGAGCTCTAGCTCAAATGGCACCTCCTCACCTTGCACGAATAAGGCGGAGAGTGGGGTCTTGGTTTCAAGAACCAATGTGTGTGTTTAATGACCAATAATAAATATGATAGATGTAATCACTTACATATTGGGCTATTTTGATTTACACTACTACTATTATCTGTACCATCTCAATTGAAATAACCCCGAAAATCATGCTTTGCTAACCTAACAATTCTAAATGTTTTAAGACCTAGACAACCTGAACAGATCCATTCTTTACCAACATTCCACCAGTCAGAACTTTCCCCAACTCAAATTTTAATAGCCAGCAGCAATAACTTAACACAACTTTGGTGACAATGTTCATTTACCACAATAGACTGTGTCAAACTCTTTACTATCTTAAGTAACAATTTTTTCCAGTAAAAATCCGATTCTAGTAGAGCAACCACTACCTTATAACTCGCATCGAGCAGGAAAGAAAGGAAAAACAGCTTAAAATAGAGTTCGAAAATACCATCTTTTCTTGTTTAGATAAGTTCAAACATATAATCTTATAATTGACTAATATTGGTTCTTTAAAAATGGTAATTGGATATATACATTTGAGAGAGAGAGAGAGAGAGAGAAATGTATGAACCTGAATGAAAATCAGAGCGTAGAGACGAGACTTCCCTTTTGCTACCTTTTGATACCCTAAAATTTAAGGAAGAAAAGCATTAGGGTGAAGAAGCCTAATACTCTGTGTTTGGTCGCAGAGAAAATGCGGGAGAAAGTAGTAGTTCAAGAGAATTTTCAAATCTTAAAGACACTAATTTCCTTTCCATGACTTTCTCGGGAACCAAACAGAGAATAGGGAAAAAAAAAAAGAATTTGGGGAAATTGAATTGAGAGTGAAGCTTACGTGAATCGACGACCATACGATAGGAGAAATCTGAGCCGTCCGTCCCAGAAGGTCTTCCAAATGCTGATTTTCTCTGCTGCATCTTGTTCTAATCTGAACTTCTTCTTCTTCTTCGAATTTTCTTTTTTCAGACCACCGTTCAGCTGTGAAATCTTTGAGATTTATGGGGCATTAAAATCTAATAAATATGCAAATCTAGCTGGCCCAGTCAGAACTTGCCACATCAATTAAACATTTTGAGAGCCATCTAGTCATCCATTTTGGACCTAAAATAAAATATATATACATTTTATCTCTCCTAAAAAAAGACATCATCGTATAGTAGTTGCTAACCAATACGATGCACCAGAAAGTTATAATGTATGAAAATGTAAACAAATTATCTGGCTGTATTTTAAACACTCAATGTAATTATTTTGCAATAGTGGCAGAGTCCTCATGTTTGTGTAAGTTATGACCTTAAAATAAACGTAGTCTGAATGATAGATTAAATAAGCCAAATTCAAGGTTTTTTTTTTTTTTTTTTTTTTTTGACAGGTAAGACAAATTCAAGTAAATTTAGTCAGTTGGACTGCTAGAGCTCTAAGTTACATGGTTGGAGTATCACAACTACCAGTGAGCCAAGTTGAGATGTAAGAATTGTGCTCTAAGTTAATTTTTTGTTTTTTTTGTTTTTTTTTTTATTAGTAAGGTTTAGACCCAAGGAAGGGGAAGGGGAGATTTAAACTTCTGACCTCACTTCAAGAGGGTTCCCAACCGACTGTGGTATCCCTTGGGATTTACTCACTATCAAAGATCTGATTATAAACTCATCAAATAATTACCTATCTGAAGATGTTTACAATCACTACAATTATCTCAAACAATCAAAATCAGCACGAGAACAAAAGCATTGAAAATTTTCAATCTAGGCTTTTATGTTAAATTATCAAAAGAAGATTACAATTCTTAGTTTATAACCTTGGTGCTGATTCTTGTATTAGATTCTTTATTTGAGCATGAGCATTTCATAATTAGTTGACATGGGTAATATCATGGTCATATTAAAGTGAATATCACTTATCAAGTTATTTAAATAGCATGTGGGCCAAGTGGGAGAATGTAAGATTTTAAAAAGACTTTATGTGGCCCACATTTAAGTGATAAATGAAAATTCATGTCTTAAGGATTTCATTTGTGAAAGACGCTATAATGAATAACAATTTTTAGGTAACTCTCAATTGGTACAACCTCTTTGGTTAATAAACATCTTGAAGTCATAAGTTTTAAACTTCTTGATGGAAGAAGAGTTATAGAACAAATCTTACTTTAAAAAGGAAAGGCCCATAGTCTAACCTATATATATATATATAGCCCGTCTCCGTCAAAAGGAAAGATGTGAAGTAAATGCCATAGACTAGAAGACCTTTTTACATATATACTATTATATAGTGAGTCTTCTTTTTCTCTAAACACTTAAACAACTATGACTGAAGGTATGTTTATGTTTGTTTTGTTTCCACCACACTCTAAATTTTATTATCCTTACAAGAAGGTCCAAAATCCGAATTTATAGTCACTACTAAATACAAGGGATAGTGTTAGCTAATCATTAATGGCATGTTTGGATGTTTAAAAAAGGAGGGGAAGTAGAGTAGAGGGAGAGAGAGTAATCCAATTACCTTGTTTGGAAGTTTTTAAAGGAATGAGGGAGAGGGGTTTGGAGGGGTTTCAACTCCCTCTAACCCCTCATTTTTAATTCCCCCAAATTGGAGAGATTTAGATGGAGAGTAGAGTAGATAAATTATTGTCCAAGTAAATTCCACAATTTACCATTTCTAACAAATTAATCATAAACCAATATTGCAAGTCCATTTTCAAATAGGGGTAAATTTGTCTATTTTAATTATTTTCTCTCATCTCCATTCTAATTTTTAAAATATCCAAACAAGGGGAAGGGCTAATTACTTCATTCTCCCTTACTGATTTTAAAAACATCCAAACAAAGTGGAAGAGAACCATTTTCCTCTACTCTCCTCCCCACTACTCTCCTCTCGTCTACTCCCCTCTACTCTCCTCCCTCTCTAAACTCCCAAACAGGCCATAAAGGTTTCAAAAATCTCATGATTTGCATGTTAAACCCTTGCTTCTAGTTACTCTGAAAATTGGATTCCACAAAACCTTATAATTGGTTAAAGAGAAAGTAAACAGAAAATAGTGTAACATTGCTGCTCTTTTGTCAGGAAGTTTATTTTAAATATACCTCCAATGATGGTTCACATATACAGCAAGACTCTAGGTACAGGACAAGAAATGGTACATAACATAAGATTAAAGAAAACTCTAGAAGCTGCAACATAGGAAGAAATAGAAGCTCAATGATGGCCCCTTTCATGGTCATCATCCATCTCATCAGCATCCTCAAATCGTTGATCGTTGATTTGAAGCTGTAGTGGAATAAAATAAAATCAATCAAACATGTTTTAAAAGTATAAAAGTAACCAGGATTGGAAGATACTGCAAATATTCGGATTTTCAAAAGCAATCAGATAGATATATACAGTATATCATCAAATCATCATTACTGCATTAGCCAAACTTACCAGCAATAAAGAACCAATAACCAATATCAAAACAAATTATAAATGACGTAGTTGACTAAATGAAAGATCTGGACAAAATATGTGGTTTCTCAATGATCATGATATTAAATGCAAATATCTACCTATCACTTTTTTTTTTTTTTTTTTTTTGAGAAACAAAAATGGGGGCCTTTATGATTATATTACACCCTCGGATAGGGCGCCAGTGGCCTTGGTCGGGGTAGCCCGATCTCGGGGCCCTTCTGTACCACTGTGCGAGGAGTCACCCCACTAAGGATGCCCACCAACGGACTCTAGCGGACAGCGGGATTTGAACCTAGGTGTGGTGCACGAAGCGAACGATCCTTACCCACTCAGCCAAGCCCCCGTTGGCATCTACCTATCACTTCGTTGAGAATAAAAAATATATCTTCAGAATATACTGTTGCCCCAAACCCCCCACCAAAAAAAAAAAAAAATTCAATTACCAAGTTCTTGCAAAGCCTTCAGAAGATTCTTGCACTCAAACAACAGCCTAAGATACTAAGCATATTGCACATTGCTTCATTCGATCTACAGTCTCACAAGTTTTTATCTAGCCCCCACCAGTTAAAGGCCTACCCAGATCATATGAAACTCTAATCCTCAATCTCATACCAAAAATTTGAAGAAATCAAGTACATATTGAGAGAGAGAGAGAGAGAGAGAGAGAGAGAGAGAACTCATGAATATCATAGGACATACAATGGTGAATATGACTATTATTTCATATGGCACTAAATGTAGGAGCACCAAGACAACATAAAAGGTGCACCAACAGGCCTACCTCAAGCACCGTACGAGCTAGGTCATGATCGCCATTTGAATGACCAATTAAGTTGGTTGGATCTTGAGAGAAATGATCGCCTTCCTCTGAAAATACAAACATGTTAAAAAGGTTTATATTACTAACAAACAAACACACAAGCATCGATTTTAACTGTCCACCCAATACCTGCTACTTCATCTACCATTTGATCAGCACTAAAAATCCAATTGTGCTCCTCTTCTTCTCCTGAAGAAAGCATACACGAAAAATTAAAGGGTATGCAGCTAAAGAAGAAAACGTAATTAATACAACATCAAGAAAAATCAGAAATTCAAAACAATGTCCAATTCAGTATAAAAGAATGATACTCACCATCAATTGGTTCAGGATTGAGCTCAGCACATTCACAGAATATTTCGAATAGAGTATCCACTATCACACAAGCAACATGGATATTAGTTACCCTTTACCAATATCAAGAAGAAAAATACAACTGTAAAATGTAAAATGGCATTATTGTTCTCACAAAAAAAGAAAAAGGGCATTGCAGTTATTTTAGTATTAAGCTGCAGGACGAAATAGAGAAGATGGAAGAATACATTGGCTTGGATCTGATGGAATGAGCCTCATCTCTGTGATCTTGGATAAATCCAAGGTATCGCTACTTTCTGAATCTGAGCCCTCAGACTCGTCTTCATCAGCTTCCGTTTCAATCTTCAAACAAAACAACAAGCAATGTCATAAATCAAAAGGATATAAAGTTGAAAATTTCTATAATGGAGAAAGACAAATGGAGGTCTAGTAATCTTAGAAGGGACAGAATTGATGCAAAGATTGACTCAATGTACACAAGTAACACAACTATACTGAGAAATTCTTACTAAAAAAGAAAAAAATATATGGAAACGTTTAGATGTGCCCAATATATAGGGAAACGTTCCAGATATGATTTGCTTATGGGAATTGATTAGCATATAACCTGTACGTTAATTTATGAATTTCATTACTGATCAGAATTATCTCTTTGCATCGAAGCTCAATGACATGACAACCAGAACTGATTTAAAATCTCTTTTTTGATACAAAGTTTTTTTGACATTAAAGATTGTTTTGGGTTTTATTGAAGAAAAGGGATATGGGCACGACTTGAAAGTTATTTTGAGATCTTCTTGGAACCTTAGAGAGTCTTAGGTGTGCCCTTTTTTTTGGTGCTAGACAGATTGGGTTCAGTTTGAGTTAGGGGAAACTCCTAAACCCTTGTCTGTGTGAAATAGATCTAGTGCATATTAAAAAATGCAACCTAATTTGATGGTCATTTAGTAAACTCAGTATATCTATTAGTAATGTGATGTCGTGATGTGGACCCATTACAAACCCAAGGAATGAAGGATTAGAATAGCCAAGCTCTTGATTACCGAGATTCTGTAGAATAATTTTAAACAGATAAAGTTCTATCACGTAGGTCAAAAAAGTAGCGGAGATCATAGGTCAGCTGAACTTGGGTTGAGAGTCAACCTATCACTTGACCAGAACATATTGGATGAAGGGAGCCGACAACAGATGCCTACCAACACGTTTGGAGAAGTTGACCTTAGATATGGTGCATAATCAACTCATGATCAACATCCTATCAAATATGGATCAGTTCAAGAAAAGACGGTAAGCTCTAAACTCTAAGCCAAGAGTCACTAGCATATGCAAAGCTGAAATGCTTCAGAGTTTAATACAACTTAAAAGAAAGTTTGATGTTTCACCCAAAAAGGAGAGCATTGGCAATAAAGCCTGAAATGCTTAGTTTCAAAGCTATATTGGGCTATAGTCATGGTACATCATGATCAATAATCAATTGTTGAATTTTAAAAATTGGTAACTACATTCCCCAAAATTCAAAACATAAAACAATAATTTTTTTAACCCAATTTATTGACAATAAACATTTTAACCTACTAGATAAGACATTTTGAACAAGATAAACCCAAAACAAAATCATTAAATAATCATTGATGACTCAGTAAATTGATGGATTTAAACAATATCATACCTGAGTATATATGCAAGGAGAGGGATAGGCCTCAGGGTCCCTTGAAACCGCATGCAACGACAGAGACAAGAAATCAACTGCATAACCTTTGGTCTTATCCACATCACTCAACCACACAACTTGCCTGCAAAAGCCCATCAACACATTGAAGCATTGAACACACTGCATAAAATCTTTTCATTAACACAAGCAAGTAGAATACCCTACCTACTACCTAAGCCAACCAAAGACTACCACTAGGCCTACATTTGTTTCAGTGATTCTCCTTTTAGACTCTATTGATTGGCAAAATTGAGGAAATTTTATCACATATCATCAACTAGCTTAGCACCTCCACACCAAGAACGATACTGAGGGCAAGGTCATGGGTTCAAGAGCATCGTAAACTAAGGAGCTCGGAAGCACGAACATTTCATTTAGGTGCCATACCAGTGTTATACCGGCCATTTCATGTTATATTTTTTCAAAAATTGCTCGTGTTGGCATGCCATACCATACCCATGTCCGTGCTTCCTAGCTCAGAAGCACAAACACTCTAAAATCCAATGTCAAACACGCTCGGGACAATTTTTTTTTTTTTTAAATAAATTTTGATTTTATATATGTTTTTGAAAAGATTTTGATAGTTTTTATTTATTATTAAAACTAAAACTAAAAAAAAAAAGTGTATCCCAACGTATTTCAATAATTGCAGTGTCCATGCTTCATAGAACGCAGCTCACCCATATTCATGAAATCTTAAGTAATTTACATCAAAATTAGTGTTTTTTGTTGTCCAATGGGAACATATAAAATCCTCAATTTTCTTCTCTATCCCCACTTTCTTTTTTACTAGTGCAAAAAGTAGAGGATTCACACAACATATATACATACATATTCAGAGAGAGAGAGAGAGAGTACTTGGTGGAGATGTAGAGAGTGCCAGGGGAAACAGGAAGGCGATTCCCGAGAACGATGGCGACAGAGTGCTGTACGTGCATGAGCTCCTCGCCGTTATCGGAGTCCAGAACGGGTTCTCCGGCACCGTCTCCGACTCTCTCTGTGAATTCTCTTAACCCTAACACCATTTTCGCTTTTTTCCTCTCTCTCTCTCTCTCTCTGTGAATATGGGCTAGGGTTAGTTAGTGGAGTGGTGGTTCAGTTCTGGTTCTGGGTTTCCTAGGGTTTTTGGGGGTTTCGGTAAAAGCGCCAAATTGTATTGCAAAACGTATGAAGGCGAAGACGACCATATGGGCTTCAAATCAACTGTCTGTGTGTGAAAAGCCCAATTCCAAAGCATGACGACCCAAAACGCCGCGTATTGACTTTTTTTTTTTTTTTTTAAACTCATAATAATAATAATATTGTGGTAGCTGGTTAAGATACTGTTAACGAGATGTAGAAGATTACTTGAAGACATAGATTAGAATGGAAGATTAGATAAAACAAACAAACTGCATATTATTAGATTGAACAGGTATTTTACATATGACATAAAAGAAAGGTTTTTGAGACTAAGTTATATCTTCCTTTAAACACTAAGTGGCTATTTATAGTTCACGGAACTTAAACGAAATTTAGAGCTTTTGCAGAGAGTAACGGATATGAATAAGGATGGTAAAAGCTTTGGTTGAGATTTTCAAGGGTGTCTTGGGAACATAACACACCCTGAACGGAAAAAGATTATATAGAAGCAACCAAATCTATGCAGAGTCACGAACAGTCCGGTCGTATCTAAGATATCTCAGAAAATCTTTTGATGAAAGGACCGAACAATCACATTCGCGTTGCAATTTTTCGTCTGCCTTGTCAAATTGAGAGACAGGCAAGAGGTTGACTAAAAAATAAATAAGAAAGAAGTTTTATTGGGAGGAGAGTAATAGAAGCTGCTGACGGATATAAGGATTTTTTTTTAAGAAGATCCCAACATTATTCATATTAAAAACAAAAAATTGCCACACAAAATTTTTCATAATTTTTTCCAATTTATTAAGGGCTAAGTTGTTATTGAAGTAACTTTATTTTTACATACTTTTACATTATGCTTTTTACATGATGCTATTAGAAACGCTCTTCCCTTACTAGTCAACAATGAAAACTGCCATGTTAATATTTGTGAAAAAAGAGTTACAAAAAGTTGTCCAACAAATATATATATATATATTCAAAGTTACTCAATGAAACTACTGGCCATAATTAGATTCTTTTTCTATGTGGTAACAAATTATCAATGTATCTTTTTTATCATGCGTTGGATTTAAATTATATAGAGTGTTGAACTTGTATAACTTGTATTTGATTGACATTATCCACTTTCTTCTCTAGAAGGGAACTTGATTTCGAGTCCCCATCCCACTTAACTTGATTTCAAATTTGATCCAATGATCATTTGCAAAACTACCAGAACAAGCTTGCCAATTAGATGAGCTCAAGTCATTTTATAAGCTATCCGAACCCAACTTCTCAAATTACTAAAATTATCCAGTTATTAGTTTCATTAACAAAAAAATTAGGGCTCAGACAAATTAGGGCTTTAAAAATTGCGACTCTTTTCCTTCAAATAAAATTTACCCCAAAAAATAAAAAATAAAACAAAAGAATCAAATATTTCAACTCAATCCTTAACCTTTTAAAGGTGTATTAAAATGGTCCCTACATCAATTCCTCAGACACCAGAATTACGCACTGAACATGGAACAAATGTGTAACTAAGCCCAAAATTCATAGGGATTCAATAAGATGACACCTATTTTGCGGGGGGTAATACTCTTACAAAAAAATATCCGAAGATATAATATTCCAATGGCCCAATTTTTAACTTTAGCCGTGGAAATATTCCACGAAAAATAGCCGAGTATGCCTTCACAGATAGCCTAACAAATAATTGTAAGTTAAAATTTAAGCCTTCAGCTCTTGTGAATTTCACAGAGAAACTAACAAATAAGTGTAAATTAAAATTGAAGCAAAATTAAGGATTTATATATCTCTAAAACCAAAAGGTTTAGAATTAAAATCTACTAGACCACAAAATTAAAAATGGAAGTACAAAAACACAACTAAATAAACAACGAAATCCAAATACAAAATCTTTGGTTCAACTTTCACTACTATTATAGAAGCAGCACAACAAAATCTTCTAATAGTTATAAATTGTCTGGACAAATCTTTCTGGAATTTGAAGACCCATCTTGCCAGCACAGAAAACCCGTACCTTCAAGGATAACTAAAAATATGCTGAGCTACATACTTCATTTAAGCAACAAGGGTACTGGCGGTGGTTGACTCGCTGCATAAATAACAGGTTGATTAGTGACGCAGTTCTTTAGGTCCACCAGAAAAAATCAGCAGGGAAGATGGAGTAAAATAAGAAAACACAACTGTGCATTGGATTCACATCCAACCGATATGCAATTTCAATCCACATTAAGAATCGAATCAATAAAATCTGATGGCAGGTAACACACTAAAATCACAGTATCTAATTTTTAATAATCTTTCGTTGGCAACTTGAACATAGTCAACAGAGTTAAAATTCTACTACAAAGTAACAGGGTATAAAGCTAAAAATATGCTTTAATCTTTCCCCAAAGGCAGCACATTCATTCATGATACACCTATCTACTTAGAGGAGAACTCAAGACCACTCCTCTACCCAAGCCCTTCAACCCCACAAAATAATAAGGAAATAAATACATTAGAACATACAACAACAATACAAGATTTCAATTTCTTTTATGCACAAGCCTTCAATGATAACCTTTGCAATAAGATTCATACAATTTGCAGCTCCCAAAGCACAGATTAGATCACAGATCAGATCTCCAACATATGCAGCCATAGAGCAAATTAAAAAAGAAAATTTTCAGTAATTTTAGCTTTCAATTAAATTAAAGATTCAAAGAACAGAAAAAACCCAAAAAATATAAACTCTAATTGAACCATATTATTGAGTCAGTTAAAAACTTAAAATATGTGAATGCAAAGCAACAAGATAATCAATTACTCACTTATAAATTAATCATTAAACCATACCCCAAGGGTATTTAGAGAAATGTTGACATATTACAAGAGGACTTACTATTTCCAGACTGGAGGAAGCTTCTTTGTTTTCTTGTAGTAGCGAGCAAGCCTGTGAATCCTGCTCTCAACCAGAATCAACCTGAACTTTGAATCCTTATCCTTCCTATTCCTCTCCAAATGCTTACGAATTGACACAGCCTTCTTGATGAGATGGTACAGGTCCTCTGGAATTTCTGGTGCAAGACCTAACCAAAAAGAAAGAAAAAAACCATTAAAAAACCACAAAAACCAAACCTCAACATTTCAAAATAGAGATGGTATCTTGTATAACAGTATATGCACCATCACTTTCACATGCATGAGGGATCAACACACGAGCAACCCACTTATATGTGAGAAGATCAGTACAAATACCAATTATTTGAAAGAATTTTTTGCCTGAAACTTGAATCAAATGACAAATGCTACATACATTTTAATTCACAAACCCAACAAGTAATTAAAAAATCCATTGATAGCTAGCTCATATTAGATTCCAACATCTGGGGTTACCCAAATAGTTTCTTTAAATTCCAAGATAACCATTTTTGAACTGAATTAAGTATTAAAAAAATTATATCCTCACCACAAGCTAGCTCAATTTCAATTCCAACATATGAGGTTCATCAATTATTTCCTTATAACCTCAACATTTTCATATACAAACACCAACAGTTAATGAATAAAAAAAACCCACTAATGCGATCTCAACATTCTGGGGTTCATCTAATAACCCCTTTTCTTCAACTGCACAAATACAGAAAACACATTAAACTCTTCCACTCTTCACATATAGTTACAATTTTTTTTTTTTTAATTCAGCTAATAAATAACAACGATATCAATCAATAACCATGTTCTTATATAGATCAACGATAACTTCTCTTTGGTGTTCAGCTACTCATTTGCTTAAATACTATAATTAGAATTCTGTTTCTTCATTCTATGGTACACATATTATCACAGTACCTAATTGTGTCACACTACATTTTCTCTTCTAAACCAAATAAAATTTTCTCAGAATTCTAACACAAGCATCATAGCAAACAATTTTTTCTCAGAACCCAAACAGCACCTAATCGTAACTGTTGAGCTTTTATTATAAAATATATGTGAAGGAGAAAAAAAAAACCGAATGCGTGTACCATATAATTTCTCCTCTTATTCACAATGACAACTACCTATCTATCATTTCTCAATCAAATTGTAGCACACTACATTTTCTCACCTAAACCAAACGAAAATTTCTCAGAATCTAAACACAGCTCAAATATTACACCAAAAATAGAAGGAAAATAAAAAACGCACCGTGAGCCTTGAGAACACGGAGGATCTTGCTTCCGGTGACGCTCTTAACCTGAGCGATACCGTGAGAGTCACGAAGAATCACACCGATCTGTGATGGTGTCAAACCCTTCTTGGCGAACTTGCATATGTTCTCCTCCACCTATATATTTCCACCACCATTAACGCTCATCAGAAATGACACACAAATACACAAATCACAGAGAGAGAGAGAGAGTGTGTGAGAATTAGGGTTTTGAAAAAGTACATCTTGAGGAGAGATCTTGAGCCAACTCGGTGGAGTTCTCTTGTACGGCAATGCTGAGGCTGAAATACCCTTACTGAAAAATCACAGAAACCACAAATCACATTCAAATCCAAGCGCGCGCGCGCGCACACACACACATAAATATATATATATATATATATATATAGAGAGAGAGAGAGAGAGAGAGAGAGAGAGAGAGGTACCCGCGGCTGTGCATGCGACCCATGGTGGCGTGGCGGCGGCGGAGGAAGTGGAGCTCTGTGAGGTTCTTCTGGTGAGGTGAGCTGCGGAAACCCTAGGCTTCTTAGTTTGAAGGAAGATGAGGATTGCTAGGGTTTATATAGTGAGTTTAGATTATGGTTTTTGTCCTTAACATTTTATATATTGACGGAGGTGTCCTTGGGCGAATGCATTTTGGGCTGGGGCAAGGGTTCGGTTCGGCCCATGTGAATTTGGATTAATTTTACAATGTGTAAACTATTGAGTTATTGGAAACTTTTTGTAATAAAATTTTAAAATTTTTAAAACGTTGGCAATAGAGTTTTTTACAGAGTAAACTATGGATACTTTTGGTAATTGAATTTTAGTTGAAATTTAATTTAAAATTTCATGAAACTTTATAAGTAAAATTTTATTTCAAGTAAACTATTGGCATAAAGTATATTTTGTGAATAAAAAAAAAAAAAAAAAGTGTGTAGACACTTGTCTCTTATAGTCCGTTTAAATTAAGGGAGATGGAGGGTTAGTAGAGTAGATTTACCACAAAATTAGCTTATTTTAGCCAACTCTACTCTACTCCCCTTCATTCTCCCTCCTTCCCTCCTCCATCCAAATAGGCTATTAGAGCATTCGCAGCAGTGGTGCTAAAAAGCTATATTGGTATATTTTAGCTCCTCACACACGAAAAACTTGCTCCAGCAGTGGAGCTATACTTTTTTTTTTAGATGATTTGCTACAGTGCACATCTATAGATAGATATGCACTGTAGCTTAGAGCTAAAAGAAAAAAAAAAAAAATTTATTCTGGCCGCATTAAAATATTACCCCTCTCTCTCTCTCTGTCAACTCTGATCTCTCTCAACTCTCACCTCTCTCACCTCTCTCTCAACTTCATCTCACCGCTACCAGCCCACCTCCATGCCGTCGATCCACACCGCAGACCTCGTCGCCGATCCACGCCGCAAACCTCGCCGTCGATCCACACCGCAGACCCCGGCCTCGATCCACCCCGCAACCCATCTCGCGCCTTACTTGGTTTTTTTTTTTTTTTTCTCTGCTGTGGGCTGTGGTGTGGTGGTGGTTGTGGTTGTGTGGCTAGATCGGCGTCGGTGGGTGGCTGGGTTCGTCGACATCAGTGGGTGGCTCGGGTGGGTTTCGTGGTGGTAGGTGTGGGTGTTGCCGCTGATCAACCGTGATTGTTGACGCCAATCGAAGTGCTTGCTCACCGATCGGGTGGGTTTCTCGTGATTTTTTATTTTGTTTGGTTTGGGTTGAAGAAAAAAATTGGAGATTTGGGTTTTTTTTTTTTTTTTTTTTGCCTGCTGTGAATTGCTACTGGTGGTGGTGGTGGTGGTGGTTGTGGGTGTGGATGTGGTTGATAGTGGTTGTGGTTGGTGCTGTGGTTGTTTTTTTGTAGTAGGATATATTATTTTATTGTAGTGTTTATATTATTTTATTGTGATGTGTATATTATTTTATTGTGTTGAAAGATAAAATAGATTCACTGCTGCAGCATGTGTGTAGGTAAAATAGATAAAATAACTTTTTGTGTAGCTAAATAGCTAAAATTTTACAACCACTGCTGCGAATGCTCTTAGAGAAGATAGTCATTTGGTGCAACCATGACATCTTGGACCCAACTTTTATTATATTTGCTTCTCTAGAAATAAAAAAAAATAAAAAAAAATAAAATTTTATTATATTTGTTATGATATATTATGAGATGCATATTTTGTTGAGAATCCAAATACAGACTTATGAAACGTTATTTAGTATAATAGTTTTCTCCAAACCAAACAATCATTTTCTTTTCTTTTCTTTTCTTACGTAATGAAAGGTTTCTTAGAAGAAATTTGTAGTTTGTTATTATATCTTTTATAATATAATGTGAGATGCATATTTTGTTGAGATTCCAAATTTAGGCTTACAAACGCTATTTAAAGTAAAAATTTTCCTTTTATGCTTCATATAAGAGTTTTCTCCGAACCTAACAATAAATTTGGTTTTTTTTAGAAGAATTGATTTATTTATTTATTTTATAGATCAATTTTTGGGGGTGGGGGATTTTAACTCTAAATGTCTCTATTTGAAATCCCGAGTGGTGCTTAACTAGTTGGAGTACAAAACTCTTGTCTTTTTTTAGAATAACTTAATAATGAAAGTGTTTTTTAGAAGACTCTTGGAAAGGAGTGTTGAGTTCAAAAGTATATGGTTAACCCTTAGGGTTTGTATATATTAACTAAAAATGCTAACTTATTTTTATTGCCAATTTATTTATAAATTTTTAAGATAAAATTATGCTTTTTGCAAGACTTAATTTTTAAAAACAAAATAAGGTTATGATAATAACTCACCTAAAAACACTGTAGTTGAGATACTATTTGAATCATACTGAGAGGTCCACTAAAGATCGGAAATTGTTGAAAAAAGAACAAGATGTTTCTGTTGTAACTTCCAAGCTATTGGAAAATAAAGAAATAGTTCATATATTCAAGGTAATTACTTATTTACAAAATATCATCTCAATTCATCCTAGTTCACTCGATCTGAGATGTGATATAGTTTTGAAGGATGAGCTGGAAATGGAGAATTCCAATAAGATTTAATTTTTGAACAAAAATCCAATTTTTGATTTATTTCGTGACTGAAACAGAAAAGGTACATGTTACACCACGATTTTTTAATCTGAAGAGTAATTTCAAGAAATGGAAAATATATTCACTCTATCAATAACCAAGCCAAATCTATTGTATCATAAGGGATTTACCTTTTCTATTTATTCCTGTGAATTGCTCTTTTTGGTAATTCAAGCAGGAAAGAAGAAGAAGAACAATTGATGAAAAAAGAAATTGCTATGGTAATTTGAACAACGGAAAAAACAGAGGATGTGATATAGTTCCAAAGGGTGAAATAGATATGGACAATTCCAATAAGATTTCTCTTTGAACAAAAATCAATTTTCTGATTTATTTTGTGATCGGAAACAGGAATGAGACATTACACCACAATATTGAATCAAAAGAGAGATTTTAATAAACGATAGACATATTTATTCTATCAATAATTAAGTCGGATCTGCCGTATCATAAGGGATTTTACATTTTCTATTGATTCCTACAGATTGCACTTTTTGGTAATTTGAGCAAGAATAAAAAAGAACAACAAATGACAGGGAGAAAAAGAAAGAAAAAAAAACAAATGAAAAAAGGAGAACCAAATTGTAAGAACCAGATTTGAGTTCTCGGCCCAAAAGGTGGATGGACTTAGGCTCAAAAAGCCCAAAACAATGAATTTGTAGAGAGTAGGTTGGAAAACTGGGCCTTAATGACCTAGACAAACACTATAGTGGATTCAGATGACGAAAGAATGAAGATAGACAAGTTTACGCTCAAGAAAATTGTTCTCGACACAATCCGAGGAGATCAGTTCTTATATATTTCTCTCAAATTGGTTACAAATGCAATTCTTAATTGCTACAGTCTTTTTCTCTTAATTTCTCGATCCCCTTCTCCCATTGCTTCCTTCTTCTTTTATACTCTCTTCCCCTTTCATCTCTACCTTTCACGTGCAGGCCAGATGGTTGATGTTGATACTTGTCCCATCAGCACCTTCTTAAAGTCTTTATGTAGTAGCTGTAAGGCTGAAATCCACTGTTCAGGTATCACCTCCACATTAATGCGGCCAAAGAGTTAGCTGCAGAGTATTTAATGCGGTGGTAGAACCTTTCTCCTTAGATATTTTAGGACTCCCCCCTGTCCTATATTTCTGCAATGCTTATTCGTACCAACAGAACTCCTTGGAACGTTCTCCTGGATGGCAAACCACCTATTCGGACCTCGGCTTTGGTTAGCCGAGGAGACATTCGTCCTTGGCCCACCCTCTTGAGCCATTATGATCAAAACTAACTTCTTTATCTACTAACACGGACTCCCTTGACAATGTTTACTCCTTCTCAGACGACCTCTAGTCCTCGGCTTGAGCCTTAGGCCTAATATATACATAGATAATGAGCTCTTAGTCCCAATACCCCTACACAAATTATTGGTAATTCGAATAAGGGGATATATATATATATATATATAACATTGGTAATTCGAACAAGGGGAAAAATATATATAACAATAGATGACAGGGGAAAAAAAGAAAAAGAGGAACAAGTGATGTTGTGCGAGTATCTATAGGGCTTAAATTGTCAACAGGCTCTCCAATCACGTTGAAAATTCGTCCTAAAGTTGCTCCGTCGACCGGAACGCTTAAAGGAGCTCTGGTGTCAATCAATTCCATTCCTCTCATTAGACCATCTGTAGCACTCATAGCTACAGCTCTAACTCGATTATTTCCTAATAATTATTGTACTTCACAAGTCACATTAATTTGTTGACCGGCAATATCTCAACCCTTAACTACCTAAGCGTTGTAAATATTAGGCATTTTTTGAGGGGGGGGGGGGGGGGGGGTGGGGGAAAGTTACATCCAGTACTGGACCAATGATTTGAGCTATACGTCCCATTTTTTTTTTTTCAAGCGCAGAAACCCCAAGATCAGAAGTAGTAGGATTTATTCTCATAATAAAATATAATATGTTGAATTTTTTTTTTTTTTTGCGAAAATTATTGAAATAAAAAAATGTTCAATAGAAAAGTAAGTTGATTGGTTAATTCAATAATAAATGGGGTTTCTCACTGCACTAGATTTCGTTGGTACCATCCAATCCAATTCAATTGTTTATTTATTCAATTGTTTGCCTCCTTTGGGGAAATTTGATTCCTCGAATCATTGGATATATTGATGATTAAAAGATTGAAAAAGTTAGGGGTTGTATTTATGGGAATTGAAGAATCCGAAGAGAAGGAGAAAGGCAATATAATAATAACACTATTCCTAAATTTGATATCTCTCGAATTTGGGGATTTGGATGAATGGGAAGAATGTAATGGGATTGGAGGAGAAGAAGAAGAAGAGTGTAACAGATTCACTATAATGCCACATCTTCAACATTTGAGAATCTAAAAATGCCCAAAGCTAAAGTCGCTGCCAAACTTCCTTCGTGCAGCTCCATTACAGAAATTGGAGATCTATTTTTCATACAATCTCTCAGAATGCTGCGAAAGAGGGACAGGAGAGGAGTGGCCCAAGATTTCCCACATCCCTAACATCATTCTTAATTCTATCTATGTGCAAATAGATAGTCAAGAGATTCTTTCGACCTCATTAGATGACGAAGACAGTGAAGAGGATTACAAAGAAGAGCACGCCCATTGGCGGCTCCACATGGAGTTCAGGGTGGTTGCAGGACCACACTGACCTGGCAAAAAAATTAATTATTATATATAAATTTTAAAAAATTTATGATTTTATTATCCTTAAAAAATATTTGTGACCACCCTAAAATTTTTTATCAACATAATTAATTTTTGGACAAAATTTGGCAAAAAACTTAATTGTAGACTAAAACTACAACTCCACTCAATTTTTTTTTATTGGATGTGAATTGTGAAAGATTCACCATTGGATTAAATTTTCTTCTTATATCCTCAATATTTGCAAAATTTCAAGAAGGTCAAAGATCAATAGTTATGTCATTAATCAAATCTTTAAATTTTGAGTTTTTGTAGTCTAAAATTACATAAAAATTTAAGTATATAGATCAAATAATAAATGACATCCGATTGACATGAAATTTGACATGTGTTTTAAGAACATAAAAAACATGCAATTCAACGGTTAGATTTTCAAAATATATAGTTGATGGGTCCGAGAAATAAGTAAAGTCGTCCATCCTCAACGGACGATGTATAAAGACGACCCCATTGCCAGCACAGTACGAGGAGGGTTGCCCGAGCAACCCAACCAAGGCCGGCCGTTACGGGAAGCAACAATAAATGTCAATACCGTTGAGGGTGCGCCTGTCAAATTAACACCTTGCACAAGCGTTACGAGCTCAAGCAATTATGCTCCCATAATGACGGAACCAACGGCTAGAAGGGCCCTGAAATAACCTATATATACCCATAAGCAAGATCCAAAGAGGGCATGAAAAATCACGTAACTTTCTTCTCATCTTAGTTTTCTCTGCTTTCTCCTGCTTGCTAAGCTTCTCTAACTTTATCATCGGAGGCGTTGTGATCAGCGCCCCACCGGTGACCACTTCTTTTTCTATTTTGTTGTATTCCAGGGTTGATAAAAGCAATGGACGATCTTTATCTGGACGAACATCTCGACTGACGATTTCAGCATCATCAATAGTCATGTTAATTTGTTTAGTGAGAATTGTAATCTTAGACTACAATTAAGTTTGTAGTCAAACTTTTTCTTTAAATTTTGGCCCATTTAACAATAGACTAGGTCCTTACAAATAAAAAGAAAACTCCCAATAAATTTTTTATCTAACTAAATTTTTGAAAAAGATGTAACTTGCAACATTGATAATGAAACTATTATGCAAAGATTTCAAAATAAGAAAATTCCTAGAAGAAAATTGTCAAACTATGTGTATATGTGTTTTGGTCAATAATGACCACCCTGACAAATATTCCTGAACTGCCACTGAGCACGCTGAAAAAGAGGACCTATGATTTCTGTGTTTCTAGGTTCAAGTAGAGATTTTTGGATGGCAATGGTGAAAGATGATTTGTTGGCGTGGGCAAAGTTCATTCTTGGCTTGATTCAGTGATGCAAGTCTAGTCCATCCATGGGTTGTAGTTTTCTAGTTTCCCAATGTGTCATTGGTTGAAAGGTTCTGGTCTCTTCACAATCATTGTTATTAGTTCATAAATTTAGCTACAAGTTCATAATTTTTGGATGATGATGGTTAAAAATTATTTGCGTTTGTGCGTGTGTCAGCATAGTTCAACATCGGCTTGATTAGGCTTTGCAATTCTGATCCAGTAATGGGGACGTACATTTTGTGATGAATCAAATTTTCACACATGGATGCACATTTGAGAAAGGGCCACAGAAGCAGGTCCTCTATCATTTCATAATGGAAGCAAGGATGTGCATCATGGAACATATCATGTGCAATCCATATTATATGGTGGCAGATGAAAGTGTTATGCATTTAGGTGATTGATGAATACAAAGGCGTGCAGATTTCTTGTGTTAGTGATTGAAGAGTTTTGTGTCATGGAAGTGAGGGAAGAGTGCGATGTTACCATCAGGAGTGAGGGGATGAGATTATAAATGCTTGCTTTTCTTTTTACCATTGCTGGTCGTCCAATTTGAAATGACGTTCAAAAATTGAAATACCTGAATTAGTCACCAATATGTGCAAGGAATAAAGAAGAAGAAGAAGGCAATGAAGCCATTTACCATTGTTTGCTCTGGGCAGTTCACTTCTGATTCACCTATAGAGTGCAAAGTGGTGGAAGCAACTGGCAGTAGATATGAAGATATTACAAATACTTTGGATGAAGTAACACTCACAGAACAACATTCTTGTTTGGTTTATTTCCTTCAAGATGTAGGAATCCGTATCAAGAGTACAAGTCTGCTTTATTTGGGCCTATGGCTAAAAACTAAAATGAAGATATTGCATAAACAGACAATTTTCTTACGTACATTAATGTAAGTTTTACTTAATGGGAGTAGACATAGATCAAGAGCAGCTTTTGTGGTTTATGAGAGTTTAAACTTATTGGAGAAGCATAGTTTATCCTGGTGAAAATCATTAAGCAAGGATGCCCCACTGTGGTCATGTCTTACATTCTTGTGCAAGACAGCTAATTGAGAAAGCTATATAGGCAGAATGGCAAAGCTCTATAGAGCAAAGCAACAAAGCTCCCCTTCTCTCCTCCCTGAAGCTTTGTTCTTGTTTACAGAGCTCTATACTTAATTCATAGACACAGGAAGAAGACTCCCTTGCCTGGAATTCTCTCAATAAGCTGATCAGACACAGCCCTGGACTTCCCTTCACTACCAAGTACCAACCCCTACCCTTAAGATTCCTCACTGCCTGGGTTCAACTCAAAATTCTAGTCCATATGGGTAGGCACAGCTTGCTTAAGAGGGAATTGTTATGCAAATGACTGAAATTTTATTTTATGGCTCCATAATTGGGAGAACAGGAGAGGTCAGTGGCACCTTTGAAAGAAGAGGAAGAAGATCAATCTCAAAAAATAAATTTCAATATATATAACAAGAATTCGAATATAAAATAAGAAAAGCTGGTAGTGGAGAGAGGGAGTAGAGCAACAGGCCCGGCCCGATGGACCAGCGGGGCTCGTGAGACTTGGTGTGCCACCAGAGGACACTCGTTGCTCTGATAAGCCAACAAGAACGACGCCTCCCACTCCGCAACATTTCGAATGAGCGACCGTTCGCAGAGGAATCTTAACATCTCTGCGCCCCCGTCCAATTTACACACACTTCAACATCGCACCCCAACACAGGATACGGTTGGGGTGCGGGAAAAGCCCACGATGCGCGTCAACACCCTCTGATCTTTGGGCCTAACAAGGCAGTAGCGAGCTCCAGAGCCCAATCTCTCCCAACAGCTTAATGCCCCCACATGGGTTACAAGCCCGCGTCACAGAGCTCGGCGGTGTTTTCGTTTGTGTGAGAGTATATTAATAACCAATCTCATTCCTACGCAACCGGTGTGGGACTAAATATTACAGCATTTTCGAGGCTCACTCACACAACCTGGACAATGGAAAAACCATGATCATCAAAGAATGAAGATAATTAGCAAATATTAAAGTAATTAAGTCTATACTTTTGATTTAAAAATAGAGCTCGACTATATATCATTGAGATATACATAATCTGGGTGTGAACAATTACAAACAAAGAGTAAGAAAAAAAGGAAATCATAGTAAGCTAACCATTTTATGACTATGTATAGTATAAGTGATAACAAAACCTGCAGATATATATGATATGCACACATGTAATAAGGATAAGTTTATTGCAACCAGAATGGGAATTTCAAATATTTGATAGTCAAATTATCTCATTAATAAATATATAAATGATTGAAAGATTACATCAAACTGCAAACATCAGAACTCTAGCTTCAACTTTGGCCAGGAAGATTTATATTCTTCGATTGTTAAGTCTAGGCGTGAACCAAATTTGATGAAATCCTAGATTAGCCATTCCAGAGGGTAGTGGTTTAATGCTTCCGTCTTTAAGTGAAAAGACAACTTTACAATCATACCAGTTGCTGCAAGTATAGACTATAGTACGTAACTATATATGACTCCCTTTTAGTCCCAGATAATTTCGCATTGTAAAAAAATACTTACAATCGACCACTTCAGCAATAGTAAAACTGTTACTCACAATCAAGTCAACCTCTTCAGAAATAGTAAAATTTATTGAGAAAAAATGTTGTGTCCATAGTATTATTGTTTTAATTTTCATTTTTCAAAATGGCACACACATAATTGCTCTTTGGTATTTGAACATACATAAAATAAGAGAAAAATGAGAACCAAATTAGTATTACTCTTTTGGTATTACAAATGGGGAAAGGAAAACAAAAACAAAAACTGTTTTAATTTCAACATGGCACGGAGAACCAAATTGGTGGTTGTTTTGTTCAGCATCAATCTTGATAAGTTGAGATTAGTGATTCTCAATCAATTGGGCTGGTATCGAGAATGTAGATACTCCAATTCTTCTTGAGCTTTAAACTTGATTTTGTCTTGGACTTGAAATAGACTTCAAAGTTCAAACACTCAAAACATACGAAGACACTTAGAACATGATTACATTTGTTCACAATTTGCCAAACAAATATACTATAAACTCAAAAAAATTTATCAAGTGTGGGTTGGATGATTTTCATAGAATATCGACTTTGGGCAAACTCTAACAATAGTGAAATTTATTTTGCTAGAATTTCAGATGAGGTTATTAGGAAAATTCTTTACTTATGAAGTTCAAAGAAGGATCATTTCCTATCTAATACCTCTGACTCTGAGTGCCTTCCTGTCAATGCTGCTTTAAGCGTTCAAGTGGGTAAACCTTTGTTAGAAAGAATTTCTGCTAAGTTAAACTTTTGGACAACTAGGCTTTGTTGTCATCTGTTAGAAGTGTTCACTTGATTAAATTAGTATAGTTTGAATTCTAGTTTATTAGACTAGCATGTTCATATTACCTTCTAAAATCAGCAAACAAATTGGAAGTCTCTTCTGAAAAAGGGAAATTTTTTTTGGAAAGTCTATTAGAATAGCTTTTGCATTGGTAGGCCATGTTTGCGAATTTATGATTCTCTTGGTTAATTCTGCGTATGTCAGCAAATAACTATCATTAGTGATGCAATTTTGGTTACACCCAATTTTCATATCAAAATCACTATGGGCATGAATGTCAGAAAAATGGTTGTGTGTGATGCTCTCTTGGTATTGATTATATAAAATTTAATTTCCTTTATATACATATGTTAAAAATAAAATAAAAAATAATTTACTTGGCTTTCAAGATATTATTCTAAAATTATAAACCAGTAAATGAATAGAAGATAGTGGAAAATATTCCAAAGAATACTCCTTGTTGAGGCTGAATTCAATACTCTCTCCCTCTCTCTCTCCTAACGAAAGTACACATAACTTAAAGGAACAAAAATTAAACGAAAAAAAAGTAGTTGTTATTATTTCAATTTCAAGGATTCTCTTTTGCTTAAAACAAGAGAAATGAACAAAGACTACAAAGTGTAACCATATTAATTACAAAAGCCAATAAATATATATATATATATATATATATATATATATAGAGAGAGAGAGAGAGAGAGAGAGAGAGAGAGAGAGAGAGAGAGAGAGAGAGAGAGAGAGAGAGGGTAAAGCTTAAAGAAAGTTCAATTAGAATTTGAAATTATAATCCAATTTTGCGCCATGTGTCTAAATTTATGTGGAGACCACACCATAATTATCCATTTAAGTTTGTGTTATGTGTCCACTTAAATTTTTTAATCTTTGTGTCAAGTGAGTTAATGAGTGCAAAATATTAAGAATCTAATATTAATGAACTATAAAAATAAAAATTAAAAAGCCAATCAAATATACTCAATAAAAATCACCACACAGCAAAGATCACCATCCATTCTATCTTATTAAAAATTAGAAGAAAAAAAATGATCATAAGTAATATTAAATTTAGGTAAGAATTTTAATATGTGACTAATTACGTTTACTTTAAAAAAAAATATTGACTAATTATTTATATTTTTATGATAAAAATTGTGTTTAATTTTAAATGTATCTATACGTATGCATGTGTTACCTGCTATTTTTTTTTAATAATTTGACTAATTATTTATATTTTTATAATAAAAATTGTGTTTAATTTAAAATGCATTCATGCATTTGCATGGGTTACATGCTAGTTTGTAATAACATCTCTCTCTCTCTCCTAATGATTGCACACGAATGACTTAGACAAATAAAGGAACAAAAATTAGATGAAAAATAAATTTAATTATTTCAATTTCAAGGATTCTATTTTGCTTAAAACAAAAGGGATGAACAATCTCCTAATGAAAGTACACGAATAACTAGAGTTGGAACAAAAGTTAGACGAAAAGAGAAGTTTTTATTGTTTTAATTTCAATGATTCCCTTTTGCTTAAAATAAAAGAAATGAGTCGAGACTACAAAGTTATACCATATAAATTACAAAAACCAATTTGTAATAACGTATATCTTGCACTCAATAAGCATTCATGAAAATAAACCATGAGTTGCTCAAGTGATGACAAATGTTACATTAAAAACTTTAGGAGGTTTCACGTTTAAAGGAGAGAAACCTATGAATACCATAGTTTTATCATGAGACATTGAATCTTTAAGTTTATATTATTAGAGGAAAAAAAAGTTGGTGGTGGGGATGAGAAACAAGCAAATGTTACACTAAACTTTTACATTGTTCGCTCATGTTACATTAAAAACTTTAGCAGGTTTCATGTTTTCAGGAGAGAAACCATATGAATACCATAGTTTTATGGTGATAAGCCAATGAGCTTGCCTCCAACATCATATCATCGCTGAGACAGGTCGCAAACTACTGCGCTTATATCTTTTTAATGCACATCCACTCACATCATCGTTTGCATGAACAGCCCCACACACTCTATTGCCCAAAATTCCCTTCTAAACCAACTTAATGCTCCCTCCTGGGTCACAAGCCCCCGGCACTGAGCTCAGCACAAGCTTCATTTCCGTGAGAGGTTATCAATAACCCATCTCGTTCCTATGCAAGCGGTGTGGGACTAAATTATTACAATCATTTTCAAGCCTTACACATCCTAACAATGAAACCATGTGCACACACAAATTTTTCATAAAAGATAAATTACAGGCTTAATAGTGTAACAAATTAACAAATTGTATTGATTTATATGAAAGTGGTTACGATTCTTTGTTTGATTATTTACAATAAAAGAATACAATAAACTCCTATAATTTGATCTCTAAGAAGCTTTATGATCCGAAGGGCTATAAAACTTGATTTTGAACTGTGCCTTGATCTGTCCAAGTTGGATATATGATTGGATGTATTTGATCTAGTGTCAAGGGTCTTTGGCTTAATCACGAACTATATCAAAAGGAACTTAAAAGGAAAATTCTTACTTTGGTTTGAAGTAGGAATTGACCTTGGTTTTTTTTTGGGTGATAAAATTGACCTTGGTTTTGAATGAGAAAGAAAGTGTTTTTCAGACTTAGATATGGCTCTCTATTTTAGGAGAGTGTTTGTATGATTTTTTTTCCCTAAGTGTCTCTCATTTTCTTTTATGGGAAGCCTCTATTATAGGCAACTCAATGGTATTTGATTTGGAATTTTTCCTCAACATTTATTTAGAGTTAATTATAAAATTTGAATTTAATTTGGCCTTGCATGTAATAAGAACCTTCCATATGGGTCTTTTCCTTCTAATGTAATCTCCACTGACACCTTGATTCTCAAAAAAAATCTCTACCGACACCTCCATCAGAATCTTTAGTAGTGAATAATTGTAGTACATGGTCATAGCAAAGACCCTCTAAGCCTAAACTACGCAATGTACTTGAGCCCTCCAAGGCGAGCAACTGATTTAGTTGAGTCCTTTCTTTATCTAGTATCAGAGTCCACATGTTGATGCAGCCAATTTTAAGCCACCTAGTCTTCTTAGATTTGTCATTTGGCTCCTCTCAATGATATGTAAACCGTGAGAGGTATGGAGAAGAGAGAATGTAAGGATTTGCTCTAAGGCCATGGTTCTCTCTCTCAACAAGATGGGGGTGATGAAAATGCTCTCTACCAACTTTCCAAGATGGTCTCTCTGTTTTTCTCATGTCCTTACATGCAAAATGTGTGTTTGTTGGATTATATGGATGAGCTAGAAAGCAAATCAGATTGAAGTGAAATGCATATTTTTGTTGAGAATCCAAACACAGGCTTACAAACGCTACTTAAATGAGTTTTATACCGAGTTAACTATGGATGCTTTTGGTGATTGATTTTTTATTAAAATTAAATTTAAAATTTCATGAAACTTTATAAGTAAAATTTTATCTCAAGTAAACTATTGGCATAGAGTATATTTTGTGAATAAAAAAAAAAAAGAGCGTGTAGACACTTGTCTCTTAGAGAAGACAGTCATTTGGTGCAGCCATGACATCTTGGACCCAACTTTTATTATATTTGTTACTCAAAAAAAAAAAAAAAAACTTTTATTATATCTGTTACTATATATTGTTATATGCATATTTTGTTGAGAATCCAAAGTCCAAACACATGCTTATGAAACATTATTTAATATAATAGTTTTCTCCAAACCAAACAATCATTTTATTTTATTTTCTTTGGTAATGAAAGGTTTTTATAGAAGAAATTTGTAGTTTGTTGTTATATTTGTTATAATATAATGTGAGATGCATATTTTATTGAGATTCCAAAAAAAGTAAAAATTTTCTTATGTGGTATTAACCCACAGTTTTTTCTTTTGAGAATACTTAAATAAAATAAAAAAAAAAGTAAAATTTTTCCTTTTATGCTTCATATAAGAGTTTTTTCCAAACCTAACAATAAATTTGATTTTTTTCTTGGTAATGAAAGGTCTTTTTAGAAGAATCGATTTTTTTTTTTTAAAATTTATTTTATTGATCAATAGTTGGGGGTAAGGGATTTGAACTCTAGATGTCTCTATTTGAAATACCGAGTGGTGCTTAACTAGTTGAAGTACAAAACTCTTGTCTTTCTCGAGAATAACTTAATAATGAAAGTTTTTTTTAGAAGACTCTTGGTAATGAGTGTTGAGTTCAAAAGTATATGGTTAACCCTTAGGGTTTGTATATTTTAACTAAAAATGTTAACTTATTTTTATTGCCAATTTATTTATAAATTTTTAAGATAAAATTATGCTTTTTGCAAGACTTAATTTTTAAAAAGAAAATAAGGTTATGATAATAACTCATCTAAAAACACTGTAGTTGAGATACTATTTGAATCATACTGAGAGGTCCACTAGAGATCAAAAATTGTTGAAAAAAGAACAAGATGTTTCTGTTGTAACTTCCAAGCTCTTGGAAAATAAAGAAATAGTTAATATATTCAAGGTAATTACTCATTTACAAAATATCACCTCAATTCATCCTAGTTCACCCGATCCGGGCTGTGATATAGTTCCGAAAAATAAGTTGGAAATGGACAATTCCAATAAGATTTAATTTTTGAACAAAAATCCAAATTTTGATTTATTTCGTGATTGAAACAGGAAGGAATACATGTTACACCACGATTTTGAATTAGAAGAGAGGTTTCAAGAAATGGAGGATATATTCACTCTATCAATAACCAAGCCCAATCTATTGTGTCATAAGGGATTTACCTTTTCTATTTATTCCCGTGAATTGCTCTTTTTGCTAATTAAGTAGGAAAAAAGAAGTTGAACAAATGATGAAAAGATAAATTGCAATGGCAATTCGAACAATGGAAAAAACAGAGGATGTGATATAATTCCAAAGGGTGAACTAGATATGGACAATTCCAATATGATTTCTCTTTGAACGAAAATCAATTTTCTGATTTATTTTGTGATTGGAAACAAGAATGAGACATTACATCACAATATTGAATCAAGAGAGAGATTTTAATAAATGATAGACATATTTATTCTATCAATAATTGAGTTAGATATGTCGTATCATAAGGGATTTTAAATTTTCTATTAATTCCTGCATATTGCACTTTTTGGTAATTCGAGCAAGAACAAAAATGAAAAAAAAAAAGAGAACCAACATTGGTAATTCGAACAAGGGGAAATATATAACAACAGATAACGGGAAAAAAGAGAGAGAGAGAGAGAGAGAGGAAAAAAAGAAAAAGAATAAAAAAGAACAAGGGGAATATATATATATAAAAAATAAGAAAAGCTGGTAGTGGGGAAAGAGAGTAGAGCAACATGCCCGGCCCGATGGACCAACGGTGCTCGTGAGACTTGGTGTGCCCACAAGGACTCTCGTTGCTCTGATAAGCCAACAAGATCGACGCCTCCCACCCCGCAACATTTGGAATGAGTGACCGTTCACAGAGGAATCTTTTCTTCTCTGCGCCCTCGCCTCTTATACACACACTTCAACATTGTACCCCAGCACAGGTACGGCAGAAGTCCACGATGCGTGTCAACCCCATCTTTTATCTTTGGGCCTAACGGGGCACAATTGTGAGCTCCAGAGCCCAATCTACCCCAACAGCTTAATGCCCCCCACTTGGGTTACAAGCTCGCGTGACAGAGCTCGGCGGTGTTGTCGTTTGTGTGAGAGTATATTAACAACCAATCTGATTCCTACGCAACCGGTGTGGGACTATATATTACAGCATTTTCAAGGCTCACTCACACGACCTGGACAATGGAAAAACCATGATCATCAAAGAATGAAGATAAATAGCAAATTTTATTTAATGAAATAATTAGCAAATATTAAACTAATTAAGTCTATAATTTTGATTTAAAAATAGAGCTCGACTATATATCATTGAGATATACATAATCTGGGTGTGACTAATTACAAACACAGTAAGAAAAAAGGAAATCATAGTCAGCTAACCATTTTATGACTATGTATAGTATAAGTGATAACAAAACCTGCAAATATATATGATATACACACGTGCTGTAAGGATAAGTCTATTGCAACCAGAATGGGAATTTCAAATATTTGATAGTCAAATTATCTCATAAATAAATATATAAATAATTGAAAGATTACATCAAACTGCAAACATCAGAATTCTAGCTTCACTTTGGCCAGGAAGCTTTAGGGCACGTTTGGTACACTGTAATGATTATTACATAAGAATAAGAATAAGTATTACAAGGAATACATTAAGTTGGAATGTAATAAGTATTACTATTCATTAGTTTGGTAACCATTTAGGAATAGAATCCTATATATGCATCCACAATTTAGTAGAGTATAAAAATAATGTGTAATTAAATCATTTTATAGTCAAATTTCCTAAAATATGCTTATTTTAGGGTGTTCAAAATAAAGCTAACAATTAACAATAAGGAAAATTTATTTTGTTTCCTTTTGAAGATGTGGCAACTAATGGCTCTTTAGGAAATTTTTTTAAGAAATTATTACATAAGATGAAGGAATAAATATTCAGTACTTTTGATAAAGAATAGTTATTTCTCATTTTGAAGAATAGCTATTCATAAGGAATAACTATTCATTGTAATAAAAACATACCAAACAACTGAATAGTTATGCCATAAGAATATCTATTACATTACAGGGTCTATTACAGTCTACCAAACGTGCCCTTATATTCTTCGATTGTTAAGTCTAGGCGTGAACCAAATTTGATGAAATCCTAGATTAGCCATTCCCAGAGGGTAGTGGTTTAATGCTTCCGTCTTTGAGTGAAAAGACAACTTTACAATCATACCAGTTGCTGCAAGTATAGACTATAGTATATAACTATATATGACTCTGAGTGCCTTCCTGTCAATGCTGCTTTAAGTGTTCAAGTGAGTAAACCTTTGTTAGAAAGAATTTCTGCAAAGTTTTAAACTTTTGGACAATTAGGCTCTACTGTCATCTGTTAGAAGTGTTCACTTGATTAAGTTAGTATAGTTTGAATTGTAGTTTATTAGACTAGCATGTTCATATTACCTTCTAAAATCTCAAACAAATTGGAAGTCTCTTCTGAAAAAGGGATTTTTTTTTCAAAGTCTATTAGAATAGATTTTGCATTGGGAGAATAGGTAGGCCATGCTTGCGAATTTGTGATTCTCTTGGTCAATTCTGCGTATGTCAGCAAATAACTATCATTACTGATGCAATTTTGGTTACACCCAATTCTCATATCAAAATCGCTATGGGCATGTATGTCAGAAAATTGGTTGTGTGTGATGCTCTCTTGGTATTGATTATATAAAATTTAATAATCATTATATACATATGTTAAAAATAAAATAAAAAATTATTTACTTGGCTTTCAAGATATTATTCTAAAATTATAAACCAGTAAATGAATAGAAGATAGTGGAAAATATTCCAAAGAATACTCCTTGTTGAGGCTGAATTCAATACTCTCTCTCTCCTAAAGAAAGTACACATAACTTAAAGGAACAAAAATTAAACGAAAAAAAGTAGTTGTTATTATTTCAATTTCAAGGATTCTCTTTTGCTTAAAACAAGAGATATGGACAAAGACTACAAAGTTATACCATATTGTGGGGCCGGTTATCCAAAAAGGTGATGTTGAAATCGTAGGAAACGGGCTTATGGCCCAACGGCCCAGTCCGAGGACGTTCATCTGTCCGAGGACGGTTAAAGAAAGATATTGTGGGAATAGTACAAGAAGAAGAGATGGAAATCATATGTAATGGCCCAAAACGCATCCGAGGATAAGATCCATCTCGGATACCATGATCCGAGGTAGATGTAACTATCTTACTATCAGGGTACTCCGCAAAGTTATATTAGAACTGAAAAGTGAATATAGAACAAAGGATGAGCAATGAGAGATAACAAATATCTTCTAAAGCTGCTACCTCCACATTAAATGCTTCCCAGCTAACTCTCTGGCCGCATTAATGTGAAGGTGATACCTGAAGAGTAATCGAGCAGCCTTATGGCTGCTGATTGAAGGTTCTGGGAGGTGTTGGATGGGACAGGAAGGAGTTCCTTGAAGTTAACTTACACGTGTATGGTGAAAACGAGATTAGGGTTGTGGTATATAACGGGGAAAAGTGGCCCAAAAGAGGAGGTCGAAAAAAGAAAGAAAGGGAGAAAGAAAGATCAAAATATTGGAACCCTAAGAGATAAAAGAGAAATCCCAGAAACTCCTAAAAGGAGAGGCCGAGGATAATATTTTCCCTACTGGTCGACATTGAATCCTCTTGACTCAGTTACTATGATACTTTTTCCTACGTAGTAGAACTAGTTCTTGCACCTACGCTCTACAAATTTATTGTTTGGGCTTGTTGGGTTAGAAACTCATCCCTATTCTGGGTCCAATCCAAATCGAGTCCCTACACATATTAATTACAAAAGCCAATATATATATATACACACACACACACACACACTATATTAATAGGTAAAACTTAGAGAAAATTTGAAATTAGAATCCAATTTTGCGCCATGTGTCTAAATTTATGTGAGGATCACACCAAAATTATCCACTTAAATTTGTGCTATGTGTCCACTTAAACTTTTTAATCTTTGTGCCAGGTGAGTTAATGAATGCAAAATACTAAAAATCTAATGTGGGGGGTAAAAGCCCAACCTGAGATATTGGGCCTAGGACCCTATTTGAAGACTACTGTATGCCCGAAGAGAGGGAAGTGTTCAAGAAGGAGTCTATGCTTAAGAAATATACCTGGAGGCGAACGAGGGGGTAGTTCGAAGAGATCATCAATGGTCCGAAGAGACCATTCTCCTCGGATACAAAGAGCCTTGGCCTAGCGAACACCTGGGAGGTTCAAGTAACCTTCCTAACGACTTTGACGATAAAGGCAAGTTTCAGGCACGTGTGGAGATGATAGGAAAGGAAAAATATCTAAAAGACAAGCTGCAACCACCACATTAAGTGCACTGCAACTGCTTTTCTGGCCGCATTAATGTGGAGAAGACCCCTGAACAGTATAATTTCAGCTACTACCACTCACAGAGAGCTAAATAAGGTACCTGATGGGACATGTACTCAAGTGGATGCCTAGATGAAGAACAAGTGGACGATGAAGATGAGGGGAGAGGATGCTATATAAGGAGAAGAGGCCTCTGATAAAAAGGGGCGAAAGAGAAGAGAGAGAGAAGAAGAAAAAAACTTTACTGTAGCTCTAAGAATTGTAACCAACTTTCATTGAATACAATACCTCTTCGGACGTTCACGTTTGTATTTGTTCAAGCATGATTGCATGTTAGTTCACCCGTAAATACCATAATTAACTCTTGTCTAATTCACATCCAGCCCAGCTCTTTCACCCACGCTCTACAAATTTATTGTCCTGGGTTCATTGGGCTCATAATCTATACCTTTTGGGCTTATACTACAAAAACAGACCCTACAATTGGCGCCGTCTGTGGGAAGAGCATGCGTAGGGGTGAAAACAACAGTTGGTAATGGCAGAATAAGGTCAACATCAAGCAGAATCTAGGGCATCCCAACACGTTGACCATTTTCTTAACTTAGAGAGGAGACAAGATCGTGAGGGTAGTGCACACACTGTGCATACTGGCCAAAGTCAGTCACATGACAGAAGTCACGTGTCCCATGCAGAGAAGAACCGTGATTTGCAACTACAAGTTGAAAAACTGAAGAGGGAGTTGCGCCATGCAAAAAGGAAGCGGATTTCTTCGTATTCTGATGAGGATTCCGATAACGAGCAGGACGTCACTTACCAGCAGAAGTCTCGAACACCAGTCAATGAATCCTTCTCCTACGAGGAGGAGCCCCACCGTAAGAGGCAACCAAGAAGCCCATCACCTAGAGGCGTAGGGAACGATGCTATGAGTAGGGCTTTGAATCAGATCTCTAGGTCACCTTTCACGCGCAGGATTGAAGAGGCGAGACTTCCCCGGTGTTTTAACCAACCGACATTCACCATTTATAATGGTAAGACAGATCCGGTGGAACATGTGAGCCACTTCAATCAAAGGATGGTTGTCTACTCCAGAGATGAAGCTCTGATGTGTAAGGTTTTCCCCTCCAGTCTTGGGCCGGTTACAATGAGGTGGTTTGACAGCCTGAAGGCGGACTCCATTAATTCCTTTAAAGAGCTCACCCAAGCATTTGGTTCACGCTTTGTCACATGCCGAAGAGTAGCCAGACCCTTATCTTCACTGCTATCCTTGAGCATGCAGGAGGGTGAGACCCTGAAGGCGTATTCGGATAGATACTGGGAAATGTTCAATGATATAGAGGGCAATTCTGACGCAATGGCCCTAAGCACGTTCAAGTTCGGCCTTCCTACTGACCATGGTTTAAGGACATCCTTATCTGGTAAACCAGTTACTAACATGCGTCAGCTCATGGACCGTATAGAAAAGTATAAAAGAGTTGAAGAAGATCAGCAGCAGGGGAAGGGAAAGGACAAGGTTATCCCCAAGGAGAGGAGTGATTTCAAGTCGGACCGCTACAATAACAGTAAACCACGGAGAGATTTCGCAGGGCAGTCAGGATCAATAAACCCTCAAGCAGTCAACACTGTGTTCAAAGAGCCAGTACACCAAGTTTTGGAAAAGATCAAGAATGAACCATTCTTCAGGTGGCCGAATAAGATGATGGGAAACCCTGAGAGGCGTAATCATAATCTATATTGCCAGTACCATCAAGACCATGGGCATACCACAGAGGATTGCAGGAGCCTGTGGGATCATTTAGATCAACTAGTCGGCGAAGGTAAACTGAGACACCTCTTGCACCACTCCAGTGGCCGAGGGGGGTAGATGGGCTCAGGGCCACGAAGAGATGACTCTTCAAAGCCGCCCTTAGGAACTATTAATGTCGTCTTCGCCGCCCCGGGAAGAACAGGATCCTGGCCATTGAAGGTCATGTCGGTAGTCCGATCACTCGCAGAGGATTTCGGCTGACGTTCGAAGAGAGTTAAGTCTGGTGCTCCACTGGTTATAGGGTTCTCGGACGAAGACAAGATTGGCACCATCCAACCCCATGACGATGCGTTAGTTATCACCCTCAGAATTGGAGGGTATGATGTGAAGAGGGTGATGGTGGACCAAGGTAGTGCTGCGGAGATAATGTACCCTGATCTCTATAAGGGGCTAGGCCTAAAACCCCAAGACTTAACACCATACAACTCCCCCCTTGTGAGTTTTGAAGGAAGGGTTGTCACCCCGAAAGGCCAGATACGCTTGCCTGTGCAGACAGCCTCTGAGGTGGTAGAAGTGGATTTTATAGTCGTGGACGTGTATTCGCCCTATACGGCAATCGTAGCCAGACCTTGGCTTCATACACTAGGGGCTGTTTCCTCTACTTTGCATCAGAAAGTCAAGTACCCATCTGAAGGACAAGTTTGTGAGATCCGAGGAGATCAATCTGCAGCCCGACAGTGCTTAGTGGCTGCCATCCAACATGAGCCCGAAGCCGAGTCCTCGTCCAGGGCCGAAAGGGGTTTATAGCAATTAAAGTCTAGGGTATTGCCCGTTGAAGATCCAAACGAGGGCGCTCGATGCAAAGATTTAGTGAAAGTTGTTATTAGAGACGATCCTGAAAATCTCTTTCAAGTCGGATCTCAGCTACCTCTTCAGGAGAAGGAAAAGCTAATAGAGTTACTCAAGAGGAACCTTGACGTGTTTGCCTGGAATGCTTACGAAGCCCCAGGGGTGGATCCCCAATTCATTTGCCACCATCTCAAAGTCAACCCATTGATTATTCCCAAGAAGCAGCCTCCTCGGCGTCCATCTAAAGAACATGTAGATGCAGTGAGAGAAGAGGTAGCCAAGCTCAAACAAGCTGGAGCTATTAAAGAAGTTTTCTACCCGGAGTAGTTAGCGAATACTGTGGTAGTGAAGAAGAAAAATGGGAAATGGCGAGTCTGTGTAGACTCCACTGACTTAAATAAGGCTTGTCCTAAGGATCCATTCCCCATACCAAAAATTGATCAGCTAGTGGATGCCACTGTCGGCCACCCTTGGATTAGCTTCCTGGATGCTTTCCAAGGTTACCACCAGATACCACTAGCCCTAGATGACCAAGAGAAGACTGCTTTCGTCACCCCTATTGGTAACTACCACTATAAGGTGATGCCATTTGGCTTGAAAAACGCGGGGTCTACCTATCAAAGAATGATGACGAGGATGTTTGAGCCACAGCTGGGTAAAAATATCGAGATTTATATAGATGACATGGTGGTGAAAAGCAAGATTGTTGCTAAGCATATGAAGGACCTTGAAAGTACCTTTGAAGTCCTTAGAAAGTACAAGCTGCGCCTAAATGCTTCCAAGTGCTCATTCGGTGTGGGATCCGGCAAGTTTTTGGGGTATATGGTGACTCACAGAGGAATTGAGGTTAACCCCGACCAGATAAAAGCCATCAACAATTTACAAGCTCCTCGGAATCCCAAGGAGGTTCAGAAACTGACCGGAATGATTGCTGCCCTGAATCGATTTATCTCTCGATCAGCAGACAGGTGTCGGCCCTTCTTCTCTCTGCTCAACAAGTGGAGGGGATTCGAGTGGACTGAAGAATGTGCTTTGGCCTTTCAGCAGCTTAAAGATTATCTAGCTCGGCCACCAATCATGTCCAGTCCTGAGCCAGATGAAGTATTGTTTGCCTACATTGCTGTAGCTCCCTATGCGGTGAGCTTGGTGCTGATACGATCAGATTGTGGGGTGCAAAGACTGGTTTATTACATAAGTAAGTCGCTGCATGAGGCCGAGATCTGTTATTTTCCACTAGAGAAGGCTATCCTAGTAGTGGTGCTTGGTACACGAAAGCTACCTCACTATTTCCAGGCCCATACGGTCATTGTCCTCACTCAGCTCCCACTCAAGGCTATACTTCGGAGTGCTGACTACACTGGACGGATTGCTAAGTGGGGTACGATCTTAGGGGCTTTCGATATAAAATATATGCCCCGCACATCGGTCAAGGGCCAGGTCCTTGTGGATTTGGTGGCTGAGTTCACGGAGCCCCAACTAGAAGAAGTAGCGCCTACGTCGGACATGGATGAAAAATCAGTTGGCATGATCTCTCAACAAAGCCCTACCCATTGGGAAGTGTACATTGATGGCGCAGCAAACCAAAAAGGTTCTGGAGTTGGGCTAGTGTTGATATCTCCTGAAAGAATCATCATCGAAAAGTCGTTAAGGCTGGACTTCTCGGCAACAAATAATGAGGCGGAGTATGAAGCCTTACTGGTGGGAATGACTATGGTTCGAAGAATGGGAGGAAAGTCTATGGAGTTGTTCTCGGACTCAAGGTTAGTCGTGGGTCAAGTACAAGGTGAGTTTGAGGCGAAGGATGAAAGAATGCAGGGGTACTTGAGTCGAGTTAAATGTCTGCAATCGGAGTTCGACTTTTTCAGTTTACTACACATCCCCAGAAGTGGTAACGCACATGCTGATTCTTTGGCCACGCTTGCTACCTCCTTGGCGCAAAGTTTGCCGAGAGTCATCCTCGTCGAGGACTTGCATGGGCCTACAGAGGCAAAAAGAGAAGTAATTCAGGTTCACCAAGTCAGGACCGGGCTCTGCTGGATGGATCCTATAATTAAATTCTTGAAAGAAGATATTTTGCCTGAAGAAAGGGGGGAAGCTGACAAAATTCGGAGGAAGGCGACTAGATTCTGGCTATCCGAGGACCAGAAATTATACAAACGCTCTTATTCAGGACCATACTTGTTATGCATGCATCCTGAAGCGGCTGAGCTATTACTCGAAGAATTACACGAAGGAATCTGTGGGGGCCACACTGGAGGCAGATCCTTGGCTCACCGAGCCCTCACTCAAGGCTATTTGTGGCCGAACATGCAAAAAGAAGCCCACGAGTATGTTAAAAAGTGCGATCAGTGTCAACGATTTGCCCCAAACATTCATCAACCAGGGGGAACTCTTAATCCGCTATCTAGCCCATGGCCTTTCGCCCAATGGGGCTTAGATATCGTGAGACCATTTCCTAAAGCTGCAGGAAACAAGAAATACCTTATGGTCGGCACAGACTATTTCACCAAGTGGGTCGAAGCTAAGCCTCTGGCCAACATCAGAGACGTAGATGTGCAAAGGTTTGTGTGGAAGAATATTCTCACTCGGTTTGGGGTTCCTCATACTCTTATCTCGGACAATGGCCTACAGTTTGATAGCAAAGCATTCAGGAGTTATTGTAGTGAGCTGGGAGTTATTGTAGTGAGCAATCTCCCAATGAAAGTACACGAATAACTTAAAGTTGGAACAAAAGTTAGACGAAAAGAGAAGTTTTTATTATTTTAATTTCAATGATTCTCTTTTGCTTAAAATAAAAGAAATGAACAAAGAATACAAAGTTATACCATATAAATTACAAAAACCAATTTGTAATAAAGTGTATCTTCTATCTTGCCCTCAATAAGCATTCATGAAAATAAACCATGAGTTGCTCAAGAGATGACAAATGTTACATTACAAACTTTAGGTGATCTCAAAAAAAAAAAAAACTTTAGGAGGTTTCATGTTTTAAGTAGAGAAACCATATGAATACTATAGTTTTATCATGAGACATTGAATCTTTAAGTTTATATCATTAGCGGGGAAAAAGTTGGTGGTGGGGATGGGAAACAAGCATACTATGAGCGAACCCGCGTTGCTTCGCGATAATTGTGTGCTAAGATGTCTTGCTGCTCAAGTGATGACAAGTATTACATTAAAAACTTTAGGAGGTTTCATGTTTTCATGAGAGAAACCATATGAATACCATAGTTTTATCATGAGACATTAAATCTCTCTTCTTCTTTTTTTAAATCTTTTTTTTTTTTTGAGTAAATGAGACATTAAATCTTTAAGTTTATATTATCAGGGGAAAAAAAATGAATACCATAGTTTTATCATGAGACATTAAATCTCTACCTTTAAGTTTATATTATTAGGGGATAAATAAAATCTTTTTTTTTTTTTTTGAGTAAATGAGACATTAAATCTTTAAGTTTATATTATCAGGGGAAAAAAATGAATACCATAGTTTTATCATGAGACATTAAATCTTTATCTTTAAGTTTATGTTATTAGGGGATAAATCTTTGTCTTTAAGTTTATATTATTAGGGGAAAAAAAGTTGGTGGTGGGGATGTGAAACAAGCATACTGTATTGCCCAAAATCCCTTCTGAACCAACTTAATGCTCCCTACTGGGTCACAAGCCTGCGTCACAGAGCTTGGCCCAAGCTTCATTTCCGTGAGAGATTATCAATAGGAGCCCTTCAATCTTGCTGAGGAGTAAGCACCGCAGATAGGGCCCTCCAAAAGATCTTCGAAACAACTCACGATCAGCTAATAGCCAATATCAAGTCGCTGTCCGGCGAATCTTTTCTGCTTCTTTCTCATCAGCAAGCACACGATCTTCGGCCAAAAAGTTGATGATCGAATCCATCCAACATGGCTCAACTGCGGTCACCTATGAAACACTTGTCCTCGCTTTGATACTTGGTTCTGCTACCAACTCCACTTTTATTAACCGAGGGATCTCCTCGGTTGAGGAAGACGCCAACGTGGCCAAAGAATCAGCGTGTCGGTTTTGTCCCCTTGCTACCTGAACCACTCTGGCATTTGGAAAGCGGTCCATGGTTTTCTTCACCAATCGTAAGTACTCCATCATCCGGGGATCCTTGGCCTTGAAGCTTCCCTGCACTTGATTGACCACCAGCCGTGAGTCCGAGTAGACAACCACTTCCTTAGCACCTAAATCTGAAAACACTCTCAATTCGACCACTAGGGCCTCATACTCGGCTTCATTATTAGAGGCTTTAAAGCCCAACCTAAAGGAATGCTCTAACTTTATTCCTTTTGGGGTGATAACTATAATCCCAGCCTCGGCTCTGAATGCGCTGGAGGCATCGTCCACAAACACCTTCCATGGGACTACCTCGACCGGACAAACCATCTCATTTCCCACCCTCGGGAAAAACTCTGCAATGAAATCGGCGAGGACCTGACCCGTCACCGAGCTTCTAGGCTTGTACCTTATGTCAAAAGAGCCTAGCCGAGTTCCCCACTTGGCTATTCTTCCTGTGAAATCAGATCTTTTCAATAATGACTGTAGGGGATACTCGGTCAATACGTAAACGGTGTGAGCCTGAAAATAGTGTGGCAATTTCCGGGTGGCGTGCATTAGTGCTAATACCAACTTCTCCAAGGGTAAATACCTTGTCTCGGCATCAACTAGGGTCTTATTGATGTAATATACTGGCTGTTGCACGCCCCGGTCACTGAGAAGCACGGCACTTATGGCATGTTCTAACACCGAAAGATACATGAATAAATCCTCTCCGGGTTCTGGGGCTGTCATCATGGGTGCCTGTACTAAATATTCCTTCAACTCTTGGAAAGCCTTTTCACATTCCTCACTCCACTGGAAATCTTTCCACTTCTTCAAAAGTTGGTAGAATGAACGACAATGGTCTTCAAATTTGGAAATAAACCGGTTGAGGGCAGCTAACATACCTGTCAGTACTTGGACTTCCTTCAGATTGCTCGGTGGTTCCAAAAGTTTTACTGCTTGAATTTGATCGGGGTTGACTTCTATTCCTTAGTTACTAATCAAATACCCTAGGAACTTGCCAGCCCCTACTCTGAAAGCACACTTCTCGGCATTGAGTCTCAGCTTGTGCTGTCGAAGTACTTCGAACACCCCTTTGAGATCATCAATGTGTCATACTTCCTGTTTGCTTTTCACTATCATGTCATCAATCTACACCTGGACTATACGCCCTATCTTGTCCTTGAACATTCTCGTCATCATTCGTTGATATGTAGCCCCGACGTTCTTTAACCCAAATGGCATAACGGTATAATGGCAGTTTTCATCAAGGGTTATAAATGCTGTCTTCTCCTGGTCCTCGGCGGCCAGGGGAATTTGGTGATAACCTTGAAAAATGTCCAGGAAGCTCATCTTCGAATGCCCATATGTGACATCTACCAGCTGATCAATCTTCTGCATCGGGAACGGATCCTTTAGACATGCTTGGTTTAGGTAAGTAAAGTCAACACAGACCCTCAATTTACCGTTCTTCTTTCTTATCGTCACGGTATTTGCAAGCCACTCAGGGAAGAAAATCTCCTTTATGGCCCCAGCTTCCTTCAACCTCTTAACCTCTTGTCTGACAGCATCGATGTGCTCCTTAGCCAATCTCCTCAGCTTCTGCTTCTTGGGAGGGCACAAGGGATCTACGTTGAGCTTGTGAACTATAAACTTGGGGTCCACCCCGGGTACCTCATACGGGTTCCAGGCGAACACATCTACGTTCTATACAAGAAGCAGCAACATCTCTACCTTCTCTTCGTCCTTCAAGCTTGCTCCAATAACAAAACTCCTATCCTTGTTCAGTAATATCCTTACTCTCACCAAGTTCTTGGCACCGCTAGCCTCCGCTCCCCCTTGGGGCTTCTGTAATTGCTATGAGGAAGCTTTCTCGGTTGATTCCTTCTGTTTGATTCCCTGGCCAACTGCGGCTACCATGCATTGCCTGGTCACATGCTGGCTTCCCCGCACCGTGGTAATGCCCTATCCATGCAGAACTTGACTTTCACATGTAGGGTGGACAGTACTGCCCCCATTCTGTGAATCCATGGCCTTCCTAGGATCGCTGTGTAAGGGGAAAACGAGGCGACCACTATGAACATTACCATCACCTCTTTTCTTTCCATATTCACAGGAAGCGCGATTTGCCCTTCTGGGATCACCATCCGGTCGTCAAATCCCATCAGCGGCGTATCTTACTTGAGGAGATCTTCCTTCTTCAAGCCAAGCCCCTTGTACAGGTCAGGATACATCACGTCAGCTCCACTCCCCTGATCTATCATTACCCTCTTCACCACGAAACCATTTATTCGGGTCGTGACCACCAAAGCATCATCATGTGGTTGAATTGTGCCCTCCAGATCATCGTCATTAAAGGCGATGGGCTCCTGAGTACACCTCAACTTTTTCTCGGGTCGTTGATCACCCGTGCATCCTTCCGCCAATACCATGGCCAGTACCTCCCTTTTGCTGGATACCTGAGCACCTCTTGGAGCCGCGTGGATAACTTCTATCACACCCAGTGGGGGTGGGAGAGGATTTCCACGAGGTCAGGCGCCTTGCCTGGCTTCCTAATTCCTGGGATCCACCACGAACTCCTTCAGGTACCCGGCTTTTACCAATTGCTCAAAATGATCTTTTAACACCCTACACTGTTCGGTGGTATGCCTCTTATCTTTATGGTAAGTGCAATACAAGTTCTGATTCTTCCTGGACGGGTCTTCCCCCATCTTGTTTGGCTACTAAAAGTATGGCTCATTCTTAATCCGATCAATGATCCTATTCACCGATTCCTTGAAGGCTACATTTACCTCTCCCATCTATGGCCTTGGCTCTTGAATCCTCAGATCCTTCCGGGGCCTGGACTACAAGCCGATATGCCAAGGATGATTTGTGACTGGTGCCTTGTCCTTGCTCTGTAGTCGATCATCTTCCAAACATTTGTATTCCTCGATATGCCTCATCAACTACCTCATATCCTCGGGAGGCCTCCTCGTTAGAGATTCTTGTAGGCCAGAATCTTCGGGCAATCCCATCCTGAAAGTACTCGCCGCGATTTTTTCGTTACCTCCACCAATCTTGTTGTACAGCTTCCAATACCGGTTAGTGTAGCTGCGGAGGGTTTCCCCTGTCCCCATTTTCATTGATAGCAACGCATCCACGGGCTGAGGGACTCGGCTGTAGGTCACGAACCGTACATCGAATTCTTGAATCAATTTAGAGAAACTGTGAATTGAGCCCTTCCTTAATCCATTGAACCATCTTAGGGCAGTGGGGTCGAGACTCGAGGGGAACACTTTACACATCAGTGCATCATTATGAGTGTGTAGAGACATCATTTGAATATAATGGCTTACATGCTCTACCGGGTCCGTCTTTCCATCGTAGGAATTGAACGGAGGCATAGTAAACCTACTCGGCATAGGTGCCCTTTCAATGTTCCTCGAAAATGGTGATCAAGCAGCTCGGCGTAATGCGCGGTTCATATTGTCCATGGCCGCATTCCAAGGTTGTCTTTCCTTCGGGGAAATCGAATCCCGGTCTGCATATTCTCGTGAACAGTCTCGGTGCCGATATGACTCGGATTGGTGGGATCCTGCTCCACGGTGATCCCCAACACTAGCCGACCTTTCCCTTCATTCCCCGTGGCCCATTCTTTGATGCCTACCTCTTGTTTGCAATTCCAAGTCTCTCACCAACCTACGAAGACGTTCAAGCTCCTCGTCCCTTTGGTCGTGTTCTTCGTCCCTTTTGTCAAGACGATTACGCTCTGAAGCGCCCGACATTGTCCGATACGTTTTAAACGACCCTTCTCCGAGTCCAGACTGCCCTTCTTCCTCATGCTCCCTATCCTCACACCTTTTCTGCCTTCTTTCCCTCCAGGTGGATCCCTGTGAAGACCTCCTAGAACCACTTTCAAAGTAACTCCCAGATGGACCTCCAGACATTTCCCTGCGCATGCCTTGACAGAACCAAAGCTTTGTAGGAGATTCCCACAAACGGCGCCAATTGTGCGTACCCAAAATATATGGCTAATGGGCTTAACCTCTGTATGGGCTCACAATCTATTTATTTCGTGGGTTTTTGTGTTTCCTACTGTTGGTGGTCCTATGCCCGGCAGGCCCAAATACAATTCTGTTTCCTCAAGTTTTTCTCTTTCCCTCACAGGATCGCTCCTTTGCCCCTTTCTGAGTGTTTTCTCTCTTTTCTTCATATTCTTCCCAGAATTGCCAATCCCATTTCCTCATTCCCATCTCCTATTTATAGCTCAAGATTAGTGGAAGGATTATGATTTCTTTAGGTTATTAGTGGGAGGAGTAGCATTGGAACTGCTTCCCACTTTAGAAAAACCGCTCGGCGGCGATACTATCCAATGTTCTGCTGGGTAGCCGGGAGGCGATACCCCGAGCAGTCGCTATCTTGTTCAGGATACGATTGACCGGACAAGGTCCAGTGATGGAACGTGATGCATACAGATTAAGAGTGTTCGCCCAATGGGCTCTGGGCTGGCATGAGGCCTGGGCCTATAGCCTTAGAGGGCCTAGGGCCCAGACTTGGAGAAAGGGGTTGGGGTCATGGGTCATACCGTTGGGCCGAGGTTCAAGGCCCAAGTGGGCCTGGGGATCCTTATGCCGTACAAATACTTTTCTCTTTAATTTAATTTCAATAATGCTATAGATAATGTTATCCAAAAAAAGAAAAAAAAAGAAGCTATAAACAAACTATATTTCTTAACAACTTTCAAAATCGTTAAATGGTTGACTATGAGCGATCGACACAACTAATGTACTTACAACTCATAGTCGATCAATTAAGCAATTGCAAAATTTGCCTTTTTTTTTTTAATTTATATATTTCAACCAAAATTTGTGTTTTTTTAATAACAACAAAATTTTGTTTAATTTCAACATGGCACAAGCATATTGATCTTTGTAATTTGATAAAGGAAAAAAGGAGAAGCAAAAGCTGGTAGTGGGGATGAGTAGTGAGGACCAACGGGGCTCGTGACTCGTAGAGAGTAGGGCACGTTAATGATGTGGCACATTCCACTGCTCTGATAAGCCAGCGGCCTTCATTCGTACACTCTTTAATCTACGAGCCCACGACAACCCACAATGGTGCGAAGGCCCAAATCCCTCCAGACAACCAGCTTAATACCCCCAAACTGGGTTACAAGCCCACGTAACAGAGCTCGGCACTGGTTTCAGTTGCATGAGACTTTATCAATAACCCATCTGCTTTGTGCTTAACTAGTGTGGCCTGTGTGGGACTAAATTGTGTCCTACAAATTGATTCTAGGCTTACACAATAGGGAGCAACTATATATTATTGAGATATATAATCATGGGTGTGACCAAAGACTAATTAACCATACACAAAGTAACCAAAAAGAGAAAATCATTATACGCTAACAATTCTACTTATATTGTATATTATATACACAGATGTGCATGCAATTAATAGGGGTATTTCATTAAATAACTTATAGTTTACATTAAAATACCAGAATTCAAACTTCAGCTTCAGCTAGGGAACTTAACATTGCTGAAGTAAAGTGTAGGTGTTAGCCAAATTGGATCAAATTCCAGATTAGCTATTTGAGAGGGCAATGGACTAATGCTTCCATCTTTGAGTGAAAAGAGGAGGTAAAGAACAACCACAACCCAAAACTAACACTTTGATCATCCAAACTTTTTCAAGACTCAAATGTGCGTGTTTTTTATGCACTTAGGAAGGAGATCGAGAATTTTGAGTAATGTATATCCAATAAGAATCTGGTTAATGGATACCCTTAGGCCATTTGCTAATTGACAATTTTAGAAAAGTTTTGATAATACTTTCAAGAAAAATATAAAAAGTTAGCAAAAAAATCAAATGTTTATTTTCCTTCCCCATAAAATATTTCTAAAAAAATTTCTTAAACCAATACCTTTATAATATCTATTTACTTTTCCAATCCAATATACTAGAAGAAATTTTTTTTTTTGGTCAAAATACTACAGGAGTTTGTATTTTTTGTTGGAAAAAGAGACATGCAGACGGGGTTAAACTAATCGGTGACCACCACCAATCTAGGGATGGCCATGGATCGGGTATGGGTAGGGTATACCCATACCCAACCTGATTAGTTTATCTATAGATACCCAATTACCTTACCCAATTAGTACCCATACCCAATTCTTACTCAGCTTGTTTACCCATGGATATCCATATCCAACCCAAACTTGATTTCTATAAAATCATAGCCTGTGTGGGACTAGATTTTATGGGACAAAATTAGACTCCAAACCAAATATTGCATACATTTTCAAATTAGAGCATGACTAAATATCATTCAGATTTTTTTTTTTTGAGATTTAATAAAGGGTGGTGAGCAATTAGCCATACACCAAGTAACGAAAAAAGAAAATCATAGCAAGCTAACAATAAATTCTATATAACTATAAGCAATAACAAACACCTGAAAATATAAATCATTCCCCATTTGAGGAAATAATACACATTGATTGATTATAAAATAATTGAAGATGTTGTTCTGCAATTTATGGTTAACATCCAGATTGAAAGATATGATTTAAGGTAACTTTGTGTGGTGAATTATATAATTGAAATAGTGATAACTATTACTAAATGCATAACAAGTCGTTTGCTTCCTGAATGAAAATTTTGGAGTCTATCTATTCCGACTATTGTGTTCTAGATAATTTGGTATTTTCTGTACTTGAAGTATTGTTGTTCTGGTGTTTTTGGTGTTTGCTGCAGTGCAGATTGCTAATAGCTCTACTATCTGTTGGAATCAGGGGACATTAATGTTTTGACAAAAAATTTGACACCATCTAATGTGATAAGTAAAAAAAAAGGTAATGTTAGTGGTGGAACTAAATGAAAACTTGTGAAAGCTTGTCAATTTAACATGTGTGAGAAAGTTATCAAATTTTTTTTTTCCTGTATATAGCATTGCTTTGAGAGAAAAGAGAAGCGTGAATTGTGATAGTGGTGTGGTAACAAACTAAAAACGTGTTGATATTGGCTAAAGTGAGAATTTGGTGCATATTTTTTAGGCGTTGTGGTGTAGGTTTTGTTTGTTTGTTTTCTTTTTTTCTTTTCACAGTGAGTGGAGTGGTTTAGTTCTGGCAAAAATTTAATATACACACCTTTACACGCAAAAAAAAAAAAAAAAAAACTGAAAAATTGTGCACAAAAGAATGATAATCTTGCCCTAGGTGAGAAAATATAATGCATCATTGATTATAAAAAATTCGAGTAGACTGTATTGTAATTTATGGTCAACATTTAGATTGGAAGATATGATTTAAGGTAGCTTATGTTTTGAATTATATAATTGAATAGTGATAACTGTAACTAAATGCATATCAAGTGTTTTGCTTCATGAATTAAAATTTGGCGAAAACACCATTTTGGTCCGTATATTTTGGGGTCACAGTCAATTTGGTCCCTACTATTTTCAAGTCACAATCAATTTGGTCATTACCATTAGATAACTAACGAAATCTGCTTAGGTGACAGACAGAATGCACACGTGGCATAAATTAAATTAAAATATAAACAGTCATTTCACGTCAATCCTTTCACATCAGCTTCTACTACTACTAATCCCAACCCATGTGACTCTCACATGACCCACTTATCATCAACACCCTCCTCACTAGACCCGATTGAATTCAAAACCCCCAAAATGAAATTTCAAATCCCTAACCCATGATGAACATGAACTCCTTCCTCATAGCCACATCTCTTCTCACCGACTCCATTGCCAATTCCCATTCAAGCTCCCGACCCTCAAAGAGATGAGGAAACAGAGAATCCAAACGTCAATGACAAACCCAAAGGGCAGAGGTGTTGTTATGTTTACTTTCTTTGTAAATTTTAAGAATAAGTATTTCATAATATTATCCCACTTATAATGGATTTGTGACATATTGTTAATTAGAATGATATGTGGGTCACCATGTTTGTTCGTATACATGGTAGCTAATTGAGCTTTTATTTGGAGGCTTTCGTAGAAGCAATCGAGTTGAATTTTGTGAAATCCTAATTGAAGTGGACCAATAATTATGCTTCTTAAGTTGATGAGAAAGCAAAAAAAAAAAAAAAAAAAAAACTACTATAAGTATAAAGTACACCACATTGGGTGACAAGCCCACGTAACTGAATTCGGCAATGGTTTCATTTGCATGAGACTTTATCAATAACCCATGTGCTTTGTGCTTAACCAGTGTGGGACTAAATTGTGTCCTACAAAAAGTTTTTAGGCTTACGCAACAGAGAACGACTATATATTATTGAGAGCATCACTAAAAGCTTTGTGAGATTGTAGTTTGTTTGTTTGTGCTGTATCTATAGCAATTTAATATGGAAGAGCGCTCTCATTCTCTTTCTAGAGAAGAACAAGAGGAATTAATACGTAGCAATAAGAAGGTAAAAGATGTTAACCATGCAGGCTATCAGGAAGGCCAGGATTCTTTTCCGTCTTCTCCAAGCCATGGTTACAGTCCATGGAATCGTACAACATCCTTCAAGGATAAATTGGTTGGAGAGATCCCAGGAGCTTTTACACAGGCCTTTAGTTTCAGAGACCTCATGGAAGATGACGTGGAGTCAGATGAGGATGTAGAGACTCTCCGACAAGGCTTGGTGGCGGTTAAGTTCTCGAAGGATCTCAAGCAGCAGATTAGGAGGCCATGGACACGAGCGCTTATCGTTAAGGTGTATGGTCGCTTGTTTGGCTTTAACTATATTCATAATAAACTGTTATCTTTATGGAAACCTGCTGGAAGGTTAGACTGCGTGGGTTTGGGGAATGGATTCTTTCTCACTCGCTTCTCATTGCGAGAGGATTATGAAACTATTCTGAAGAATGGACCCTGGTTCATTGGGGGACATTTCTTATCAATCAGGCCATGGGAGCTAGATTTTCGACCAGCGACGGCAAGCATATCTTCCATTGCAGTTTGGATAAGATTGAACGAATTGCCAATAGAGTATTACAACGCAGAAGCTTTACTCCATATTGGTAAGTCGATTGGTAATGTCCTAAGAGTGGATACGCACACCGCTTCTGAAGCGAGAGGGAGGTTCGCTAGGCTTTGTGTTCAAATTGACGTGAACAAGCCCCTTGTAACAGCCATTTTGATCAGTAAGGCAGAACAACCTGTTTGTTATGAGGGCATTCAAAAGTTATGCTTCGGCTGTGGAAGAATGGGGCATAAACGCGAGCATTGTTCGTATATTGTTCGTTATGATCCACCACGGAGGACGGCGGAAGGAAGTGGTGAAGGTGAGCTGGTTGAGCGATCATGCGAAGAGTGTGCCACGGATAACAACAAGGCAGGGGGGGGGGGACCACAGAGAGCGTGCCTGACAGTGGGCATGAGGATGCAACGGATGGGGATTACGGTCCATGGGTAGTGGTTACCAGGAAGAAAAATGGGACAAGGAACCTTAAGAGTGGTGGGCCCTCTGTTGCTCAGGATTATGGTCAGTCACGACAAGGTCAGGAGAGTAGTGGGAGTGTGCTAAAGGCATATATGGCTCGTGGGCAAGATGGCTCCAGCAGTGATTCTGTTAGAGAGGCTAAAAGGAAATTGTCACCTCAAAGGGTTGTAAATGGGCCTTTACTCAAGGAGGCTATTCAGCGAATAGGGAAAGAGCACAACCAATGGGCCCAAAGCAATTCAAAAGGCAGCCCAGCCTTGCATGGTTCAGGCTCTGTAGGAACACAGGTTGGTTTGGAAGCAAAAAAGCCCAAGCCAATCCGCAAAGATTCAATAAGGGGCAAAAAGGCTTTGGCACGAATAAGGATAGCTCAGGAATCACCTTTAAGCACTGTTGGAGAAGCAGTAGCAGCGCCGTTGCCTATTAATCCCCACGAGCAAGCTGATCAATCCGGTCACAGTGAAGAGATGATTTGCAGGAATTTTGGAGACCAACAACCGGGAGAGCCTGCTAAGCTTCAATTTACAGTCATGCCGTTACCAAAGATGGGCTTCCAATTTAGAGGAAGCTGTAGTAGAGATGCTGAAAATTATACTTGCCGGAATCCGAGTGAATCCGACCATTGTATGAAGCTAATCCATGGGGAACAAACCCAGTATGAAGATAATCCAAGTGTTGCAACCAACCATGGCTCTTAAGCAGCGAGTGATTGTACAGGGGATGTGGATGGGTGTGCTTCAACACATGTTGACAATGTCGCCGGGAGAAGGGCAGACGAGGGGTATATGGATGCGGATCGGATGGAGCTTGAGGGAGGAGGTGAAGCCACTGCCGCTCTTTGCTGAGTGCCCCTTCCCAAATCATAAATCCCCATGAATATTATAGTATGGAATTGCAGAGGTGCTCTGAAGCCCTCCTTCCAAAAGCATGTTAGTGAACTGGTACACAAACATAATCCAGCGATTCTAGTCGTGATGGAAACTCGTATTGGAGGTGAAAGAGCTAAGGAGATTACTGATCGGCTGCCGTTTGATGGGTTTGTTCATACAGAGACTATTGGTTATGCTGGTGGGCTCTGGATACTCTGGAACTCGGAGAGAGTGGAGGTAACCCCGCTATCCGACACAGAGCAGGAAATACATTCTATAGTTAAGGTACGTAATTCTAATGCTAGTTGGATGTTTACTGCTGTATATGCTAGTCCTAGGACTGCTGAGAGAATTATATTATGGAATAATTTAATTAAAGTGTCGGAATTGCATAACATGCCATGGGTGTTAGCTGGGGACTTTAATGAACCCCTCATGGGGGAAGATAAGTTTGGAGGAAGAGCGGTGAGTGTTAATAGGTCCTTGTTTTTTAAAGAGTGTTTGGATAAATGTAGTATGATTGATATTGGATTTTTTGGGCCTAGATTCACTTGGACAAACAAAAGAGATATCCAAGCTCTTATCCAAGAAAGGATAGACCGGTTTTTTGTTAACCCCAGCTGGTGTCTTCTGTATCCGGAAGCAAGAGTGGTGCACCTCACAAGGTGCCACTCAGACCACTGTCCGGTACTGATGGAATTGCAGCCAAGGAGTGGTGGTGGGAGGAATAAGCCTTTAAGTTCCAAACATGCTGGCTTTCAGACTCATCTTTCCCCAACATTGTTAATCAAGCATGGAGACAACCTGTGATGTTGGTGGATGCTATAAACAAATTCACAGAGGAAGCAACAAGGTGGAATAGAATGCAGTTTGGGAATGTGTTCAATAGGAAAAAGAATATCATGGCTAGATTGAATGGTGTTCAAGGAGCCGTATCTAATAGGCCTTCCGCCTTTCTCATCAATCTTGAAAATGAGCTGCTTAAGGATCTGGATATTGTCCTTAATCAAGAAGAAGAGATTTGGGCTTTGAAATCCCGGGTCAACAGGATGGTGCAAGGAGATAGAAATACCAATTTTTACCATGTTTCAACCTTGGTGCGGAGGAAAAGAAATCAAATTATGGCAATTAAGGATGCAGTGGGGGAGTGGATTTATGAGGAAAATGCAATAAAGGAGATCATTAGGAGCGGGTTCAATGGGGTGTACACTTCTTCATTCTCTAGTGTGCTCCGATCAGCCCCTTCCAGGTCGCCTTGGCAGATTAGTCTGGATGAAGAGGAGAAACAGAGTATTGGTGGGGCTGTTTCGGAGGAGGAGATAAAGGCAGCCCTTTGGGCTTTTAAGGCCTTTAAAGCTCTGGGACCGAATGGGCTTCATGTGGGGTTTTTTCAAAGATTCTGGTTGATTGTAGGAAGTTCCGTGGTGAGTGTAGTGAAAAGGGTTTTTACTGAGAAGAAAGTTCCTGAATATTTAAATAAAACCCACATTGCCCTTATTCCCAAGATTCAAGGGCCGAAAACTTTAGCAAATTATAGGCCGATTAGCCTTTGCAACACGGTATACAAGATTATAACTAAGATTATTGTTGCTAGATTGAGGCCTTATTTGGATAAGCTTGTCTCTCCACTCCAAACAGCCTTCGTTCCGAGTAGGAAGGGGGTGGATAACGCTATCATAGTGCAGGAAATTATCCATACTCTAAGCAAGAAAAAAGGGAGAGTGGGATATATGGCGATAAAGATTGATCTAGAAAAGGCATATGATAAGTTGGAATGAAATTTCATAAGGGATACACTCATTAGAGCAAATTTGTCGGGTGATTTGATAGACATTATTATGAGTTGTATATCTTTAGTTTCCACTTCCATCTTGTTCAATGGAGAGGCTCTTGAGCCGATTTACCCTTCAAGAGGGATAAGGTAAGGGGATCCACTATCACCTTATATTTTTATCCTATGCATGGAGTATTTGGGTCAGCTCATTCAAGGTAAATGCAATGCTCCTCTTTGGCAGCCTGTAAAGGCCTCTAGGAGTGGACCGGCCTTCTCACACTTGTTTTTTGCAGATGATTTGGTTTTGTTTGCCAAAGCTGATGGAACTAATTGTTCCACCATTAGGGACGTTCTTGATGAATTTTGTAGCATGTCGGGGCAAACAATTAGTGAGACAAAATCGAGAGTGTATTTTTCGCCCAATGTGGATAGGGATACTAGGGAATCTCTAAGTGACATCCTTGGTTTTACATCCACCCCTTCACTTGGAAAATATCTTGGGTTCCCTATCAAACATCCGGGCTCATCTTCCCATGAATTTAACTTCATTTTGGAGAGGGTGAAGCAAAAGCTAGCGGGGTGGAAGGCTAACATGCTATCTTTGGCTGGTCGGACTGTTCTTATTCAGGCTTCGTCGGCGGCAATTCCATCTTATATTATGCAGTGCACTTACATTCCTAGGAGAATCTTGGATGGAATTGACCGGGTTAACCGGAATTTCCTATGGGGCTCATCGAAAACTACAAGGAAAATGCATTGGGTTGGATGGCAAAAAGTTACAAAGCCTAAGGAAGATGGGGGGCTGGGTTTGCAGACTGCTAAAGGCAGAAATACAGCCCTTCTCGCTAAGCTGAATTGGCGTCTACACACAGAAAAGGAAGCGCTATGGGCTCAAGTTTTGTGGCAGAAATATTGTAACAGCAGAAGAGTAAGAGCCACTAATATTGATAGGCTGTCATGCTCGCAGATTTGGGTAGCAATGAAAAAGGGAAGAGATACTTTTCATAAAGGCAGCATGATGATGATAAGTAGAGATAGTAATATTAGTCTTTGGAGGGGCAACTGGATGAGTAAAGGGCCTTTACGCCAGCTGATTCAAGGACCCTTAACTCAAGAGGCAAATCATTTGGAAATTAAGGATGTGTTAACAGACACGGGGTGGGATTGGAGCCAAATTCCTTTTGAGTTGCCTTCAGATGTTAGAGCAATGATGCAAGCCATTCCTTTTTCAGTCATTAGCAGAGGAAGGGATAGGATTTCTTGGATGGGAAATCCGAAAGGTACCTTTGATTGAAAGAGTGCCTATGGCATGGCTATGGATGAGGATGCTGAGGTGACTACTATTAGTGCTGGATGGATTTGGAAATTAAAGACGTTGCCTCGTATTAAAACCTTTTTGTGGATGTGTATTCACGGAAGTATTGGGGTGAAAGAATGTCTTGTGAAGAGAAGAGTGGTTGAGGAGAATCTGTGCCCCTTATGTAAAAGGGAGCCGGAATCAATCTTACATGCTTTGAGGGACTCTCAGAGGGTCAAGGATTTATGGAGACAGCTAGGAGTTAAGGTGACAGACCGGGGTTTTTGGGTGAGCAGTTTACAGGAATGGCTAATTTGGAATGGGAAAGACAACAAAAGGCATATCCAAGGGAAGCCTCCATGGAGTACCATCTTCCCTTTTGCTGTTTGGAACATATGGAAGAGCAGAAATAATTTTGTTTTCAACAGAAAAGACCAAAACCCGAAGCTTTTAGTGGAGATTGATAACCAAGTTATGGAGTTTATATGCTATGTTGCTTCTCCAAGAAGTCTAGCACGTAACGTGGTCAGAGGTATCAGATGGGAGAAGCCATTAGCTGGGTGGAAAAAATTAAATACGGATGGATCATGTGTGGGAAGGACGGGCCAGGCTGGTTGTGGAGGTATTATAAGAGATGAAAATGGAGATTGGGTAGCAGGTTTTGCGAGACATATTGGGGTAACTAACAGTTTTATTGCGGAGCTATGGGGATTGAGGGATGGACTCTTTCTTTGCTGTTCACTTAATATTCCATGTGTCATTGTTGAGTTAGATGCTAAAGCGGTGGTAGATGTCTTACAAAACACAAGCTATGTTAATACTGTTGTCTCCCCTTTACTGGATGATTGCAGACAGCTTGTGGCTCGCTTCCAACAGGTTCAGATAAATCACTGCTATCATCAAGCTAATTGGTGTGCCGATGTGTTGGCAAAAATGGGCTTGGAGCAAGAGGTAGATTTTGTTCATTTCCATGGTCCGCCTGTGGACATTTTGGATGTTTTTCATTTTGATAAGAATGGTTTGTATGTTAACAGGGTTTGCCCTGAATTGGTTGTTTCTTTTTAGTTCTTAATGCATCGTCGTTTACCAAAAAAAGAAAAAAAGGAAAAAGAAAAAAGAAAAAAGAAAAAAGAAAAAAAAAGACTATATATTATTGAGATATATAATCCTGGGTGTAACCAAAGACTAATTAACCATACACAAAAAACCAATGGTATCAATACCATTGTAGCTAGTTGCTAAATGGTAAATAATATATTTTATTCCAAAAAGAGAGAGATGGAGGAAGAAAGAGATGGAGGAGAATAGAGAAAATTGAATTGTTTATACTATTTAATGTTGTAATTTATATTATTTTAAGAAGTTGTATGTAAAAATAAAAACTGAGATGTTGGATAAATTATAAAATGAAATTGTAAAATAGATAAAGTAGGTTTTTAAAGAGTAAAATAGAGACTTTTTTGCATCCCTAGATGCTAGTGTTCTAAGCCAACAATTCTACATATATTGTATATACACACGCATGCGATAGGAGTATTTCGTTAAATAACTGAAAGTTTACATTAAAATATCAGAATTCTAGCTTCAGCCAGGGAACTTAATATTAGCATTAGCATTTGGGATTGGGGGTGCCCCAAATTGCTATTTTACCAAAATACATGCCTAAAATAAGCTTTACCCAGGTATGTTTTGCTAAATATTTTTAGCAACCGTGATCAATAAATTTTCATATATACCGGCCAACAACTGTAGTCATGTATGTAAAGCTAAATATACTATTTTATTAATAAATATCTCCTCTTTTTCTCTCTTCAATCATGACTATTGAAAACAAATAATAAAAAAGGAATGAAGAAATAGTAAATAAAGAATTAAAAAAAGGGATATTTAAATGAAATAGTAAAAGAATGGAGATTGGAATGTTGGGTGTATCATGAAGTGGGTTGATATACATAGGGTCCGTTTGGATAGAACTTATTTTGCTAAAACTGAAAATTGAAAACACTGTAGCGAAATAATTTTTAAATGTGTGAATAGTACTGTGAGATCCATTTTTAATGAAAAAGTTGCAAAAAAGTGTAATTTGTGGGACTCGTGAACAGTACACGGAAGCATTGTTCATAGTTGACTTGTCAACAATTGCGGGCTGAACAAAAAAAAAAAAAAAGCGTGAAACGCAAAACGCAGCCGTGGACGTGGAATCCAAACACATACATAATAGGTAAAGTAATTTTTTAAACGGTAAAATAAAAATGCTATGCAAACTCGGATGTGAATGCTTATTAATTTGATTTGACCTCATTAGATTTAGTAGTAAGTTTATTCTCATAATATCTCTAATGAGAAGAAAAAGAATTTCACATGATCTAATTGTGCAAAACTTATAAATTTTTTCTTTACATATCTTAACCCTTTTATAACAATAATTCGATCAAGAACAGCCTTTTGGTTCTAAATTCTAATACAACAATGCGTGCATCGTGAATATTGATTATTTTCTTCTTTGTTCTCTTTCTTTCGTCGAAGACTATAAGCTAATCTTACTTCATACTAGACAACTAACCAATTCTTCAAGTATAGTGTAGGTGTAAGCCAAATTGGATCAAACTTCAGATTATCTATTCGAGAGGGCAATGGATTTATGTTTCCATCTTTGAGTGAAAAGAAGAGGTAAAGAACCACAACCCAAAAATAACACTCGATCATCCAAAATTTTCAAGACTCAAATGTGGGCAAAAATAAAATAATATATAGAGAAAGGATAACCAATTTGGTATTGCTCAAAAGATGGTAGTGGGGATGTGGAGCTGAGGACCAACGGAGCTCGTGACTTGGAGTGGTTAATAAAGATCCTTTCGCTGCTCTGATAAGCCAGTGAAATATTGACGCCTCCCACTCAGGAAGAGGGAGGCCGTTCGCAGATACCAAATTTTCTCTGGTCTACGCCCCAGGGTCTTTACACACTTCACTTACACACCACAAAGGTGAGGCAAGTCCAACGAGATTCCAGTTCACCAAAGCCCAATTCCCTCCAAGACCAACTTAATGCCCCCACATTGGGTTATAAGCCCATGTCACAGAGCTCGGCGAAAATTTTGTTTGCGTGAGAGTATATCAATAAATATTCTGGTTCTTATGTTGGCAGTGTGGGACTAGATTGAAGATTCTATCTGCAACATACGCCACAAAACCCAGCGTTTGTTGTGAGAGGGGCGAGAAAGAGGGAGTGAATAAGAGAAAGTGATTGAAAAGAAATGGACAAGTCAGAGTCACTAAAAGAGAGAAAAAAAACAAGTGAATAAAAAGCTATTAAAGCAAGTTTATTATAGCATAGTTGTAAAAAATTGTAAGTATACACACTCGGTTAAAGAAGGTTTTGATGTGTTGAATTTGTAAAATAGCAATTTGGGAGGTTTTACATCTCCTAATGCTAATGCTCTTAGCAGTTTGCATTTTGTTGCAAACTGTGTTATCCCCTCTGGATTCAAAGAAATTCACAAGTTTATGGTAGTGAGAATTTAGGCACCGTAATTAAGATACCAATGCTATCTGAAACTAGAACCAAAATGGATCGAAGGGAAAAGAAGAGAAGAAGGAAAAGGAAAAGTTGGTGGTGGGGGATGGGAAGCGAGCCTACAGTGCGGACCAGCAGGGCTTGTGACACACTCTTGTTGTGCTAAAGATCTTCTCGTTGCTCTGATAAGCCAACAAGCTCGCCTACAACACAACGTTGAACGTTGTAGACAGGTCATAAAGAGTGCATCTCTCTGTGCCTAGATCTTTTTTAAGTACACAACTTTCTCTGCATCACCTCGGGGTGCGCAATAAGTCCACAATGGGAATTCACAGTCAACAAACCAAGCTTGAAACCGGGTTGAGACTCTAAGCCCAAATATCCCTTTCAAAACCAACTTAATGCCCTCACTTGGGTCCTGGGATGCACGGATGTGGCTCTAGAGGCGTTGCACTTGCGTCCTACGCGGCGCGACGCGGCGACGCGAGAGGGACCCCCGTTGACTGCGCGTCGGTGCTGCTTTGGGCCGCGTCCTATCATGTGGTTTCTTTTTTTTTTCCCTGACTCGGGCTGACGCTGTTGAGACTCGGCCCGATTCACGCTGAATCGAGCTGATTCGTGCCGACTAGGGCCGTATCGGCCGAAACTGCCAAAATGGCTGGTTCAAGCCGGAACGGCCGATTCAGGATGAAATTCAAAAAAAAAAAAAAAGGTGCAAAACACACCGCTTGAACTTATTATCAAACCCTAAAACTCTCTCAGCATTCTCACTTCATCTAAAACTCTCTCTCACTCTCCGTCACTCGTCTCTCTTCTCTGTTCTGTGCTCTGAAGATCCTGTGACACGAGGTATCCTCCACCCATTTCTAACACAATCTTGCCACTCCTTGTGAAACCCACTGCCCTCGGTATATCCTCTCTTGAAAGGAAGCCCCATTGATTAGTCATAGGTAAACTTAAAGCTTTGGTCCAGTGTGCTTGGCGTGCTTAGCTTCAGTGATCACTCTCTGCCTCTCTGTCTCTGCTCTCCGTCTCCCTTGTGAGGCACAGCCACTCAGTCACTTCATTCAAACTTCAGCTCTCTCTCATGCATTCTCAACTCAGGTATTGATACAAAACTTTCAATCTTAGTTTGATTTGTGATTTGTGAACCTGTGAATCTATGATTTGTGAATTTGTGATCTTAGTTTTATTTAGTTAATAGTTATTACTTATTAGTTATTACTCATTGTGATTTGTGAATCTGTGAACTTGGGTTTGATTTATTATTAATTTATTTAGTTAATAGTTATTATTTGTAGGTTAAATTGAATCTATTGAATTTGCAATGGATGAAGTTACTAGCACAGAAACTTCACCTTCATCTAATCAAGAAGTGCCAAATGATGAATCTGCTCTTTGGCAGTATGTGACTAAAGTAGAAAAACCACCTGGTGCTTCTGTTAAATCAGGTGGAAACACATACTTTAAGTGCAACTATTGTGGTATAGTTTATATGGGATCCTATTTTAGGGTTAAGGCTCATTTATTACAAATTTCTGGCAAAGGTATTAAAGCATGCCTTAAGGTGACAAAGAGCCATAGGCTAGAAATGCAGCAAATACATGATCAAGTTGATAATGATAAGTTAGAGAGATAACGGAGAAGTCAAATTCCCTTACCCCCACCTCCCTCAGGCAGTGGGCCTGCTATACCTATTTCCCCATTTTGGAGAAATGAAGGGAGTGATAGTACAAATCTGGTTGATGGTAAGAGGAGGAAGGTAACTACGAATTCCCCTTTGGAGAAAGCATTCCAGAATAATGCTAGACATGATTTGGATAGTAGAATTGCTAGGATATTTTATATCGGTGGGCTTTCGTTTCACTTTGCAAGGAACCCAAATTATCGTAGTTCCTATGCATATGCTGCTAACCATAACATTCCGGGTTATGTTCCTCTTGGATATAATGCCTTGAGAACAACACTTTTGCAAAAAGAAAGAGTTCATGTTGAAAGACTTTTGAAACCAATTAAGGACTCTTGGCTTGCAAATGGTGTAAGTATAGTTTCTGATGGATGATTAGATCCATAAAGGAGGCCTCTTATTAATGGCTGCGTCAGATGAAGGTCCAGTGTTTATAAGGCAATTGATGGGTCAGGTGAGTTCAAAGACAAACATTTTATTGCTGGGGTGTTGAAGGATGCTATAAAAGAGATTGGACATGAAAAAGTTGTCCAAGTCATCACTGATAATGCTAGTGTGATGAAGTCTGTTGGAGCTCTTATTGAAGGTGAGTATCCCAAAATATTTTGGACACCATGTGTTGTCCACACTCTCAATCTAGCTTTAAAGAATATTTGTGCAGCAAAAAACACTGAAAAGAATGACATTACATATGAGGAATGTAGTTGGATTACACGTATTGCTGATGATGCATCCTTCATACGTGTTTTTATCATGAACCATGCAATGAGGTTGGCAATGTTTAATGAATTTTGTCCATTAAAACTGCTCCAAGTTGCTGATACTAGATTTGCTTCGGTTGTTGTAATGCTGAAAAGGTTGAAGTTGATAAAAAGATGCATTCAAGCCATGGCTATTAGTGACATATGGGCTTCTTATAGGGAGGATGATGTTGGAAAAGCTCAAAAGGTGAAAGATATGATTCTAAGTGGTCTTTAGGGGAATAATATTGATTATATCCTTGAATTCACAGCACCTATTTATGATATGCTACGAATAGCCGACACAGATAAGCCTTGTCTTCATCTTGTGTATGAGATATGGGATTCAATGATAGAGAAGGTGAAGGCAGTAATATATCGGCACGAAGGCTTGGAAGATGATCAGTATAGCTCATTTTGGGGTGTGGTGTATGATATACTCATTGATCGATGGACTAAAAATTGTACACCACTACATTGCTTGGCTCATTCCTTAAATCCTAAGTAAGTACATTTATTTTCTATTTTCCTTAGTTCACCCTTTTAGTAAAACACACGTTTCATCTATATTTGTTTTTTAATCTTTAACTAGGTATTACTCCATTGAATGGCTTTCGGGGAATCCAAAACGCATCCCTCCACATCGGGATCATGAAATTTCTATGGAAAGGAGTAAGTGTTTGGATTGATACTTTGAAGATGAGAATGAATTAATAGTGGTGAAGTTTGAGTTTGCTACATTTTCAGGAGGGAGGTTTCCTTCACTAGATGCCTTGACAGATTGGTGGGCCTCACAACCTTTGGTTTGGTGGCAATACCATGGCTCCGCATTTACAACTCTTCAAACCCTTGCCCTTAAACCTCTTGGACAACCTTGTTCATCCTCATGCGCTGAGAGAAATTGGAGCACATACAAATTTATTCATTCCTTAAAAAGAAACAAAATGACTCCTGCACGCGCTGAGGATTTGGTATATGTGCATTCTAATCTTCGACTCTTGTCAAGGCGCAATGAGGAGTACATACATACAGCAACAAAGATGTGGGATATTGCAGGAGACTCTTGGAATGAGAGCTACATACATGGAGGAGCTGGAATTCTTGAGAATGCAGCCCTTACACTTGATGAGCCAGAGTTGGAGGCCATGGTTATTGGGAATGCTAACACTAGTGCTACTACTAGTGAAAGTGAAGTTCGAAATGAAGCTATTGATCTTGAGGATGATAATGTTGGTGTTTTATTGTCTTGTTGATTATCTTTTATTTTGTTTTAGTTTCAAACTTATGAGCTGTATTCTAATTTCCGAACATCATGGAATGTTTTAGTTTCATTCTTGTGGGTTGTATTTAATTTATGAACATCATGTTTTAGTTATTATCTAATGTTGTTCTTAAATTTGGTATATGTTTATATAATGTGAAAAAGTATGCTTAGCAATATATTAAAAATATAAATAAAAATATTTTTAATCTTTTTTAATTGCTGAGTCCCGCCACACCCGCACTCACATTTTTCCAAAATTGCCGAGTCCCTCACCCGCTCCCGCACCTGCACTTGAGTCCCAAAACGCACCCGTGCTTCATAGTTTATTATATTCAAACACTGGCTGAATTTTTGCTTTAATTTTTAGAAATTTGGTTTGATGGTTTCCTTATTTGTTTCTTTATGCCAATATTCTTTAGATTTCAAGCTTCACCCTGAAGAACTTGAGCGGTGGTTCACAAAAATTGATCACATCTTTGAACATACACGCATTCCAAAAATTGTAGCAGTTCTCTCTCCATTTTACAAAATTAGCGTAGATAAAGGGCAACGTCATCATCTTCCCATTGTCAGTACCATAAACTACAAGTAAGTTCCTTTGTAATTTTGTCTGCTTGTTCATTTTAGGAATATGGGCTTGGCATTTTTATTTCCTAAAGGTTCAATAAATTTTTATTGCCTGTTGGCATGATTATTCCTTCTTGCAATACCTGATTGAGTGTGACTTATTAACATGTATAGAAGAAAAGTATATACTTGTTGAACTCACAGTTGGATTTTCCATTTAACAATCACTACCGTTGATTCACCAACAAGTTGAGGCATGTAATGCAAATTCATATGAGCTGGCTGATTAAGCATGTAGTGATGTTTTGTTATATAAATTTTCTCAGTATCCAAGATGCATTTATATTGCATGGCCCTTTGCTTATTTCATTGTTGGCGTTAATATTATCTATATATGTCTAAAAGCTGAAACGTAGTATTTATTGTTGTTATTCTCATATTACACCATCTCATCTGCCATGTCATTGACTACATAATCATTCTTTTTTTTTATTTAATTTTTATTCCTAAATTTGGTTATATATATATGTAGATTGACTTTACACATTCATCTTGAGCAATTTTAACTTTATATATAACTTTGCCTTTACACATTCATCTGCTTTAATTTAGATGTTATAACTAAGCAATAAAATCAATGAAGAATCTAAAACCAAAAACAATGTCTATACATATCTATCTATACTATTATATAATGATGGAAGCTTTAAAAGCTCTCTTTGTGCCATGTCATTAGCATCCTTTTTTATTTTTTATTTTTTTAAATTTTTCAATTTTTACTTTGTTTAACTTTTCATCTTTTTCAACCACTGTCTTCTTAGTTCAATTTTACTCATTCATATACTTTAATTTAGATGTTATAACTAAACAATAAAATCAATGAAGAATCTAAAACTTAACCAAAAACAATGTCTATACATATCTATCTATACTATTGTATAATAATGGAAGCTTTAAAATAAATTTTACAAAAGCTTTTTTTGTGCCATGTCATTAGCATCATTTTCTTTTTTTTTTTAAAATTTTTCTTTTTTGCAATTTTTACTTTGTTTAACCTTTCATCTTTTTCAACCATTGTCTTCTTAGTTCAATTTTTCATCTTCTCCAATCAAAGGCTACCAAAATTTTTCTTTTGATTTCTTTTATAAATTTTTAAATTCCTCCTTTATATTCATAAATTCTACAATTTTATTTTTTTAACCTTTCATCTACTTCATCCCTTCCAACCTTCATAAATTTTACAGTTTCACTTTTTTGAACCTTTCATCTGCTTTCACTCTTCCTCTTCCAACTTGATTTTCTTATAAATTTCTTGTACTTCATCTCCAACTCTCCCCTATTCCTTCCAAGTTGTTCACTGCAAAAAAAAAAAAAAAAATGTCAATTCTCTCTCTCTCTCTCTCCCTCCAATTTTGTCTCTTTTGATACATTTTTTTTATTATTATTTCAACCACTCCCCCCCCCCCCCTCCCCCCAATGGTTCTTTTTGTTATTGTTGATTTAATTGTCACTTCACATTTGTTTTGTCTTTTTGGCAAATTTGTATTGACTTTTATGCATATTTAGGTATTTTGGTATTCCAATTCCCGATAAAAAAAAATCATTTTTTTTAATTCAATTAGATGTTAAACTATGAGACTTTACTAAGTTTTGTTTATTTTTAAATCATTTTGGGTGAACAAAACTGTAGTTTTTGTAGAGAAAGTACTCTTAATAATTGTATTAGAAATACTTTATAGTGCCACTTATTTAGATAAAAGCAAAGGTTAATCAAATGGAAATAATTGAATGAGTGACATATTTTAGCTTTTGCAATTGTATTTTCATTATTATTTTTGTTGTTGTTGTTGTTATTAATTATTATAAAGATGCACATAGAAACTTAATTATGAGATTTTGCTAATAGTTGTTTATTCTATAATTTTTTTGAGTGGACAAATTTGCAGTTTCTGCAGAGAAAATAATCTTAATAGATTATAAATAAAAAATTATTTTCCTAATCGATCAAATTAATCATTGATATGACATTTTGCAAAACGATGATAGATGAGACATTTTCCTTTTTTTCCAAAGCATCTTCATATGGGTATATATTTTGATTCGATGTGTTTTTATGGATGTATTGAGATAAGTAATGTATTCAAAAAGAGAGATCATGATTATACTTTGTATTCTTCAAAAGAGATAAATTGGTTTGGAATTAAAGAAAATTAAAAGAGGATGCTGCAAATTGAAATTTATTAATGGTGGGAAAAAGCAATTTTCATTATTCTTTTCTAAATGTCATAATTGGAAAATTTTAATCCACACTATATTCTATCAATAGAAAATTGTATAATTTTTTATTTATAGAAAACAAAAAATTCATTACTTAAAAAAAAAAAAAAAAAAAAAAAAAAAGAGACCCTTGCCCTTTGTTGGTTTTGTAAATAGTTATATAAAAAAAGAAATTTCTTAGTTAATAGTTTAATACATTTAAAATGAAATCCTCTTATGAGAAAACACTATGTTAGTCCTAATATATAATTTTATGAATATTAAAAAAAATAAATTATATATTACATTTTATTTTAAAATAATTAGATATTCTGGCGCATCGCCCAGGGTTGCAACTAGTTAAATATAATGTGCCAAACATCCATCTGTAAGTGGGTCTTGCTCAGTTCCAACTACTTATACAACACCTTGTCCTTAAACCAATACAGATAAAAATAAACTAAGAAACTTGAAAAGTGGTATGGAAATGTAACTTGTAATTTGTACTTTTATGGGTATATGTAGCATGTCTCCGTCTAAGGAGCTATAAGAGAGGTGCTCACAAGAGTCCCTTGTTTCTCTTGGTTACAATGGTTATTCTAAAAGACTTATTGTGTAGTATGATTTAATGGTGATTGCTGGCTATTTTTACTGATCAGGCAATTAAATAGTGAATGGGAGGCTACTCGAATTGAAGCATTGCACTGGATCTCAAGCCTTCTTAACAGACATCGCTCTGAGGTAACTGCCTATCTATGAATCATATCTATATTAGGTTAGATGCATGTTTCCTGCCTTTTGACTTACATCATGAAGGTTGTACCTGGTGTAAGGAATTTGCCAAGCGAACCTACCTATTTCTAACGTGGGAGTTTAATAACAACTGACTTCCTAAAAGGTCCCTTAGGATTTGAAGTGATCTAGATCTATTATCTCTTTGGCCATTAGCCTCGTAGCTCAATTGGCACCTCTTGGTGTTGCGAACAAAGATGTCCGGGGTTCAATCCTCCCTCCCCCAACTATTGAATTATCAAAAAAAGATCCATTATCTCTGTGCCTTTTAGTATGTCTAACTGCTCATCTACATTCTCCTCTTTGATATTATCTCATTGTAGGATTGAAGAGAATGTCACTTATCAAAAAAGATGGGATTGAAGAGAGAGATTACTTTTAAATGCTTATTCGCATTTTCTATTGGAAGTATGTTGGTTTTATACATAGGACTCCCAAATGGTCATATCCACATCCCTAATTCTTCACTATATGTTTACATTAGGAGAGTGGGGAGGATACACTAGAAAATATCATAAAGACTTAGTAAAAAATTCTGTATGAATTCTCCCCAAATGAGTGGCTTTCAATTAGTTTGGGCTTGGCTTGCTAGCTGGCCTTACTAATAGGCTCGTTATGGAATAGGAGCCAATCCTGAACACAACACAGTTTGGCTCAGAAGCTTGTGAGCTAGCTTTTAATAAGTTAATGATAGGCTTTGTCAAATGAGGGACTAAATGACAGTAAATCCCACATTGGAATGAGTGCAATTGAGTCATTGAGGTGATATATACCGTCTATAATTTACTTTCTCCACCTTTGCAACTTGCTTGGACTTTCATGGGAATGAGGCCCATTACATGGAGTTGTTAGTGACCAGCTGTTAATATATTGAAATTTAGCTTATAACATTTTAACAATCAGAGGTCCTTCTTAACTCTGAATGCACTCAACGAATTCGACTCCAAATACTCGGGTGTCGATTGGAGGCAGAAGCTCGAGACTCAGAGAGGTGCTGTGTTGGCCACTGAGCTAAAGAACAACGCCAATAAGATGGCCAAATGGACGGCTCAGGCTTTGCTAGCTAGTGCCGATATGATGAAACTGGGGTATGTCTCTCGGGTTCATCCTCGTGATCATTTCAACCATGTGATATTGGCGGTTGTCGGGTACAAGCCAAGGGAGTTCGCTTCACAGATTAATTTGAATACTTCGAATATGTGGGGGATTGTGAAGTCCATTGTGGACTTGTGTATGAAGTTGAATGAGGGGAAGTATGTGCTTGTGAAAGACCCATCCAAGTTGAATGAGGGGAAGTATGTGCTCTGTGGAAGTCTGTATTTTTCTTTTGTAATTTGAGTAAGGAGTAGGAAAATTTTCTGTTTTAAACCCCTCCAAAAAAATAAATAGGATTTAATTGTATTTAACATTTCAATTTTTTTATAATTCAATCAATCTTTTTTGGGCAACTGTAATTGTAGAATTGAATTTTATGGATGGCAATGCAGGCAAGGAGGAACAAGACATTTCATACCTCCTTTTGATGGAATGATGTGCTGTGTACACACATTACTTTGCAATGAATGTCTCTAGGACACATAAAGCTACTGCAACCATATTTTGGTTTGAGATATTAAACTAGAAGTAGAATAAGTTAATCTTGATTGGTGAAAAGCCATGGAGATGTGTTGGTCGCTACATTTTATCGGAATTGAACTGAAAATTTTAATGTGTCTGTATATTGTAATGGTGACCTGGATGGTCTGATTTTGGCTGATGAATTGAATATTTTCTGGGCATAAAAAGAATGTGTCTTGTCTTCATTCAGTGCATGTTTAACCGTTGCAGACAATAGTGAGTGGGAGCTCCAAAATCATGGCCACTACAAATGTCAGCAGCAAGAATACAGCAACTTTTTTTTTTTGAGCAGTTCGAAGTGCATAACCTGAAATTCTAGACTCTTTAGCCCTTTGATGTTATTTGATAATATTATCCTTTCTTTTTGGTTGAGGTGTTGTTGAGTTTTGGAAAATAGCATTTTGGACCCAATTTAAGGATAAGAATATATTGAGTACTTGGAAGAGATTATGAAAGCATTGAAGGATTTGTTTGCCTATTTGTGAGCTTTGTGATATTTTTTTATTTTATTTTTGGCTGAATGATTGAAGGGGGTCTTCGGTGTGAACTCTTTGGTGTGACCTTCAAGGTAGACCTAACAAAGATAGCGATACATGTTATGCATTTTGGTAATATTGTCATTCATGTAATAGTTTTTTTTTTGCTGTTATAATCATGACTTGTATTTCTGCCATTCTGATTAAGCAGCCGAAAAGAATTAAGGGATAAGGAGGCCAGTCAGGAAACTGTTATACAATTGGGGCACTATGTTCATTCCAACAGAATTGACCCGTCACGGGTTGTCCAACACTCTTGGCAACCAAGGTCAGGTACTTTGAACTCCTTTTTTGGATTGTTAACATTTCAAATAGGCTATAACCATGTACTTCTTTTTTACAAGATAGGGACAATCAAACATAGCATTTTATTAGAGCTTTGCATATAATGGTTTAGGCTTCAATTATGTCTTTTCAGAGGAAGAATCAATTAAAACCTCATTTCCTATGAAAATATGATGTTTTCTTTCTTGCAATAGGGTTTTCTTATACAAGGGTTTTCTGTCGGATGAGGAATGTGACCACCTTATTACTTTGGTATTTCCTTGTGTTGCCACTTACATAATCTTGATTCATTATGCTTGGATGGGTTTGAAAATATGTGTTTTGCATTCAGGCACATAGAATGGAGGAAAATGGTTTGGGCAATGATGACAATTCAGGGCATGTTGGCACAGACAGGCTGCTTAAAAGTTCAGTAATTCCTTTAGACATAGAAGTGAGTTTCCATGTGTTACCAATGTTAAATGATTGTCTTCTGCATACCTAGGCATTAGGATTTATATAAGCCTTATTAAACCAGGGACTATAGTCATATTATTAACAGTGTACAAACTTCTAATTTCTTATATGGTCTAAAATTATGTTGACTTTTTAGTTACAATAGATATTGAGGTTGCCGCTAATTGAATAGTCTAGTGACCGAAGACTTTGTATAAAATAATAATATATTTTATTTCTAGGATGATGTAGTTTTAAGGATTGAGGAAAGAATCTCAGCTTGGACTTACCTTCCCAAAGGTACCTCAACCTGGTTCATTGGTCCTTGTCCTCTTCTTTCTAAAATGGCTATCCTGTTAGTGATGCTTTCTATTGTTAACTTTGCCCTTCAGAGAACAGCAGGCCAGCCTTTGATGGCAATAGTTGTTTTGTATCTCTCAAATGTCACTTAGGGTGGTGAGATTCACTTTCCTGATTCAGAGGTGAGAGATAAACAAAATTAAAACTTATTTTAATTATCATCATTTTTAGATCATGAATTCACATATGCTCATTAACCACTGTTAAAATTGTCTCGGGTGAAGAGCAAGATTTGGTCCGGTTGTACAAAGAGTAGTAACATTCTGAGACCTATTAAAGGGAACGCTATTCTGTTTTTCACTATCCACCCAAATGCATCTCCTGATAAGAGTAGCTCCCATGCTAGATGCCTTATTGTTGAGGGGGAAATGTGGCATGCCACCAAATTCTTCCACATAGGATCCATCAGAGGGGAAAAATTATCATTGAAAACAGATGGCACTGATTGCACAGATGAAGATGAAAGTTGTCCCAAGTGGGCTGCCATTGGGGGAATGCTAAAGAAATCCTGTATACATGATTGGTTCTCCTGATTATTATGGGACATGTAGGAAGAGTTGTAATGCATGCTGATAAGTAACCTCTCATTTTGTCACCAATTTTAGAGCTGATTTTGCATTCTTTGTGATTGATCTGTAGTCGATTCTTGAGCTGTAGCTCTAAAATTTCACTGATAGTGGGGAACTCGATTTGTAACACTACGCATATTGTGAATAAAGATATCCCAATTTGAATATCTCTCTTGTTTCTTTAATGTTCTTTAATGTTCCTTTTTTGGATTTGACATTAACGAAGTAGATTTTATTATCATTTTATTTTAATCAGGGAAAAGAAATTTAAGTAGACGAAAAATCTCACCATTTGTGTGAAATCATATCAAAGACTTTGACCTCTTGACCTTCACAGTGAGTGCTTGTAGTACAAAGATTTGGAGGATGATTCAAGAGAAATGTAGACTGACATTTGTTATAAAGCTTATAGGGTCATAAACTAGATTATCCTCAAGTACGCTCTTACATTACTCTTTTTTTTTTTTTTCCCCAATCCTGCAGAAACACTAAACACACAAACAGAGTAACACCTGTGCAAAGCAGAAACAGAGCAAATAATGTAGGAAAGAATATCAAACAATGACAAACATACAAGCAATATCCAACTAATGTCAATCCTTCATAATATAAACTTCTCATTTAGTTTCCAACAGGTTAAAATATTATGATGAAGTAAAAAATTAAGCTTCTATTTTGATGATAAATCACAACCCATACCATGTTTTAGAGGGGGAAAAGAATGGAAATAATTAACAACTGATTGAAAGACAAAAATTAAACATTCACAATCTAGAAATAGGTACATTGGATATAGAATACTTTGATTACAAGTGCATTCAGTGATAAACAAAATAATAATTGTGCCGATACAACGCAGTAGTAAGTTTGAATACACCATAAAGAGAATCACAATTCACATCTACAATGCCATTCCAAAATCGAGTATTTGCATGCCTGACAAAAATTGAAATATTGTCATTAGATACCAAAAGCCAAAACAAAGGTCCTAATCTATGCAACTTGGCTAATTGATAATTGTCATTAGATACCAAAAGCCAAAACAAAGGTCCTAATCTATGCAACTTGGCTAATTGATACAATCATGACATTTTATATAAAAGCATCACTTACCTAGTTTGGATCATTACTGTTTGTCGAAGCCCCACGGGAAAGTGGACGTCTTCTACGATTATGCCCATGTTGATGACACAGTTCACAGCTCTGCTTTTGTTGAATCTCCCTCAAGTCAGAATCTGGCCTCCAGCTTCCCGGTTCTCGCTGGACACCATCCATCTCATTCCGTATCCTAGACTTCATAGGTCGACCTTTGGCCCGTAACAGGTCTGGGTCAGGCACCCACTTTGGACCGTCCACATCTCTCCACAATGACTTTGACTTTGGCACCACAAATGCATGTGAGTAGGTGCGAATGGCGTTCTCCAAACTATAACATGGGTCAATACATGTAGTCGCATCTTGATTATTGTGCTGAAGAGCTGTAATTGCATGTGAACAAGGGATCTTTCAGTTTTGCCACTTTCCACAATGACATGTTCTGGCCACTAGGTTTACTTCTTGACTATGGTGTCCCTTTCCAGAGCTATGGATGTTGTATGTGGTAATTACTTGATATATACCATTCAGATTATATATGCATTTACTTGGTGTGTTGTAGATTTTTGTAGGTTTTGTTCATAGATTTTTAAAACATATTTACTCCACACCTTGCCCTTTGAGAGATCATGAGTAATTTCTTTGTCTCGATCATGAAAATACGCGACAAGTTTACTCCAAGTGAATTCAACCATTGCAGCAATGGGTAGGCCACGGGCACCTTTGAGTACTCCATTGAAGCACTCCGAGTCATTGGTTGTCATAGCCCCATAACGGTATCCATCATCATGTAGCTGGGTCCACATGTCTAGATCCTCTTTCATTAGATATGTGTATGGCATTATGGATGAGTCAGGTTGACTTTCTTGTCGCTCGGTTCTCAGTTTCTTCCTAAAGGCCTCAATCTCGGCTTCCTTGATAGCTTACATGTACAACTCAAATTTAGCTTCCTGAGTAGCATACCCCGCTTTCAAGGCCAATGACTTTAAAGTGGCGTCCTGAAAATGTGTGTTGAAGTTGCTAACAACATGTCGAAGGCAATATCTGTGAAATACTCGTACTCATCTTTCATCATCTCTAGGCTAGTTTGCAATTGCGTTTTGAATACCCTTATGTCAGTCAGAAATTACGCAGATGTCCTTATTTGCTATCACATCCCCCAGTGAAATCCTGAAGCATTCTAAAAACCACCCCTAACTAGGCCTTGACTCTTTGTCCACAACGGCAAAGGCGAGAGGCAAAACCTTGTTGTTGGCATCGGTGGCCATTGCAATCAACAACACCCCTCGATATTTACCACACAAATGGGTCCCATTAATACTGATGACTAGCTTACAATGTCTGAATCCTTCAATACATGGAGCGAAAGCCCAAAATACATAGCGCAATATTGAATCACCAAACTCATCCCTAGGTATGGTGTGATACCAATACCGAGTGCCAGTTTCTTGATCGAAGTATGCCAATAACAACTTTCTCAACCTTTGGTGAGACTCTTCCCAATTCCCAAATATCTTTGCAAAGGCCTTTTGTTTCGCATCCCATATCTTATAGTAAGAAAGCTTATGTCCATAATACTTCGCTTTAATGAAGTCTCTAAGGTGATCAATTGTGGCCGTGTGATTTTTTTGCAACGTTGGCACAAATTCTGCTACAAGAAAATTACAATCCATCATTCTACCATCAATGGTCGTGCCAAGGGGCATACAACTGTGAGGACCCCCATAAGATGTGACCATCCATAGTCCAAGTTTAGGCTTCACGATTGCCCCAATGTACCACTTGCATGACTCATCCATGCATTTCATAGACAGTTTATTTTTGGTCGACCTACCAATAATAAAGTTTTTGTTATGCTTTGTAGCATAAATTATTAGTGCACGTTTCACCGCCTCTTTATTTGCAAAAGTCAACCTTGTACTAAAATTCATGTCCTCTTTCTAAGAAGAAGCAAAGGCTTGCTGAACAACTTCAGGATCAACCATATTTTTCCAAGTATTTGCATAAAATGATGAGGCAGGAGGTTCATAAACAGTGGGAGTATTTGTAACATGCTGAACTCTAATAGTAGCGTCCGCATCATCTTCATCACATTCAGCCATATCATCATCATGAGGATTGAGAGTAAATTCATGGTCATCAACACCCCTATCAAAGTAGTCTCACTCAATCCTCTCTTCGTACTCATCTCCATCTTCAAGATCTTCACCATTAATGGTAGCATGATCAACATAGTCTTCGTGATGAGAATCAACAAGCATTCAAGGATCCATTGCATGTTCCAATTGGACCTATTACTAAAGCAAGATCCAAGAAGATCAAAGAAGCACTTAATGGGCTGATTCAAGAGATTTGGGCTGATTCTAACACAAGACATTTCAAGCTTGGCCCAAAGGAAGATGAAAGCGTAATAAATTTAATCCAAGCTATTGAGGGCTGATCTGGCTTAATTGGGCGTGATTTATGGCGTGGATTAATGGTTGATTGACTTTCCAACTCCATATCAGTTAATAGACATTTTTCCTATTCTGGAGCTTCTAATTTCAGACTAGATCTACCTTAATTTTAGGCTTTTATTATTTAGAACGTTTTTTTAGCTATTTTCCTATTTTGAATCTATTAATTTCAAACCAAATCAACTTTTATTTAGGGTTTTACTATTTAGTACATTTTTTTTTTTATATTTTTCTATTTTCAGTCATACCTTATAAATAGCATGCACTCATTGTAATAGGGGAATTATTGAATAAAAATCAGAAAAGGTGAGGCTTTGCTCTTCTTTTGGTTCTTCAAGAACTGTGAACTTATCAGTGATTCTTCCTTGTGGCGTTCAAACTTTATACCTTTGGTTCATGATTCAATTATAATCATTGGGTCAAGGTGTTACACTTATACCTTTGGTTCTCGTTTTGATTATAAACGTTGAGTCAGGGTTTCTATCAAAAATCTGAATTTTAGTTTTCTTGGGCAAGTATTCCAATATTTTTTTTGGGTTTCAAAGCGTGTCGATTGAGGTTCGCATTATTTGGTATCAGAGCACAGGTTCTAAAATCAGTTTTCTTTCCCTTTATCTTTTGTTTCCTGTTATCATCCTGTCTTGTTCCTTTT